>PKRV01000906.1:2160902-2268646 GCA_003709505.1 Hyphantria cunea | reverse complement strand
ATATATATATATATATATATATATATATATAATACCCCAAAAATACCAATATACTATATACTATAATATACTCTCCAAATCATAACCAAGGAGGGTCTTTCACAGTCCAGTAAAAAGATAAATTTAAATTTTTTTAAATACTTTGTTATAATATTAGTCTTCCAAAATATTATCAAACCAAGCAAATCATTTTAATTACAACATATTTGTAAAGTTCTTACTTGGTTTTATTGTCTTTCGAGCCAGTTTTATTCACTTATATCTTAGTTTTCATATTCTCACAATCCATACAGATATTATAAATTCAAAAGTAACTCTGTCTGTCCGTCATGCTTCACGGTTAAACCGCTTACCAATGAATTTAAAAAAAAAAAGAAAAAAAAAATGGTTACAATCAGGTTAGACCTTAGAGAAAGAAGTAGACTAATGCTTATCGAGATCAACATACACGTTAAAAGCTAGTTTATTTTTAAGGGCATTTTATTATTTAAACTTTGTTAACCTCTCTGTTACACTTGTATTCTGATACTTTTATATGCGTACACAAATATGGACGACCGTCAAAAACACCGCTTACGATACTAAACAAACCGGAATAAATTAAGCAGACGTGGAACCCACAATAAATTTAATCTAAACTGAATAGGGACATGGGAACCGCAGCAATGGATATTTAATATAATGAGTAAAATACTACATAACCATAAACCAAAATGTATTCACAACATGGCATTAGTTACTTATACATTTACTTGTCTGGTACAAGTCTCCCTAACCCGCACTTGGCCAGCGTGGGGACGTATGGCCTTAACCCTCTCCTGAGAGGAGATCCGAGCCCAGTAGTGGGACATTATGGGTTGTGGATGATGATGACATAAACTTGATTAATGTTTATTAATTAATTAAAAACTTCATGCACATTTTTACATGGGCGGACTTAATGCCCAAGGTATTCTCTTCCAGTCAACCTTAAGTAGGTGGTGAAGAAATCTAGTGAGGCAGGGGTGCACTGACGTTACTTTGGTTAATTTTACAGGGTTTTCGGGGGCGATAAATCAATCTGGGTACGATTTATTTTTACCAAAAAAAACGAACAATGCTCGGACATCCAGGTACTAAAAAATTATATAGCCTCCTAGATGAGCTCCGTAGAGTTACCCGTGGTATCACTTCATTCGCAGGTAACATTGCATAAACCATTTCCGAATTCTCAGAAATTGCCAAAAAAAATCATTAAAATCGGTTGAGCTATTTAGAATCAGTTTAGTCACATACACAGGCACACAAAATTTATAAACATGAGAATCCACTCAAGCCATTTTAATTAATCCACTGACATTTCATTAATTAAAACTGGTTCTGGTGGAATATAAAACACACATACATACATAGCCTGCCAAAAACATTGACCATTAACTAAGGACTTACTCCTTATTTTTCACCATGAGAGAGCCACGCTTTGGCATGAATGGGCCAGCTCAACCGGAGTGATACCACAGCCCCACAGAAAACCTGTGTGAAACAGCGCTTGGGCTGTGTTAAACCGAGTGAGTGAAGATACCACTCACTCGGTTTAACTTCGTGGTATCTTCACTCACTCGGAGGAACTCATAACCCACTTCCTACCCCCATTCCCCTCTCCCTAAAGGCCGCCAATACACTTGTGACGCCTCTGGTGGCGGTAATCGTTTACCATCAGATTATACGTCTGCTTGTTTGCACGCTATTTCATAGAAAATAAACCAAAATTATGAATTAAACGTTATGAATTTACTTATATATGCTTATATAGAATATTAATCTGGTCACAATCTGTGTAGGAATACTGTTGCTGAAAATATGAATGTAAATACAATAAATTTTACATTCATATTTTCATGTGGAGATTAAGAAAAATACTAAGTGACTATATTTATTATTTTAAGAAGGTCTTAAGCATTTTTTGTATTAAATTAATTTATTTTATTTGTATGTACAAGCAGCCTTTGCCTACGGCTGTGTGCTGGCTGATTGAAATAAAACAAACACTAAATTATAAGTATAGTTTACCACAATATTGAAAAAACCACATTCAAATCGTTTAAACAATTTTCAAAGCGATTATCGCCCACAAACAAATAGACTAACTTATTAATAACTGTTTTTTGTAGTACTATTCGAACATAGCAATTCTGTTGAAGCAAACAAAATAATCTTACAAGTAGATTATCCCTTGAACTAAACTAAATAAAAACAATTGTTCGTTACGAATAACAATCGGTTCAAATATTCAAGCTAGTTTGAATCTTATATATTATATCCTAAAGTTGAATCAAAGTTGCTGGTAGCTTTAGTGGGATGTCATATAATTCGTTGACCAATATAATGAAAAAATGAAGTAAAAGGTTGATTGTTATATTATCGGATGTAATAAAATGTGTAGGGGGTTTTGTTTTATTGAAGAAATATAGTCAAAAAGTTCAGTAACAAGCATAGACATCGATTTAGTTTAGTTTCTATGAGAAGAAGGTCAGACCACACAAGTTGATTTAATTTGAACCTTAACATATTAGTGGAAAGGTTTTCGCGTTTGATTAAGAAAGAATCAGTTAGGACCTTTCGATTTGATAACTACTGGATAGCTGGATTTTAAGGCTGAGAAAGGCTAGCTAAAGATGAAATTGTAATATGGGTGGAGATCTATAAAGAAAAGGTGTTTGCCGTTACTGGTCGAATGTTGTAGATAGATAGATAGATAGAAAACTCTTTATTTGTACACTGTAATACAGATATAAAAAGTACAGAAAATGACAAATGCAAGAACAAGGGTGGCCTTATTGCCGAAAGCAATCTCTTCCAGGCAACCTTAGGATGGATCAAAAAGTATCGGAAAGGCAGTAGTTGATGGTGCAATGAGTTTTGAAAAATTATAATTTTATATAATTTCTAATTTAATATAATACCAATTTCTTATGAAAGTTATGTTAGTATATGGGTGAGTACGACAATTTAACTATGATAAGGCAGTCGATTGATTATATTCTACGGATCCGACAGTACGTTGTAATACGAATTGCAAATGAAATTGTTACATCTGTCTTTATATAGAAATAATGCCCATTTGTCCTTTGCAGATTAAGTCGATTTTTTAGCAAGATTATTGTATTATGCAAATCGATGACTGTTTTAGTTTGATTATACAAACGAGTATTATTATTGTGAGTCTCTACGATGCAGTGGTTGCGTATGTGACTATTGAGCTTTGTTTGGGTTTAATTCCCGGGTCGGACCAAGTATTTATGAGATCTGCAAGTATTTATTTCAGAGTTTATAGATAACTAGTTGAGCCCCACGGTATTACCCGCGGTACGACAAAAAGTATCCTATGTCCGTCTCCTGGTTCTAAGTTACCTCCCCAATAATTTCAGCCAAATCGCTTCAGCCGTTCTTGAGTTATAGAAAGAGTAAATAACACGACTTTCTTTTATATATACATAGATAATAATTTAGCTTAACTTAATTCTCATATTAATGTTTCTACGTAATATGTATATCAAGGGTCATTCTCATTGCAAGAAAGTAGGAAAAATTAGAATCGAAACCTCTGTTGGCGCCACTGCGCAACCAATCAGAAACTGAGAAAGGGACGCAATATTTTCACCAGCCAATGGGGAAGTTTCTACGGCCCGCCATAATGTTGGCGCTACAGCGCAACCAATCAGAAAGGGAAGAAATGACGCGATACTTTGCTGGCCAACGGGTCGCCTTTACGGACCGCCATTTCTTCTAGAACTTACGTACCCAAAAAGTACTTATAATGTGTACACGCAGCACGCTTACATTTTGTAGTTTTTACATATCGTGAACAACCTCAATCTAGTAAAAACTATCGGACACAGACTACTTGGAGATTCTTTAAGTGACCTATCTGATTGAAATTTAGCAATGAGAGTAAATCGACTACGGTAATGAAAACTTTTAGGATTTATTTTATTTTTAGTGAACCAAGGACATACTTACGTATGTAATTTAAACACACAATATACGTAACTTCATAAAGGAATCCTAATACGGATTAAAAGTATTAGTACATACCTGTTTATACCAACACTTTAATAGCACCGTAATTATAGTAGCCGTAGCAGTGCTATGAGCAATTTTGCTACGAGACTGCTACGGTTTAAACTACGGCATAGATGAGCGTAGCATATTAACTATTATGAACGTGATACTGTTTTAAGGTCCTACTGTTTTATTTTTATACTGGTATAATTTATAATTAAATTGTTTGTTAAAGGATTAAGTCATATTTAGAATCAGAAGATGGGAGGAATTCAGGACTAACAATTCAGATTCATGTGGACTAAATTCATTTCGCTGGTCAGGTACTGCAATGGCCTGTGACAAGACAAAGACATGAATCGTTTAAACGCGATCACATCTCAGGTTCAATATTTCAATCTCCCTCTCCGATTGTCGAAGCTATAAAGCCATCGATTCATACAACTGCGATAAACTCGCCAAAGGAACAGTGCGCAGCCATCCTGGACTGTGATTTGTGGTTGCACGTTTTATCCCCAAATGTGCCCTATTTATCTTTAGAAAGATAGATGCGTCCATAGACTGAAATTAACTTTTATAACATGCTGTTACTAGTTTTACTCGTAACAAACTGAATGTATGAACATATAGTGGAGGATAATTTTAACATACTTTCTCATATAAATAGAACTGTGTAATCTTGTGTATTATTTATAGTTTAAATTTTATATAGGATATTGGTTGGTTTATATACTTTCTTTTAAATTAATTTGTAGTTTATTATCTCTACGCCACTCTCAATACACGCATATATATTGATCACACACCCTTGGATCAGTAACTGATTTTTTTTAATTCTCTGTTACCAAAATTGTTTCAATGATTTTTCAAAGTTATTGAGATCAAATTAGGCGTTTTGTTACGTTTTCAACTAAACCACTATACCCACTCCAATTAAATTTGTCGTGAAGATACTTTGAGATGAAACAAAGACGTTGGTTAAATTTTACCGCGTTAACTAACATACATGCGGTGGACATACACACCGAAAGCCGAGCACAACTTTCAAACCAACACTTTTTAAATTAATCTTTAAAACGCTTAACAGACACCTATTGAAGACTGTACCTTATTACCACAACAAATAGTAATCTTACTTTTTAATACAGACTTGAAATTCGACCCAAAAGGGTAAATATTGGAAAACTTTAGTGGCTTTCTGTAAACCCTTTAAGTATAAGAAAATATGAACCATTTTAATCAGACCATCAGAATTGAAATGGTCTTGATAAAACTTCGCAATTGGGCTTGAACTCAAATATTTTTTTAGGTTTATAAAATTATAATGGATTTTGGATTAAAATTCTTTGAACTAATCAGACAAAAAAGAATTATTGACAATCAAACCCGGGAATTTGATCAATGATTATGTAGTAAATGAGTTTATTATGGTAGTAATACATTTAAAAATTATAAAAAAGCCAATTGCGATCGCGTGTGTCTCAGTTATCGCGAAAAAAAGTAGCCTACGTTTTTCCTCCATCTTAATTTATCTCCTTGCCAAGTTTAATTAAAATAGGTGCAACGATTTATACAAAAGAATTAGAAAATACAGACAGAGTTATTTTCAAATCTATTATATTAGTGCAGATAATAGCAATTTTATTTTTATCACTCTTAAAATATTTATTGACTTAGCAAAACCTTCGTTAGACTAATTCATTACAGTGTGATGAGCTCTATCAGTTAATCATCTGGGTCTAGTTTATGTAAAACATTTGTTAAGATACGTATTTAATAATTTCTAGCATGGGAATATTCGAGATTTGCCTGGTATTTTAACCCGTGGCAGAGCCACGCTTTGGCATGTATGGACCGGCTTGCCGGAGTGATGCCACGGCTTCACAGAAAATCGGTGTGAAATAACGCCTGCGCTGTTTCACTGAGTAAGTGAAGATACCGGAGGCCCATAATCCAACCCTTCCCCTCATCCCCCTCCCCATCCCCCAAGGCCGGCAACGCACTTGTGACACCTCTGGTGTTACGGGTGTCTATGGGCAGCGGTAATCGCTTACTATCAGGCGATAGGTCTGCACGTTTGCAATTCCATAAAAAAAAATGTGAAATAATTAAAAATGAATCTCATCTGCATCGATTTATCGCCCCCGAAACCACTTGCATACTAAGATTTATGAAAATCGTTGAAGTGGTGTCCGAGATTCATATTGTAGATATATGTAAGAATTACGTTAGAATCTATTAGATAAATATTCGGGGACTGGTCGCATCTGGTTGAATTTTACGTAAGATGTATTAGTTTAAGGCTGTTCTTAATCAACCAACAACAAAAAGCAGAAGGTTATTAGTGCAATTTTTTTCCTACCTAACAGAAATAAATCAAGATCGCTCAGTACAGCACTTCGAATTGAATTGACAAAGGGTATTCCAACAATCTGACCGCAATCAAATCAATTTTGCAATACAATTTGCACCCAATCACGTTTGACATTAGAATCATTGTACCATGTATTTTCCTCACAACATTTTAGTGTAATGAAATGAAATATCACACCGACATTTGCGATTATATTGCGGTTGTATCTGGGACGAATGTTTACTATCTCACTACTTCGAAGGAGTCCGACCTTTTTTAGTGTATTAAGTTGAGAATGTTATTTTGTAAATTTATTTTGTGATGACTTTGCAACATAGTAGATAAATAAATATTTCGGACATCTACCCCATAACGCCATCTTAGTCTAAACTGCTTAGCTTAGTTCTAAGCTAAGCTGATTTAGAGGTAATAGGTACTAACTGACATAAATACATATATACTTTTTTGTTAATACATATGTAAATTATACATAGAAAACACCAAAACTCTGAAATAAATATTTGCAGATCAAAAAAACATTTGGTCTGACCCGGGAATCGAACCCGAGACCTCATGCGCAGCAGTCGCATACGTTACGACTGCGTTAAGACAGTTAAAATAGGTTAAAGATAGATTTATATATGTGTATATATATTATTATATATATTTATGCTACTAAGAGACTAGAACACAAACCAAAAAATATAATAGGTAGGCCTTGAGACAAGTTTTAGGATATCAAAATAAAGTATATGGAAGTTTATAGCACAGCTGACTATCTCTCATTCCGAGGCGATACCCTTATACTTCTGTACTATCGAGCTAAGTTAAAAAGACCTGAGGAATATATTATATTGTATATTGTGCATTGACAAAACCACGATATGGCTGCAGAAAAAGGCAAATACTAATTTTACTATCCGGCTTTTTATTCTTTAAAATAATAGTTAAATAAATATAAATAAATATGAATAAAACTGTATAGAATGTTTTATAGCAATGCTCCTTTATAGAACCAAACTTTAGGTTTCTACTCTAAAATTAAAGTTCCCAAATGTTTATGAAAGAAGAAAAAGCAACCAATTTTTGAGGAAAACAATGTTACTTTATAAAAATGTTTTGAACGGCATAATTATATGTTCATAAAACTTGGGGAAGTCAAACGACGCAGTTTAACGAGTTGGTCCCCTTTTTCTGAACTTTGGATTAAACGAACAGATGTGTACTTAAATTAACAGGCTCTGAAAGTAAGTAAGGGTTGAGGCTGCTGAAAAATGTTTGTTATTTGGACTGACCTGTTGGCGAAAGGGCTGATTATCTTATTTGTTAGTGGAGGATATTGTTTCAGTTTCCACTCAGGGCAAATAATTAAATGATATATGTTCATTCACAATTGTTATTTTGTGTTTCGCTATTCTTTATATACGTTTACGCATTTTTCTACAGTTTTTCGTGACATACGATAATATTTTTAATGTCTTTAAAAAACAAAAGGTTAGCATTTCTTCAAAACATATTTCCTAAACGATCTGTTTCACGTAATTAATGCTCTTTTCAAGTCTTATTCTTATTTTTTCTTATTAACAGGTAACCCACGTTGTTATTAGTTTTAATCCTTCTGAGACTAATATAACACTATCTGACTTCGTAACAGATCTCAGACAGTCCTAACAAGCATTAAATAGCTCTGACAATTGTCAAATTTCTGAACTTAAATGAGATGCTGCCATGAGTTTCTGAAGTCAGATTATAGCTCTTTGAATTCTGATGCTAGTTAGGCAGTTGGGATATCATAGTGGTTATTATCATAGTGGATGCGGACTTAGACGCGAACATAATCTCCGTTTTAAGTTGGATGAATTCTAAAAGATAGATCTAACAGGATGCTAGGTATTCGATGATGACTTGGGCGTATAGAAAAGGCGAACAAAGAGAAAGAGCTATTTAATAATAAACTTAATAAGGTCGTTAGATGTGGGCTATCCAATATTTGCAGGTCCGGAAAGAAATGATCGAATCGGCAGTATATAGGAAGGCACTGATTAAAATACCCGCAACCAGAGAGCATGTAAAGAAGGTTTAACGAATGCAGAAGGTAGGCAGGAGGCGTGATATAATAAATAAATATTTTGGACATCTAATACACAACGCCCTTTGGTCCCAAGCTAAGCAGAGCTATATATATATATAAATATATATTTATTTATTTATGGTAAAACATACATATCAAACACAGAAAATACCCAACCCGGGTATCGAATCCGAGACCTCAAGCACAGCAGTCGCATACGCTAGCACTGCTCCACCAAGGTAGAGATAATGTAGCTTGTTAGTTTCACGCACAGTAGAGGCGTAAACGTACAGCCTACAGGTCGTATAGTAAATTGGCTATTTTGAAAGTATTTACCTTTCCCTCTACGTATTTCTTCTAATTGATTTCGCTTACCTGGAATATAAAGAAAAATAAATTGTTAACTCAATATCACTTGAGTACAGCGATAAATTATTTTATTTAAAAAAACTAGGTTTCATTGATAAAATACAAGTCATTAGTAATATTTTCATCCGCAATAATTTCATTATTTATTGGATTTATTAATTAGTTGCACTCATTAGCATACAAGTGAATAATTAAAAAAAACAATATACTATTACTTGTCAAAAAAAAATAACTTAAGGCCCTTTTATTGGATACCCATATCGGGTGCGTTATTCAGAAATATGTACGCCCCATTATGATACGGCGGCCATTTTGGTTTAAAATTAATATCGATTATAAACAATTGCATTGTCATCAGAGCTAAAGGTATTCCAGCTCAATCTGAATTCGGGAAGCGTATCAAATCAGTGCAGACAATGTAACAATGCAACTTCTGCATTATTGGGTCTCTCACTCACCAACAAAAAATAACACCACGAACGCTGTCATTTTACGTTGATCTGTGCGTGGTTAGTATTGCTCCATTTAGCCGGCCCAAGGGTGATGAAATCAACGTGGCTCTACTCAATTTTTTTTTAAGGCTTCCTCATTGCAAAACAAAAGCCTGCTATCATCTACTTAATTATACTTACTAATATAAAATATTTATTATGTGTAATTTTCGTATCACGTGCTCACTATAAACTCTGAAATTATCTAAACATATTTTATCGTAATCATATCTTAATAATCATAATCATCACGATTTTTTTAAAAAGTGTATTTTGCTGAAGTGCATATGAAGGATAGTCAACATCAATCTTAGACCGAGTCAAATATGATTAAAAAGAGACGCAGGCAGAGTCACATGGATGAGCTAATTTCATATATATTTTAAAATCGATGTCATTTAGGAATGTGACCCCTTTGAAGAAAAGGGTTGCAAATAATTAAAAATATTGGGTGTCCGGGTAAAAGATATTAGTATTCAATAAATAACGCTAATTAATAAAGGGGCAGAACCTTGAGATCAGCCCGACAAGGGCTCCATAAAAATTCTTGTTTATATACTCCTTCGGGGAGTATAAAAAGCTTTTATTATTTGATGTTTAATTAAATACTACAGAGGGAGAGCCACGCTTTGACACGAATGGGTCGGCTCTACCGGTGAGCTACCACAGCCTCACAGAAAACTTGTGCGAAACAGCGCTTGCGCTGTGTTTTACCGAGTGAGTAAGGAGTAGGCCCGCACCCCAACCCCTCCCACAATCCCCCTCCCCATTCCCCAAAGGCCAGCAACGCACTTGTGATGTCTCTGGTGTCGTAGGTGTCCATTGGTGGCGGATAAAAGTGAGGAGTCTTTAAATAAGGGGCGGGAAGACCTGAGACAGATTGATAGGTTTTTAGTTACGGTAACACTTACCCAGTACAACCAGAACTTGATAACAGTAAACGAAACATAGAAACACACACACTTAATATGTAAATGGAAGAAAATTTAATGTGAATACAAAGCAACAAAAATATTGTAAAACATCAGATAGATCATTGTAAGGACTTCGTCACTTATCACTGGTTGAATTAGCCTAAATGTGATTAATGCATAGAAGCATATCTCCGGCACGGCAATTTTCTCTAGAATGTTTTTAATAACTTTTAATCAACATTACACTTCGAGTAACAATATTATAATTTAACTCGAAAACTTGTGGACTCAGTGACAAATTGCTAAAGTTTTAGAGAGCATGTAATAAATTAAAGTTTAAGTTAAGGTTGTTTTGGACGTACGCGGATTCCTGAGCTAATACCATTACCTAATTGGTACCTGTTAATAAGATTAGGTTCTGATAACGCAGGTAAGAGGTAAAGGCTTTTTTCATTAATTTTTTTTATATTTTTGTTTCTTCTTGGCGACGAATGAAGAATACGGAATATTACCACCCATACTCATCCCATGGGTAATCGTAAGAGGCGACAAAGGGATCGGCATTGGCCGTGGTCACAGGCTGACTGTCAGCCTTTCGATAAGTGATCGCGTAAAAATTATTATTAATACACGAATTAACGGTGATTATATTAATTAAAGGAGATTGTGTTCGTTCGCAGTTTTAGCTTAGAGACTTTTAGTAATAGAAAGTTGTAACTTTGCATAGACTTGTAATATGTATTAACAAAGTAAAATAGAAAACAAATATTTTTCGATATCTTCCCAGCACGTGAAGTGTCAATCTGTTTGTGGAGTACGAACACTATTTTTCGGTTCAGTGATCCGATGTGCAAAATCAGATTTGTTAGATTGTTTATTTTTTCGCGTGTGGCAACTCCTTAAGGCTGTTTTGGGTGGAGCTGTGGAGGAACGGATATCACGTTCCTCCAACATAAAGGGAAGATCCTCCGGCCAGGCGAGGTGATCATGACTGCCGGGCCACTTCCCGGTAGATGTTGTATATATATGCTGATCGGTGCGAGAACTTCTGTTGTGCGATTCAGTACCAGTAGTGTCTTCGTTTGGTACATTACTTAGTAGTTCAGTGTATCTGCGGTAAATGGCGCTGTAGTAAAATTTCTGTTGCGCTGTATATAGAAGTCTCTACAGAGCATTGTATTTGAATCAGAGCAACTTAACACATGATTTGCTATATTGCACAGAATATGGTAAGGATTGGGGAATAGCTATTATTAAGCCATCTGGACCCCTTTTATACTTTTTCTATAAACTAATCTGAATATGTAATGGCTTAAAATATATACAAATATTATAAAGCCGAATCTAACTAATAAATATTATATCTCGGAAACTACTGATTCGAATTGAAAAGTTCTTTTAGTGTCTAAAATCTCTCAGTGGTCATCTAGGGGTCTCGGGTGACTTTTCCAGGTCTGAAGCAGGGTCATTGGGTCCGGATGGTACTGCTAGTAGTGCTGGGGAGTCGGTCCGGCGAGTGGGGGCGTAGCTAATGGGGCGAGCCTAAGCAGGTGGCCCTGTAGGTAGATAAACTTGATAGTTACGCCTGATTCTTTCATTTATCGAGGAAGGCTATCAGCTTTAAAACTTCACTCTTACAAATTAAATGAACGATATTAAAATTACATTAGTAGAACTATTCCCAAAAACGGGAAAAACATTCTATGCATTCGAGAGATGCAAACAAAGTCGCGCGGCTTGGCTTGTTTTCGAATATATATAAGATAATATAAGATATAAATAAATTTTAAGCTAGATATAAGTATAAAAACACGTAGTAAAATACAGTAAAAACATGATTCTAGAAAAACATACAAACGATTAATTATTCTGAGGTCAGAATAATAAACGTACCACTGGCCTATTTCAAATGCTACGTGTGCCACTATGAGAAAGAGAATTGTATAAATATACTTGTTTACGTTCGAGAGTCACTTCGAGGTACTGCCCGCAAAAAAGTCATTAAAGTCATTTATTATTTTCATAAATTATTATTTCTTACTTATTTATATATATTTCTCGTATCATATTTTTACCAATATTGGACTCCGGAATTATATTGGTGATTTTCTCATTTTTTCGAATCGTGTGTTTTACTGGCGTGCTCAGATAGAATAGTTAACCAAAATGCCTAGATTAATAGAAGCCGAACATCATTGAATGAAGATGCAGACGAAGTTGCGTGGGTCAGCTTGCATATCATTATACTTTAGTGTAGGTTCAGATGTTGTTCATGTATATTAACGATTTATTGACTCGTGTTTAACAGAAATGACCGCATGCATCAGAACGGTGAAGAACGGAGGGGGGTTATTGAGCCTGAGTACTATATGCTATGTCTAGTTTGAGACCGGAACGCGTCATCATCATCATCATCATCATCCTATCGCAGTCCACTGCTGGACGTAGGCCTCTCCAATTTCACGCCACTTAGTTCGCTCTATGGCTTCTCGCATCTAGCTCCTGCCAGCCATCTTGCGCAAATGATCGCTCCACCTGGCCTGTGGACGTTCTACACTACGTTTGCCGAAACACGGTCTCCACTCAAGAACTCGTTTACCCCAACGGTTATCGGTTCTTTAGCAAATAAGGCCAGCCCACTGCCACTTCAGCTTGCTAATCCTGTGGGCTATGTCGATGACCCTGGTTCTTTGTCGGATCACCTCGTTTCTGATGCGATCCCTTAGAGAAACGCCGAGCATAGCCCTCTCCATAGCACGCACATTGATTGGTTGGATTGTAAACAGCTAAATCTTAAGCATTTTATATATCGCAGTTAATGGATCATTTTAGAATACTATTTTATTAAAATATTATTCTAAAATGTGTTTTACGACCCCTTTACTGCACGCAAATGATGAGCATGTAGAGTACGTACAAATTAGTCGTAATTTTAATGGCGGTATCATTACGTAATAGCCTTGGTTTATGGAACCATAACTATACCTTGAACATACCTCACGCATCCTAAAACCGACTTTCATAATCATAAATCATTTGCCAACGCATTAATCCTTGTTGTTAACTTCTGGAGTTTATTGCGCCATGAAAATTATTCTTAGCGTCATCCATTAGTTGAATTGTAATAAATTTATACTTTGTAAGTTCTGATATCTATAATTCGCTTATTACATAATTACTATATACTTAATACTACTGCATAATAATATTGATTCGCTGGTCTAGCGGTTGAAGTATGCGACTGCCAATCAAGAGGTCTCGGGATCAAATCCCGGGTCGGGCCAAAAGTGTTATTAAGTTTTTCTGATTATATAAATACTTAATAACAGCTTGAAGTTTGGAATTTGGGGTCTAAGGCCCCGTGCCTCGGAGAGCACGCAAAACTGTCGGTCTTGCGCCTGATCTCTCCCTGATCGTGTCGGTTAACCGTCCCATCGGATTATGAGAGAGAGGGAACGGTGAGTGCACCTGTGTTTGCGCACACACTAGTGCACTATAATATATCCTGCGTAGTTGGCTGGTCTCCGTAGAGACTGGCCGCCATGGTCTTAAGCGGTTAGGAGAACATCAATACTTAATTTTAAATTCAACTATAGTTAAATAAACGTCCTTTTGCATATGCACGCTCAGTGATTATTAAGCGGTAATCGAGTTTCATTAGAACTGTTAAAAACTGACTCAAGAGAGAATTATATTTATAATACTAGTGACAGTTTTATCACCATAATGGTGATGAAATGACTGCCTTGGTGCCATAATGGAAGCGTATGTGACTACTGTGCTTATGGCCTCGGGTTCGATTCCCGAGTCGGACCAGATGTTTGTATGATTTGCAAATATTTGTTTCGGAGTTTGGGTATTTTCTAAGTATAAAATCTGTGTATAATTTGTTTACAAAAAAAAGTATATATGTATTTATATCAGTTGTTTAGTACCCGTAACACAAGCTCTGCTTAGCTCGGGACTAGATGACGTTTTAGATGTAAGAAGAAAACAATATTTACATTTCATGATTTTTCTATAAAAATGTTAAGCACTCTCCCTGAATATTTGAGCGTTTAAAAATACTGACCATACTGCCAGAATATGTTAGCATTTAAGTTTAACTTGTTTATATTTAAAAAAATAGCTAACTTCTGAACTAATACAAAATGAAAGCTGTGTAAAAGTCAAAAATTGATAAATATTATCATTTCTTTGAAATAAATTCTTTCAGTGCTTGTTTGTGCTGACCGTACCAGAAGGCTTATTTTTCATTCCGCCAAGTATATTATGTTTTGACTTACTACTGTTTGTTTAGGACTACGATAGTTAAATACAAACATACAAACGCGTTACATAAGATCCATGTTCAGCCGTAAATAAATAATATTTATTTTTAAGGGTCGCTTTTGAACCGGAAAAAAATGAAAATGTATTAAGTTATTTTTAAATATATATATCTGATATATAGCATATTTAAACTATTTAAATATATACCTAGTATATAGATAGATTATCGAATAAATATTTTATAACTATGTTTTGATTCTATTCGACAACTTTATCTACTTTTAATAGTTCTTAGTTTAATTTTTCTTATTACACTATTTGCGGAGGCGTAATGGTAACTTATAGGATTGCTGTGTCAGAGGTTTCGGGTTCGATTCCAGGTCGGTACAAATGTTTGTCTCGAAGTTTGGGTGGGTTTATATCAATTGTTATAGTACAGGCTTTGCTTAGTTTAGGACAAGATGACGTTGTGTATAAGATATCAGAAATATTATTATTATTATTAAATGTGCACATAATATACACGGCTCTACAAAGTGTAAACTGAAATAACTCGACTAAAAGAAAGTGCGCGTGGCATTAAGTATGTTTTATGTCATGTATATTCGACTGACTGCGCCACCGAGTCAGTCGAATATACATGACAAGTGTGGTAGTTAATGCGACTTCTGTGCTTGAAGGTCTCGGGTTCGATTCCCTAGTCAGAGTAAATTTTTATATCTGGTTTTATCTGATCTGCAAGTATTTGTTTCGGAGTTTGGGTATTTTCTATGTAGAATAAGTAAATATGTATTTACAAAAAGTATAATAGGTAATTATATCAGTTATTTAGTATCCATAACACAAGCTCTGCTTTACTTGGGACGAGGGCATTGTGTGTTAAATGTCCGAAATATTTATTATTATTATCTTTATTATTATGTTTCCAGAAAACCTCCATAAATAAACAAATAGGAATGAATAATGAAAATTAAAAAAGTTTGTAAATGTATGATAATATCAAGCAAAGACTGCCCTACACTAGCAGCAGTTGAAGGTATTTTAAGATATGCATATATTCCCTAAAACATTCACATATATTAAATCATTATATTCACAAATTAGGGTAATTAAACCATAAAACTTCATCATAACTCTGTACATAAATTACTTCGTAAGTAAAATGTGGAGTAAAAAATTAAAAACAGTCGTAAATGCTTTTCACCCTTTCCTATTAAGGAGGTAAGTGGTACCATAACATCGTATTAATACAAGGTGCTAACTTAATTATGCTTTAAAAGGCTTAACAGGTATTAAAACCTAATAAAAAAAATAGGAAGTAGGTTATAAAATCCTCTAAAATCCTTAAATAGTCACCTATAATATCAATCGTGAAAGTAACGACATCTCTGGCCAATGACACAAAGTCAGCGGGGGCGAGGCGTTGACAGTGGCGCTGGCGGCGGCGTGTCTAATTTGACACGTCACGTCGCTAAATTCCTGACCGCGGCTCTACCTCCCTCACTTTATCTTTTTCTTTTTACCAATTTTTTTCTGTACTTCCCCAGTCATTGATTGGAGAATATTTCATCATCAACCCATAATGTCCCACTGCTGGGCTCGGGTCTCCTCTCAGGAGAGGGTTAAGGCCATACGTCCCCACGCTGGCCAAGTGCGGGTTGGGTTAAGGGAGATTATATCAGCATCTACGGCCTGACCCAATATGATTTTAACGCCTTGTAGAAAACCATTCTTCAGTCATTTTTAGGTGTTTACGAAATGAGTGAGTGAGTTTACAGAAGTCCAAAGAGCTCCTCCTCCTAATTCTAGAGGGAGGAATCTGAAAATGGTAACGCACTTGTGACTTTTGAGTTACAGATTTCCATAGGTGGCGGTCGTTACTTTCCTTCAGGTGAGGCGTCTGCTCGTCTATAGCATAAGTAAACCTAAGAATATTTACTGTTAGATAAGATAAATTTTACCGTGAGAGAGCCACGCTTCGGCATGAATGGGCCGGCTCGACCAGAGTGATACCACGCCTTCACAGAAAACCGGTGTGAAACGGTGTGTTTCATCGAGTGAGTGAGGATACCGGTGGCCCTTACCCCTATCCTCCCCCCTATCTCTCTGCCCATACCCCAAAGGCCGGCAACGCACTTGTGACACCTCTGGTGTTACGGGTGTTTATGGGCAGCGGTAATCGCTTACCATCAGGCGATACGCCTGCTGGTTTTCCCCTTATATCATAAAAAAAACAAGCAATATAAAAGAACTAGTATGAACTTTTTTTGCCTTGCATTATGGCAGTCAGTATTTCAAATACAGTCCTTACAATGTAGCTTGATCTCTGTGACGGTTTGCTACGTAACCAACTAAGTAACTTTAGATAGCCGATTTTAATTTAATTTTATTTTATTATTATTTTAATTTAATTTTTATACTTAACGTGCCAGCTTTATAAAAAAACATAGTGTAATACGATACGTGTAATCTATATATATGTAAATATAAAATATATAAAAATGAATCCCTATTTTCCTTGGTCGCGCCATCACGAGTGAAGGGCTGCACCGATTTCGCTTTTTTTTGTTCTTTTTTTATTGCCAGGAGAAGGTTTTTATGACAGAAAAAAATAAAAAAATACGCATAAAATTAGACAATTTTAGAATACTTCTTTAAGAATTAACCATAAATAAATAAGCAATAACCGCTGATAACACCACGGGAGTCAGCTAGTATGAATATAAAAACATCTCGTTAGCTTTAAATTTGACAATAATGACATCTGTCACAGAGATAAATCTATAATTTACGAAATTTATCAAGAATTTTAAATTCATTACAAAAGTCAATTATTTACATATTACAGTTAAAAACTTTTATCTAAACCTTTTAATCTAAACAGTATAAGACATGGTCATTTCAGTGAAAGCAATTTGGTAACTCGTTAAATTTCAACGTGTATACTAAGTCTGACAACGAAATTGTTTATTCAGTGTACCTTATGTATAAACTCACAAAGTTGTTGCAGATTTTATATGAAATACGACCATATATTTTTAGTTTACGACTTTTATACAAAGTCCCAAGAAACTGCCGCAGTAGTTACACCAGTTTGTAATACCTAGGAAATTTACGGAGTAATATGTAGTTGCGGCTCCAGAGCTTTTAGTATGGCTTATGTAAAATTTTGTTTTTTATCATTCTTAAAAATAATATTCAAAGGCAAAAAATAGTGTCAAAGGCTGGTTTATAGAAAATAATAATTACATTATTTATTCCCTACATTACCCGAGTTTATTTGTGGACGCATTTATGACTGCACGAATAGGGAAGTGGTTGACATGGTTGGCACTCTGATTCGCAATATACAGCGTGATCCACAAAATGTTGTTTTTGTGTCAGTTTCAAGAATGTTTTAAGTATGATGTTTTACAAATATTTTCTTATTGTCCTTAAAATTTGACTTGATCTCTGTGACAGTACTTATAAGTTGCATTTTAGGTGTAAGTAGGAGGCACTCGCATCGGTATCGAGCCCTCTATGAGGTATATGAGGCTGGAGGATAAGCCTGGGGGTGACAGATGAGGCTGTTTTGTCGCCATAGCAGAAGCAGGCTCAGATGGGAGTTGCGCGGGCTTCGAGTCCGACATGCACCAGGATTGCTAAAATAAAGTGTAAATTTGTGTATTTATAATGTATTAGATTCCATTTGTAATAAAGGGGACAGGTACGTACACAGTGAAAAAATGGGTGATTTAAAATAAAATCACTAGTTCAAAGTCACTTCGCGGGTTTCGTAACCATTTCTCACAGAGATCAATCTATGATTTAAGGACTATTGTTTAGATTGTTTTTAATTTTACTGTATAATAATTTTTTACCATCGTATACTTTTTAAAAGTCTATTAAATAAACAATCATTTTACTCGATGGTCTGAGTTTATGTGTTATAACTGGCGGGAGGGAGCGTAAATCAATATCTATGGTACGGTAATTCTATTGAGATAATCAAATGAAGATTTCTATCTGAATGAGTTAATAGAGTATATCCACAGGAACTAATTAGATGCATGTTAGTTTCTGAACCAGTGAATTGATGTTATTGGAATGATGTCAAGCGTCTGAATTACTCGAGGTTATCTCATTGAATGTTAGTTGTTTATATTGTATGGGTGATCAAATTATTATACAAAATAATATATATATTGGGAGATCAGTTTTTGTTTTTTCGAAAGACAGTCCCATTTCATCTCATCCATATTTTTTATAATTTTTATCATTAATGTCATCAAGACGAAGACTTGAGGCCTCAAAGACTTAGAATTGAAGACGTTAAATATTTGACATTGACAGAAATAGCTGATCCGGCTGTTTGCCATCTCATCAAAAGAAGAAAAATATATTTATTATATATAATAATACAATAAAATAGTAGAACCACGCTGGTTTCAGCATGAACGTGCCAGCTCGATCGAGGCTACTCTGGTAGAGAGTAAACACTGATTTGAAACATTGTTATTCAATAATGAATTACATTTACATAATTATGTATAGTTTCAATACTTTATTTCATTATTTCATTATATTTACTGTCATATTCAGTCTTCCGTTTCAATGGTTTCTAAAAAATATGAGTTTGACACGAAGAGAACTTTAATATCTAACCTCAAAAACTTCTGTACCTTCAGAACTAAAACTTATCTGTTCCGTATAGATATAAAATTTTCTTGTATAAGGAAAGTTTCTCACCACACATAAAAAAGTTTCAAATAAAATAGGTGATATATTTATCAGGTATGTATTATTTATTAATGGCCAGTTATGAACTTATTAAAGAAATATTATTCATTTTTTTTATGTTTGGCCCTGCCAAAATGACTGTACTCTGCCCGTTGGAAAGCATTAGCAGGATCTATGAGTGGTGGTCACCATACTCATTACGAAAGTAGACAATGCAGCATGGTGACCCGCACTATGACGGTCTAGTGTTGCTTCTGCATTCGGGCTTACGTTCTCACAGAATCTAGAAGTGTGGTAGGTCAATGAGCAGACATCCTGCAATCATCATCACTTCCAGAAGCATGTAGTGACTGCTGCTGTGCTTCTGGGACGATCTAGGAAAGTTGGAGTAGGAAAATTACAAACACACATGCAATGGCCTAATCAAGAGGCTGTGCGGAAATGAGGAAGTGCGGAAATGGACCGGTAAAACAAACAGACAGGTATGTAAATTAATAATTTCTTAATAAAGTTAGAAGTTTTTCGTAAAACTCTGTGCTGCTTAGCTGAAGCAATAGATAATAAAGCAACAGAGAACAATGTTTCAATAATAATGGTTTCCAATGAGTAAAAAAACAATGATCTCTTTTGAAATTAAGAATTAAGCCGTCAATGAAAGATTTGTTTTATTGAACTCAATACTTGCCCTTTTTGAGGCTGACAACCATAAAAGTTTCGCTTTCATGTCTATAGCTCATTACATTATTATTTAGAACGACATTATCAGTTTTAATCCTAAAAAAATGTTCACGCTTGTATATATACTCTGGGAGACTTCAAAAATTGTGAAATACTTCATTTCTTATTCTGACCAATTGTAATATTTTTTCATTTTTTATATAATATAGGTGGCAAAGCCTGATGGCGAGGCGCCAGAGGCGTCACAAGTGCGTTATTGGCCTTTTAAGAAGGAGACCGCTCTTTTCTTGAAGGTTTGAAAGTCGTAATAGAAAATCTTGGTTATTCCTAAATGTAATTAAAATATACATATGTTTTTTAGTAATCTAGTTATGACTCTCTTGTTTTGGATCAAATACGCGTTTTTGGCGTGTCTCAATTTATTATTAAAACTCTAATTTCTATACAAATCTGTAAACAATTACCAAGTCGGTTCTTGTTTACTCGGAAATTTGTTCGCCGTCGTACAGAAATAGTTATGAAGGCATTATAATCAGCCATTCGTAATCCTCGTGTGGTGTGTATTGGACTTGCGTGTTCGGGTAACGTTTAAGAAAATATGAAATAAAACATCATTAAGCCTTTTTAACTTGGTAAGTGGTACTGATTTACAATATACACACGGCAAACAAAATACCTGGTCAGTAATATGAAGGACTATAAATTCAACGAACTGTTTTTTATCTTCTCACAAAACTTTGCACATTATTATCGTTCAAACTATTATTTTTTAAATGAAAGTTCATCAAAATTACAGGAACTTAGGAATATTGAACAAATATTTTGTTTGCTGATAATATATTTATTCTTAATGACTGTACGTATTTCTTAGTGGTTGAAGTGGTCACACTACACTGTTTCCTACTGCGTCAGTTATTGTGGGTTTGAATCTTATAAGGGAAAACACTTTGTGTGATCCACAAACTGTTGTTCTAAGTCTAGACGTTCTTTGTGTCCGGTTCATCTATGTTTGACTGACATGCTCTGATTTCGTGATGGACTATCTGTATAGAGCAAAGAGTCATAATTGAATGAACACATGTCGTAGAAACCTAATTATTTCATAACATGGAAACAGGTATTCTATATTTTGCTATTCTGCCACTTATGTCATCAAAATAGCATAGTTGTACACTACAAACCTAGGATATTGTCTCTTTTTAAATTTGTATTAACTTTTTTTTCTGTTCGCATTCACTGCAATTATGGAACAGAGTTACAAAAAAAATAACTGTCTTGCTGATAAAATTAATTGAAAACAAAAGACTGATTGCTTACAAAAAACACTTAATTCTCCAGCCGATTTTTCCCAGTCGAAGCATAATATTTCACATACATATGAATCATTTAACTTTAGCGATATCTTTCAGATTCAGCCAAGCGACGTGAAAAAGAATCGACTACGTCGAAATATTGATGACGTCACCTCAAGGCTCGCGTTGACGAGTCTTGTTATCACCATTCCTCATGGTTGGAAAGATTGATTTTTTTATGACACACATACTTTGGTAACATAACATTAGGTACTTTTCTGCCTACGTAAATCTGTATATTAATGCGAAAAGCAAAACCTTGTAGCCCTATTTGCGTAAATTATGCGAGCGGAGGAAAATTTAATCTAGCTCAGTTAAAGTTGAAGTTAAAAAAAAACAAGAAGCAGTCATGAGGACTACTGACAGAAGTGAAAACTCGTAGCTATAAACAAACGGTTATTTAAGCTCATCTGAAATGAACCTCTTTGCTCTTTAAATAAAATGCGCGATAAAGAGAAGTGAATAATGCCAATTCTTACTTTTTAATTGAATAAACTAAACACAGTGACACAACAGCGAAAAGCAGCTGACTGTATCTTTCTCGCTCAGGTACACTCGGCAGTTCCTAGTTCACAAGTAAACAATTTATAGTCTATTCTCCCTCCGGCTTACACATTTACGATCAGATCACGTGTCCTGACGCGAGTTTAACATTTTATACCCATCACAAAAAAGGAGACAACGCCCTTAAAAGAGTTTTTACTTCAATAACAAAATGAATTATGGTCCAATTTTAACTTTTGGACGATCACTTGCTATGCAAATACGATTATTATGTGTATTAAGTTTTGAAAAAGATCAAACTCGAGACGTTATCAAGTTCCAACACATTTCAACAATTATAAGTAATTATACTAGTAATTGGAGAGGCCTATGTCCAGCAGTGGACTGCGATAGGCTGATGATGATGATGATACTAGTAATATATTTATGTTAACCCAAGGGTTTGACTACAGAATGAATAAAGTTTCAGCCATTTTCAAAAATATTTATGGCATTCTAAACGCAGTACTACCAACACTACGAACGGTATTCAATATTTAAATGAATAGAGAACACACATTTCTAACGTTTAAGTCAACGTCACTATCTGGAACCCTGGAATATTTTTCCAGTTGTCGGGTTCCAAATAATGACGAGTAAATGTTTTCTTTGTTATTCATCGAGTGAGTAAAATAACTGGAGCGTAACTACGTGTTATCAGCAGCTTATAATAAGAACTGCTAGATGCGTGGCTCTTCTTATAAAGGAGGTTTTGGCTTTCTATAAAACATAACCTGCACTAAACTGCCTCGGTGGCGCAGTGGCAGCCTGTGCGACTGGTGTGCTAGAGGTCTCGGGTTCGATTCTGAGTCGTACCAAATGTTTGTATGAACTGCAAATATTTGTTTCGGAGTTTGGGTGTTTTTCCATGTAAAAAATGTATGTATTTACAAATAAAAAAAGTATATATGTATAAATATCAGTTGTCTAGTGCCTAAAGTACAAGCTCTGCTTAGTTTGGGACTAGGTGGCGTTGTGTGTTAAAATGTCCGAAAATATTTATTTATTTTATTACCCAGGTGGGTTAGTATAAGTTTTTTCAAATTTTACTTGTAGCTTTACTAATTTTCTGCATAATTTTCTTCCTTATTCATTTTCTGTAACTGCAACTGAATTTTGAATACTAGGTGTCCAGGACCTCACTTTTCATCAGAAAACCTATCAGATCTATTTTCTCTATATCGTTAAAAACTCCGGTAAATAATACAAAGTATAATTCATCCTAAACAATGCAATAAAAAACCAAATTGGCAACCCTACTAAAGTAGGTACCTTTAACCACAACTACGGGGGTGGAACTTAAAACAAACCCCTATACAAAGTTTGAGCTTTGATGAAACCACATTTGTAATATAAAGGCATTTCGACAATAGATCCTCTTTATTTAATTCTATACCTATTCAACACTATCATTATTTATTGCTTACAAGCATTTTTTTTTACTGGAAAAGCGCATTTGTCGATTAAAAATTATTTTCTAAGGAAGCCCAATATCTAGCAGTGGAGCATTAAAGCCGATAATGAGCCGACCAAATTATTGACAAAAAACTGTCTTTAAGAACTGAATTAAATTAAAATGGACCACTCGGAAAGCACCAGCTCTTAAGTACTGAAGTTGGCCATTTGCCGCGCCAAAGACGAAAGTCGAAAGGAGATGCTGGAGGGTCTCGATCGTGACCCCTGGGGTCGCCCATATCGTCCTCCCCAGTATCGTTCACATTTTTTGAGGCGACCACTACCGAGTGCAGCACAGGTTGCGCCGGGGATGGTTTGGCCCGCGCCGTCACGTCTGCATAAGTGATCGTCTCGGATTTGACCCTCAGAGCCTCGTTCAATTGATCAATTTTAAATATAGAAGCATCAAAATTTGTTCACCCAGTCGAAAGCTCTGGGGTAAGAAACATGAAAAAATACAATCGAATCAGAACGTCCTCCTTTTCTGGAGTCGATTTCAAACTGTCTGGATCTACCGCAATGCGTTTTTAAGTTATTTTTTTGTTACATTTTACATGAATCTGAGTGAGAAGATATAAAAATATAAGTCTTCTCACTCAGATTTACATTTGGAATTACTGTTTTTAAACTTTCGCTAATTTTACACATACCTACACATGTTAAATCAGTCATTCTACCCGTGAACACGATTGAAGCATAACCAATTTAAAACGTCAAGAAAAAAGAAGGTATTGTAGCCTTTTAAACAATTTTATCGCGAGCAAGTGCCAATATACAACAATAACTATGTGCACTTGTATTTTTTTATTTTCTATTATTTTTTTTTGTCTGTAACTTACTAAATGACAAAAATATACTCGTATTAAGAGAGTAATCACTGAATTATTTCATAACAAAACAATCTTACTGCCAACTGTGTAAAAGACAGGCACGTCACTACGTTCTGAGCCCTTTGCTCATTTCAACATCAATTCATGAGAAGTATTTAACGGCTGAATTGTTCCAAATTTAAAGGAACAGAGTTGTTTCTCTATGGGATAATAAATGCCACCAATTATAGTGATTAGTTACCAAGTTTCGCTGCCAACATTTCAAGAGAATTCGTAGTTTTAAAACCAATATTTTATTGTCTCTGTTCGATTTTTGAAATTATTAATTTAAACTTCAGTTTCGATTTGAAAATCGAACTTTCGCTTAAGGGACAATTTAAAAAAATTAAGGCGCCCCTAGAACTTCGTTACATATTAAGTACCAACCTATAGTTTTTCTTCTAAGAGAAAATATTTTTTTAGTAATCTCCAAATTAAATAAAAAATATTATCATTTTAAACAAAATATCACAAACATTCAAAGGTTGTTACAGCTAAGTTTGGAAACGTTTATTAATTCATTTGCGTATCAAATATCAGAAATATAAAAAAAATCATGACTTCATTGTAAGAGACTTCCTGTGCTATCATTTTTATTATATCCTCATGGCTCAAAAGAAAGGGTTCTTTCTCTAATAAATGCTGTGTCAAACTGAAGTTGTTTTAAGATATTTTTGAAGACTCTTAAGCTCACTTTCTTGAACTAAAAATAAATTTCACACATAATATTCTTAGTCTTAATCGTAGTTCCTTGTTCAGATTCTTAGATTTATTTCACTAAAATTTCAAATAAGAGTTTTCAATGATCCTACAACATGATGAATTATAATTAAAAGTGTTCTTCATGCCTTAAATTTTCGCGAGTATAGCATAGCAAAAAGTCATATTTTAAGCAGTATATATATATATATATATATATATTTGTATGATCCACCATAGCACTTAAACTACTGGACTAATTTTAATAAATAAGGTGGCAATGTACTTTTGTAACAACGGCGGTTTACTATTTTTGAAACTTTTTCTTGTAGAACACTGGTTCTGATCTTTTAGACTATAGAAATGTAAAACTTAGAGATGAACAAATGTTGTGAATGAAAATTTAAGTATGAATGTTAAAGGATATGAGAATAGAGACTAAAAAAAAGATGAATGAATCTAAGAAAGAAATAGGCAATAAGCTGACGAATGATTGTGGGACGTCCACAGGCCAGGTGGGGTGATGATCTGCGTAAAACGAATGGCAGGAGCTGGATGAGAGAAGCAAAGGATCAAAATTGGCGTGAAATTGGAGAGGCCTATGTTCAGCTGTGCTGCGATAGGCTGATAATGATGATGAATAATAGAGGAAAGTTAAATAAAGGCTGTGAAATCTCAAAAAAACTTAACCTGGGAAACACTGCTATTGTCATACTTCTCTAAAATAAACACATCATAATGCTATACATTATATAAAATTACACAATACATTACGAAAAAATGTACGCAAAACAACCCGGCAGTGTGTTAGAACAAAATAAGATCTTCATGGCAACAAATTGCAAATGTCGGCCGAGTTTAGGCGGGAAAATCATTTTGTCGCAAAATGTCGCGTCCCTGTTATAAGAAGCCTAAAGTGTACAATACTTTACGTGGTTTCATATCTCAGATGTATCTTTCTTGGGTATAACTTTGACATCTTTGTGAAGAGGTTGTTTGTGAAAATGTTCATATCAGTTTGGTTCTAAATCTTTGGATAGTTTAAAAGTGATATATTTCTGGCTATACTTTTATTTTAATCAATTTTATGATAATACGATGGACTTGGTGGTTTTGTGTTTAACGATCGTGACTTCTAAGCCAGAAATTGCGTGTTCGATATGCCCAGTGCAAATATTGTGTGATTACCACGATCATTTGACTGGCTCGGTAGCTTACTGATAGTGTATGCGACTGCTGTGCTTGAGGTCTCGGGGTCTAGTGCCCATAGAAAAGCTCTGCTTAGTTTGAGATTGGACGGCGTTGTGTGTTAGATGTCCAAAATATTATAAATATTATTTATTCTGTGTCTTTGTGTTATTATGCTAATAGACTTATTTATTTAAAAATATTTACGTATATTATTTTAGAAATATCCACGTCTGACTGTAATGGCTTTCCTTTAATAGTTAAGTAGGTCAAAAATTGATTTCTGTAGGTATTTGAAATTACTACACCTGTTCTTGAATTAAATTAGTTGTTAACCAACTATATTGGATAAAAATAACTTCAGAAAAGGAGGCGCTAATCCATTCGACTGTTTTTTTTTATTATTGTTACTTCATAAGTTTCGACTGGGTGCACCGATTTGGCTTATTCTATTTTTATTTGAAAGCTGGTGCTTCTTGAGTGGTCTGGCACTGAAACATTGATAATACCGAGTCTAGTAGTAAGTCTAGGACTGTGGTCAGCGTTTTCAGTTCTGAGCATGGAGTACCTTTTACATATTCTCATAGCATCAGCGATTTAGTAAGTATTTCTCAATTTGATATGCGATTTTCAAACATTTGATCACAAGAAAAAATATTTCAGCTGTTTGAGGTGACTAATATATGTTATATCAATAAATAAATATATTTTTCAGTTAAAAACTTGAATACACGTCCTATTAACGTCTTTTTCCCCTGTTTGTTAAAAGTTTAGCTACCCCTTGACTAGATCATTAAATTTATTTGATTACATTTCTTTATACTTCATACGTGTTTCACATTTATGGCAATCGTTCTTCGGAGGTCAGTGCCCTCAAATATACGGACTACAAGTTTAAGCTTCGAGTTTAATTTGCCGTTAGCGTTGCGGAGGTGTGATGCCAGTCATTCCATGGAAAAAACTAATATTTAGGGACAAGTTAAACTAATTCCCGATCCCAAAAATGTTGTCAGAATCAACATAAAAGTTTCTGTGCATATAAATACAAAACCCTATGGCAGTATACCGAATAAGAGATAAAAACAAATAAATATTTCATTCCGCGCTCACTGTTCATTCATTTTACTTTAAGATCACATTGCGTTACTGCACGGCCTATTACGTTTGGCAGGCGGCCATTTTCAACCACGCGTTGGAACTGGCAATGTTGCCAGTACACCTGTGTATTTGATGGTTATCTTTCTAGTTTATAGTAAACTTAGTTTTTTCTGTGGTTTGGTTTGTTTAATTTTTTTTGCATGTGTCTGGGATTGTACTTTTTTCTTTATGCCTTATATAAGTACGCAAAATTTCGCGATGGTTAGATTAATAATTACAATGCAAAAGTTTGAAAAACTGAATGTTTATTTATGGTTTTATTAATTGTATGACCTATATTTTGTATTTCAGGCAACTATTTCAGTGTCGGATACGTTATATGTGACTAGCTGAATAATCGACGGGAGATCTTTATCGGGATATGAATCTAGTTTTTTTTATGGAATAGAGTCAAATAAGTAGACATCGCCTGGTGGTAAGCGATTGCCGACACCAAAGGCGTTATAAGTGCGTTGCCGGCCTTTGGAGGACGGGGACAGGAGAAGGGTTGAGGTAAGGGGCTCCAGTATCCTCACTCACTCGGTGAAACACAGTGCTGGTGCTATTTCACACCTATTTTCTGTGAGGTCGTAGTATCACTCTTTAGCCCATGCATGCCTAAGCGTGGCTCTCTGATGGTTATGGAACTCTTTGTATCAGTATTATGTATGTTATTATTTTATCGTGGGTGAAGTGGTGGTCTGTTTATGTTATAAGAAGCGAACAACTTCTAGACCAGTCACTCAAGTAAATAGCGACTCCCACTTGAATACCAACAAGTTAAGAAAACCACGTGCGTTGCCACACTACACTATACTGATTTTCTACCCGTTCCTCCACAACATCAAATTATTTTATCAGTGCAAAAATGAAAAGACAAAAGTTTATCATATTGCAATATCAGTTTTTATATCTACAAGTAAATTTTGATATAAAAAGCAAAAACTAAAACCTAACTACGAAAACTACGAAACAAGTTTTCAAACTAGTTTTGTACTTTTTACTACACTACATACTTTCAGTGTCGTTTTTATGGAAGTTGGGTTTTACTTTACACTTTTATATAGTATATATTTATTTTGTGTATTAATAAGCTAATTTAGGAGGGAAAAGATGAACATAGAACCCTTCTTTTGATGCTTTCAAATGGAGACAACCCTACATATTCTGGCTGCTGAAAACACTTAAAGATGTCCGGTAATAATAGTCTTCTATGAGTAATGAGCAAAGCAATATTTTGTTCATCACGGTTTGTGCGTTTTGTCCGACGCATTATGTCATGTTGATTATAATTTTGCTATTGTAGACTTTAACCTATCTTTGTCATCTCTACGTATATAATTGTTAACGATGAAACTAGAATTGATATTTATAATTTGATCTTTACGTTGCAGGATTTCTAGTTATTTGTCAAAGGGATTTCGGTTATCCACGCAGTAACGGATTAAAAATAGGAATGTGACCATCTTTATCCATCCTGTAGTGCTTGCGCTGTGTTTAGCCGAGTGCGCGAGGATCCCAGAGGCCCATACCCTAATCGCTCCCCATCCCCAAAAGACCTGCAATACACTTGTAACGCTTCTGGTGTTGCGAGTCTGCTCGTTTGCCCTGTATTTCAATAAAATAAATAGGCATGGAGTGAGATTCTTGACAAACGACATAAGCTACTATTTACCGCGAAAATGCTGCACGGTTGGCCTAGTGGTTTAAGTGGTCACCACACCGCTTCCTACTGCGCCAAGTGCTGTGGGTTCAAATCCTACTTGGGACGACACTTTGTGTGATCCATAAAATGTTGTTCTAAGTCTGGGTGTACTTTGTGTCCGTTTCATGTATGTTTGTAAAGTCCCCCGCGACACAGGAATGTATATTCCTAATGCGGAAGTTGTATTTTAAAAAAAAGCTATGGGATAAATCCACCTAATGACACACAGGATGTCAGTACACAGATATAATACAACACAACCATATTGAAGTAAATTATTTTTGCTACATAGATATTAAATGTCTCGCGACGTCTCTTCCTATTGTTGCTTTGAGAAAACAATTCAAGATGATATTACTTTCTCCTCGGGAAAGGACAATTGCTTTAATAGCGTGTCATTTGAGAAAGAGGGGTCCTTTGTACTCACGCAAAATATTCTGTGTTTTTTTTTTCGTCATCCAGCGGCTGCAAGTGCCTTGTACTAAGCTTATTGTAACAACTAAATATCTTCAGTTTATTCATCTGCTGTTGCTCATTTTATTACCTTATAAAATGACCTATATGACTTCATCTGCGTCTCAAAAGAGATAAGGCTGCATTTTTTAAATATTTTTCATTGATGTTTCGTTCCTATTGGCCAGATCTTATGTTAGTTATATTATGTGGCTTTCCTCTATAAATCATTTATTCAACACAAAATAAACAGGTATCTATTTAATAAGATGGACCCGTATAACCAGAAAAAATATTTGGAAGTTTATAATACTACTACTATTTAGGTTGGATCTTTGTCTTTTTCACGCAAAAACAACTGAAGAATGTGAATACAATTCAGGATTTAAATAAATAATAAATAAATAAATATTCCGGATATTTAACACACAACGCCATCTAGTCCCACACTAAGCATAGCTTGTATGACGGGTACTAGATAACTGATATAAATACATATATACTTTTTTTTTGTAAATACATACATATCATACATAGAAAACACCCAAACTCCGAAACAAATATTTGCAGATCATACAAACATTTAATCCGACCCATTTGGATAGATTATAGTCTGAAATAGCACATCAGCTACTCTTATGTACCAAAATCAGCATAAAATTGCTACTGTGTATATATTAAACATTATCGATAAGGAATTTAAAAAATAAACTATAATTTAGATCCCATCGGTTTCGTCCCAAGATTACTATATAGACTCATCTTCAACAATGAGATATTTGCATGCATTTATTTTCATACACGATAAAAGTAAAGTTGTCGAGACAGTTTAGACATAATGTTGCGTTAAACAAATTGAACACCATTTTCCTTAACCGAGTAATGTGACGAATTCATCTGTTGCCTCCTCTGGCATGATGCACTCATCGTTAGGATCACTTAGCGGAATATTTAGAGTATTCTTAATGCTGTTATAAACGCATTGAGTAGCAAAATATTTAATTTTACGTGTGTGGTCTGTAAAGCTTAAGACCTAAAGATGACATGGTAAAAAATACGCATTTGAATATTCAAATAATTGAATATTCAATAGCGGTGATGTAAAAAAGTCCCCAACCAGCACTTGACCAGCGTGGCGACGTATGGCCTTAACCCCTGAGAGGAGACCCGAGCCCAGAAGCGGGACATTATGAGTTGTTGATGATGATGATGATAAAAAAAATATTAAAATATCTTGTCAGATTTTTTTCATCGCCTTCCTTAGTTACTATTTTGCAATTTTATAAGATAGAGACATATATTAATATTTTTAGACGAATATTACATAATCAACATTTACATTACTAAACTTATTTTTGTAATATGATACGCATACCATAATAATAATGTATTTATTGTTCACAAGTACAAGTTTAGAAAAACAATTCAAAGTTTTCGAATCACATATAATCACAAACAAGGCACTGCTGATATTTAAAAAGGAAAACCTGTGCCATAAATACCAGTTACTATTTATATGACACAATTAGATAATACAGCGCATCCATTTTAGGATAGAGTATAAAAAAGAAATTAAAAAAGATAATAATAAAAAAAACAATTAGGCTCTCTAAAATAAACGCGGCTACAAATACGTATGAATTTGTGGAATGGCTTAAAAGGTTCCAATTCAATCATTCCATTTAGAAAAAACCTTTTTTAAAACAAAGCAATGGAAACATCAACGTATACAAATACCCTAATAAAAACCAAGGATTCCCCGAATGTCTGTATCTGAGCTTCAACATATCAATTTGCCTCTAATTCAAACTCCGCACCAAAGTATTGGACATATCGTAAAACTTTTACTGTCTGCTTTCTTTATCCAAGTTTATGTTCGCAGGTTAGTATTCTTAATAAAACCCGTGATGTTTTATACCTATAGATCATTCTGCCTTTTGTGTAAAGGTTATGAGTTGTAGAATTAAAGATAAAGGTATGTGAAATTTTAACATGAAGTGTTGTGATGATGAATTATAGCCAATTCCAGCCACGGCTGTTAGTCTCAACGGAGACCAACCAACTATGCAAGAGATATTATAGTGCATAAGCTTATGCACCAACGCAAGTGCACTTTCTATTCCTTAGCTCTCATAATTTGAGGGGACGGCTATTCGACATGAGCTGGGAAGGTTAAAACGCAGAACCGACAGTTTTACGTGCTATCCGAGGCAAGGGTGTTAGACTCTAACTTCTAAACTCTAGGATGTTATTAAGTATTTCTATAATGACAAAAATTCAATAACACTCTTTTGCACACCCACTCTCCAGACTTGTTAATTAGCAGTCATACACTAACCGCTAGACAAACGAGCTAGTTGATGGGAAGTATTTTATGTAGATAATAGCAAACCGGTACAAACCCCGAGTCACATATATGAATAAAACAAATAGGCCAAAGAATATGTGAATGGCACCACGAGGCACAAAGTGGGAAATAATAAAATTATGCCAAATTTCAGTTGATAGCAGTATGTTCTATTATGTAGACAATGGCAATTTGAACCAAGACCAACATCTGTATTACAATGTATTCCGTTTACACACCTTACAAATTTATTTTTACTCTACTAAGTTTAGGCGAAGCCAAGTTTTGGCAGTTTATGTAGGTATGTGTCTACTTTGTACTGTAGCGCCTTAAATATTGATGAATTTCTATGAATAAGTGTCAATACATTTGTAATAATGACGTAGTTGACTTAAATCATATAATTTATCAAAAGGTTTTACATAGTCGGGTTATAGTTTTTAAACTTCCTTTTGTATTATTATTAATGTCCAGAATTAATGGACTAGACATCCACAATCTGACTCAAAGATAGTTCTAGAATAACTAGAAAGTAACAAACAAGAAATACCACACTCTGATAATACTAGATAAAGCCTCAAATGAGAACAAATGTCGTGTAACTTCCCTAAAGTACCTTCTGAAACTATGATGTATAAGATAGCTGAGAATTGCAGCATTCAGAACAAATTCAAGCACCATGCGACACTTTGGCAAAATTTTCTCGAACAGTATAATTAATACAATACTAGTATAAAACATGTGGCAAAACAAATGATAACTGGGCAGTCTATAAAAAAAACTAGTTTAGGTTATATACATAGCGCACCCGATTGAATTTAAAAGATAAACAACACGGAAAGACACATAAATAATTTGATGTAAAATATGCTTCTGTTACCCCTGATATTGTGTTGTGTCACACAATTAAAAATACTGAGTTTTACCATCCTTATGTGCCTCGTAAATATCCTAAGAAGCGATTAAGGGAGCAAGATATGCAGGGCAACATCACTTTAAAGAGCTGAAAAACTTGGCCAAAATATCTTCTGTAAGGACTATTAAATGGCTGGTAATGATGACGATGATAAAAATGAAATTCTGATAAATTAAAACAAGATTCTAAATGAAAGTAAGTCGAATTCATATATTATCCATCTATCTACCTCTAATATATAATTTCTCGTGTCGCGGTGTTTGTTACCGAACTCCTCCGAAAGGACAGGACTGATTTTTTTAAAATTTTGTGTGCATTGGGTAGGTTTGAGAATCGGCCAACATCTATTTTTCATACTCTTAAAAGGTAACCGTGACCAAATCCAAAATATTTTAGTATTTTATCAAAGTTTTTTTTATATGACAGAACAACATTTGTTGGGTCAGCTAGTATATGATTGTATATTTTATGTGTGTTAATTAAGCAAAATTATTGTGTTCTTCGTGTGAATATTTACCCTGAATCGAAAATATAAACCACTTCACATCGCTCAATCGACAGATTCTCAAGACTATCAAGAGAGTTAATTTTAGCAATATTTTACTGTTTCTGAGTCGTTTATGAATTTTTAATATGGAGCGTCCTCGAATCGAGACATTGTAAAATGAAATATTCAATGACAGAATATCAGTTCTGGATGAACTCCAATAAAGCTGAGAAAATTCCAAAGTCATTTAATTTTCCCATCAACTTGACGCAAAATTACCGTTTAAACAGTCTTCACCGAAACAGGAAGCCAATATTTCTTAATCATTCGAGCTTACGAGTTTTAAGGACTCTCGATTTAAGTCATTATGTTAAAATTAATCAAACTTTGGGAAGCTTTTAGAAAATGGCGAACGTTCGAACCATCTGCTGCCTAAGTTTCGATTCAGCACCGTTTAAAATATTAGTAAAATTATTTTAAAATTTCAATTAGTCAAAATGCTTTACTCTTTTTTCAGTTTAGTGTTAGTGATGGATAAATATAAAATGACAGCAGGTAGATAAGATAACAAAACTTTTATTTTTCTATTCATCTTCCTTCTCTCTTCCTAATTTAAGTTCCTTTGTTAAGAATTCAAAACCTGTGTAGATATCAAACTCATGTCAAAAATATCGTTTAACTAAATTAAGTTTATAAAATTCTAAGTTCTTTTGGTAGCTTGAAAACATAGAATTGCAAAACTATTTGGTTTGATTCTTATAATGTTCAGACGCTTGATTGACAGTTGAAACCCGTCAATCTTGAAAAAGGCTTTATTTTAAGAAAAAAAGAAACCAATGGAGACCGTTATTTTTTTGTTTTTTCTAAATACAATCGCCATTTCATCTCATCCAATTTTTTTATATTTTTGTTTGTTTTCACTACGTGGAAGACTTCAAGACTCGAAGACTAAATACTTGACATTGGCAGAAATAGCTAATTAGTTGATTCCCATTTCATCAAAAGAAGAAGAAGAAAAAACCAATGTCACACACTCCTGCGATTTTATTCAATGAAAATAAAGACTATCAAGATAATTTATTAAAGTCTATCATAATTGATCAATACATTTTCAGTTACTTAAATGAAACTATAAAGCAATTAATATTTAAATTTAAACTCATTGAAATGCACAGATTTATGAATCAGTTCCACGCTTGGCGATAACTGTAACAGTTATTGAACCAATCATGTTATTCACTCATTTTATTGGACCAATATTATTTGACCCAATTAGTGCATAGAGTATTTTATCGGTTATTATTAATTAAATTTCATTGAAATTTGGTTTCACGCCGAGGCTAAAGATTAGATTAATAGAGGACGCTGTTGGGGTTTCTCGAATCAATCATAGTGGACCACGTTTGATGGTTATAACTTCGATATTTGCTTTAATTGATCCACCAAATCAAATTTCAAAACTTCGTTAAACTATTAATTTTGAGGGTAATAATAATATGAATGAATAATTTAACTTCACCGCTGTTACTCAGAGATATTATTAATCTTTTAACGTCTTTTTCTACATTTCTTTTTCTTTTTAATAAATTCTTTGCATCACAAGAAGTTTTACGATGAATTTCGAAAAGTAATAATATGCTTGCTAAGCCTTTGATTTACAAAAAAAACTATCATATTTCATTTCATAAATTTTTAAACTAATTTCTTTCCATTTTGATTGATTTATTTAATTATCAACAGCTTCATGTGGCCTGATGACTAATGCTAATCCTTATTCTAGTTATCATTAGTCACAAACTCAAAAATGGAAGTCAGATAAGTGAGCACCGATAATACTAGGTGATTAGGAATACGTGTCTTGAATGAGTAAAGGGCCTTAAACTAGATAATTGAAAGGGTCTGGCACGTTTTTTTATGTCTGTTCTATGGTTAAAGATGATACTAAGATCTTTATAGTTCAATCAAAATAAAATCTTTATTTAAAATAAAACAAAATTTATTCAATCTGGACGGCTCTTGCATAATATTTGAAACTTGATTACCCACCAATCAGAACGCAGCGTTCCGTTGACATCATTACACAGATGGACGGTGTTATGCAAATATGCTGCATAAAATGTTTAACCGAATAGTTTTATATTCAAATTTATAATTTTATTTATATTTGATTTTATTTTATTTAAATTTATTAACCCATTATGATTTCGGTCAATTCCGTTATGAAATTTACTAACCCGATTTGTGGGGTAAATTTTTAATGGTCTTGTAATCATTTTATATTTTGCAATGATTAATTTGAATCGTATTTAAAATATTCAATTATGTGAATTTTAGAAAGGAATGTTTACGATGTAACTCTATCTAGAGTAACTAGTGTCCATTGATCGCAGTAATCATTTATAAGTGTGTAATATAAACGTACTAATAAACTCCACTATAAACTCTACACAATTTCTTGGTACGAGCGATAAAGATAAAGGATAAAGTACCCAAAAAATTTTAACAAGCTGTGTAAGATTATTTTCCTAAACGAAAACTCAAAGGTACAAATAAATACAGCTTGTATAAAGTACTTCTAATTGCCGAATCCTGCTATGATTTTAACTATGACAATATTATTAAAACACAATAATCTATTATATAAAGTCCGAAATAAATAATTTGAATGGAATTGAATTGAAATGAATATGGCCTTCTAAAAATTATCTTCTCTTTAGAATATCCTTTTTTTATTCTTTTATTTTATATTATGTCATCACGCCAAACAAAATAACCCAAATTTCATTAAATTTTATAAACATTTTAATAAAATTCCAGACCATTTTGCCCATACAAACTTAACTTAAAGATGATTATTAGAATACATTACACATTCTTTTATGCTAACGACAGCCATAGCTGATATGTTAAATATCAATTTTAACAGGACCTTTCACGCTCCAGAATTTGTTTATAAAATTCCTGTATCAAATTCATGTTGAAGTGTTTAAATAGACTGGTCGCTTAGAATTCTTCGAGGGAGCCCAACACGATGCAGATTACAGGGAAATTTTGTCTTATTTGAATATAATAAAGCGTAAGATCGACGCTTTGTAAATATTCATACAATCAGAGTGGTTTATGTTAATTTACTTGTGTCACGACAACATTTTCAATATGGCCGACCATTTTTGGCGCCAAAGTGGAGTATTATGCCGCTCGTCTGGCATTAATTTAGACGTTTTCATGAAGTATTTTCTTTTTGAGTTTCGTTGTTGTATTTGAAATTTGCTACCAAGAAGCTAAACTGTAGACATTCGTTTTGAGACCACCATACTTTTTACTAGAAATATTATGATTATATTTTTGAAAAGAAAATTGAATAGGTAACTAATTATAAATGGATTACCCAAAAGTATTTCTATTTAATTTCAGTTTGATAATTGTATAGCAGAGACCGCTTTAAGAGATAAGACGGCCGACCACCAAAAAAGATAAATATCGAGACCCTTAGAGGAATTCAGGGAATTCATAATTAATTTCAGCTGAATTGTTGAAGTTGATGTATATATAACACACATATACAGATATAAAGCTGTTTAGTGAGGTTTGGAGCTGCATACTTCATACTGCATACTTTAAAATTGGTGTCATAATGGTAATGTCTTTAATCAAGTGGTAACTATTGCCAACGGGTTAACTTATGTTATTTTATTTTTATTTATGGGTCTGCCAAAGTGACTCTACTCTGCTCGATGGAAAGCATAAGTAGAATCCAAGAGTGGTGGTCACCATAGTCATTGCAAATGCAGACAATGCAACAATGCCCCATGGTGACCACATAGTGGCGGACTAGTGATGTGTTTGCATCATTGGGCCTCCGGTCTCGCACTCACCAACGAAACACAACAGCACGAATGCTGTCATGTTCGGTTGATCTTCTGTACGAGGGTAGTACTACACCAGTTGAGCCAGCCTGTTCGTGCATAAATAACCGTTCCTTATTTTACCCGTTTAGGGATAAACTACCAAAAACCACATCGTTATGGGTATTCACAACATTAAAGTATCAGTGGCCCCTATTTAAAATTTTCAGCTCTAGTGTCTTGGGTTCAGCGTCGAGAGGGTCAGAGCGAGTAATGTAATGTGTTAAGTTTTTTGGTACTCCACTAAATAGTAGGCAAAAAGTTTTTTCTTAAGGAGTAGTGGACTGTAAAAGGCTGTTGGTGATGATGATCGATCTCTTAATATTTAAAAATATAACGAATGTTTCATCAAAGTAAAGTTCGTACAATAAATTTAACACATATTAGTCACACCCAGTCATAGATAGTTAGTCCCACTAGGACGTTAACTTTATCAAATACTAAAATAAATGTGCTTAAGTACGTCTTTAACTATTATAGTCTCTAGTGTGTTTATTCTTTTAATTACCTACTTTTAATTCAATATGCTATAAGTTTAAGTACAATAAATTTTATGTCTCGTGTAGTAGTCCTACCCAGTCATAGTTAGTCCTACTGGGACGAGAACGCGACCAATTACGATCATAAATAATTTAGCGCGTATTTTATTTACTGTCTAGCTATGTACTTTTTGTTTGTTTTTTTTATATCGTCCGGGTCCCATTTAATATTCTCAAAGTTCAAAGTAAAAAACGATGTTCCCGTCAACGTCCTTATTCAGAAAATCCCGCTTCTTAACATTAGTATGTATTTATATGGGTATACAAGTTTTGTTTGCGTGTCTGAAGGTACTTAAGTGGTTGGTATTAGTATACGAAGTGCCACTGTGATTGATGTGGTAAATAATGCATTGTTGGACATGTGAAGAAACATTTTTTGGTTTGACATACCGAATTTAACGTAAGCCATATTATTATTTGCATGTGTAAAAAATGTTGGAGTATTATAGTGTCGTGACTACGTTTTGTGATGTATTTGATTTTTCTGTGTATATGTATTTGGCATATACTATGTATCTATATTTTTGTTTTGGAGGGTGAAAACCCAACATAGATGAAAAATTAATATCCATTTAATTTAAAGAATAATCACAAATTTAAACTAAATGTAAATAATCTCCGATTATTCTCTCAGACCCATCATTGTACGACTTATAGAACACCTAGTTTTCCCCACGGCTTCGCCTGCGTCCAATAAAATTTATTCTGCTACTCTAAAGTCCAATTTATGTCTACATCGAAATGAATTCAAATCGGTTTAGCCGACAAAACCTAACTGAAGGACAGACAGATAGAGTTAATTCGAATTTATTATATTAAGAAAGGATTTTCGACTGCCTTAAGTCTCTTACCGTCGTCAGCTTTTGAAAACAATAGCACTCAAAATCTTCAACTGTGTTGAAGAACACTTTTAAAGGACTTACTGTAATTAACCTTCTAACTTTCGCAAATATCAAAACTGAAAGTGAACAGTACCTTTGAAGACTAAAGTAACGAGAAAAGTCGCAAAAGAACAACGGGTTAGCTAAAATACTTTTGTCTTATTTTAATGACATTGTAAAATATTTATTGAAGTTTAGTAACTGAGACTACAAATGTTTTAATTATTTATCCTTGTTTATTTTTTTACACGCGTTTTAGTAAGAATTATAAAAAATCAATGCTTCATAATTTTATACTTTTTTTTAAGGTACCTGTTCCGTTTTTTTGTAGCATAGAGGGAAAAGGAACCGATGTCTCAAGTGACCCTGGTGGTAAGACACAAGAGAGGTAGCTCTTAATCACCTCATTCACTCAGTAAAAGCAACTAATAAACTGTTTTCTTTTAGTTGTTTTAGGACATGATATTACTCCAGTTGAACCAGCCTAAATATGCCAAGTTATAGTTCTTCTACGCTAAGTCCCATAAGTCTCAGACGGGAAACAGAACTGAGATAAGATTAGAAAATCAACTAACTTTGTTTTAGTAAGTAGTAGAAAGTTGCTCAACCGGGGCGATACTAATCTCTTATAAAGGATCAACATAGAATGACAGCATTCGTACTGTTATGTTTTGTTGATGAGTGCGAGGCCAAGGCTATATAATGCAGACCATTTATTTTTGTATTGTCTGCATTCGCCATGAATCCAGTAACCGCCACTTTTGGGTCCTGCTCATCCTTTCCATCAGCCAGAGTTGATTCACTTTGGCAAACAAACATCAAAAAAGTGCAGCCTATCCTAACACTGAATTAGACTTATTAGGAGATAATGTTTTATTTCTATAAACTTGGACATATCAGTCGCTACTTTCATTAAAAATTGCCTGTTTCAATACGTGTAAGTTAGTTGTATTAAGTTCCTCATGAAGACCAAACCAGAACCACATAGTCCGTACACAAACTCACAAGTCCACTGTAGTATATGTGTGTACCCCACAATGTGAATGTGGTTACTGCTTCATGTACGATTGTTCAGAAATATCATAGAGTTGCTAACTACTAAGTGTGTTTTCTTTACGCGATTCATGATGGTAATGATTACGGGTTGTTAGAATTTGCCATTTAACATGTAAATATCGTTCGACCTTATACGTTAAATACTATTTTTTGGAAACTAGTCGTTTTCTAAATAACGGAATAACACTTTTTTAAAAACGAGAAAAATAATTATGTACAGTATTTTATAATGTGTGCGTGTGCACAATGAATCATTACAAACACAGAGATAGATACAAAACCGATGACATGTGCTAATGTAAACATTAGGCCGCGTTTTCAATGTCAGCGGGCAGCGGATCGGCGGCGGTTGTGGCGCAGGCAGCGGCGCAGCAACGCAAACCCGTTTTCGAAACCAGCGGGCAGATCGTTCGGCGCTAGAGCGGTGTAGTGTTATGTTATGAGAAATTAAATTTGGTAAAATATAGCTTGATAGATGATGATAGATGAGAGATGTTACAAAAAATTACATGCGATTTGAAATAACCAGTAGAATTGGCCAATATTCGATAATCAATCAATCTACAACCCATAATATCCCACTGCTGGGCTCGGGTCTCCTCTCAGGAGAGGGTTTAGGCCATAAGTCCCCACGCTGGCCAAATGCGGATTGGGGACTGGCAGGACTACGTTGTGGCTACGTTATGTTGCTGTTGGATATTTTAAGCCGCCCAAAGGCCTCCAACTGGGCTTCATGACCGTTATCCTATGATAACAACCGGGACCGACTGCTTAACATGACCACTGAATCAAGCCGAGACGCTCATGGTAACATGCCACCAGCGGTCACCCATCTAGGTACTGACCAAGCCGTCATTGCTTACCCTCGGTGATTGTTTCTTATCACCGAGTGCAACTAGGCTATGAGCGCCCCACGCATATTCGATAATATTTTGTATAAACAAGTATTATTAGTAGTGAAAAAAAAAAAAAACATCAACCAAGCAAACAAAATTACAAGTAATAAAGATTATTCATTTTTTTAATAGTTACAAGTAAATTATATATAAAAAATTTATAACTAATAAAACTTGGGTAAATCACAAAATTTACAAAATTATAAATAATTAATCACAGGTAATTGCGATTTTGGTCCCCCCCCTAGCTGACACCTCTAGATTGGTGCGTACCGCCCGTACGCAGCTCATCGCCCGCTGGCCGCGCTGAGGTGCTCGTAAAAACTCTTATATATAAGCTTATACATGTGTACATAAATAACACGCATTTAATTTACAGTAATAATTCGATTTTAAAGCTCATTACTACGCTGGTGCAAATCTGAAATAAAATGCAGTGTTTTTTAATTAATGATTTTAACGAACCACTCTATAAAGTTCCAAGTGGCTATGATCTGCAGTGGTCCTGATTAAAGGGTTGCGATTGACCCACTTGGCGGGGCCTGGAATAATTGTGGCACATGGCACAAATTGTTAAATGAGGATCATCTCGATATTTGCTTTGAATACATAACATTGATTTTCAAGCGGTATAAGTTGAACTAAAGTTTATTATACTTTTGGTTTTAACCTGTATTTTGTATTGTCATACGAGGTGGTTCCGTAGAAGGCAACTCCATTCATATCAATCACTAGTTATAAGGCTTTTTATATAATTTGGTATTTTAATTGGTCAACATTGGTTTTCCATGAGGCTATGACATAACTGTGGCTGAACAATACCATTCATGGCAAAGCATGACTCTCCCATAATATGAAGACTTCGGGAAGAAAAACACCTAATAACTTAAATCACGAGCGATATATTTTGAAATTAGAACAGACACCGTATTCAAAGGACGATCGAGTTCGAAGAGAGCGAGTGAGACGGCAATACTTGGAACGTCAAATTCAAAATGACATTACAGTGCTTGGAAGAATTGTGTTTACAAAGATATAATTTATTACGATAAGGGTCTAAGTACTAACGTTAAAATTATAACTACATTATAAAATATTATTATTAAATACTGCTAACAATAAATATTTCGATTTGACTGCCTGGTTGGTCTAGCGGGTGAAGTATGCGACTGCCAATCAATAGGTTTCTAGTTCAAATCCCGTGTCGAGACAAAAGTGTTATTGTGTTTTACTAATTAATGATTTTTTTTAATAACAGCTCTGAGTTTAGAAGTTAGTGTAAGTAAAGCTGTCGGTTCTGTGCTTGATCTCTCCCCGATCGTCTCGGTTAATCATCCCATTGGATTATAAGAAAGAGAGAGGGATCAGAGAGTGGACCAATGTTTGCGCACACACTTGTGCACTAAATATATTATCTCCTGCGTAATAGGCTGGTCTCCGTTGAGACTGGCCGCCGTGGCCGTAATTGGCTAGGAGACCATCAAATATTTCGAGCATATAACATACAACGCCATTTAGTCCCAAACTAAGCAGAGTTTACTACTACTACTTCTTCCACCTATAATTAGGTACTAGACAACTGATTGAAGTTCATTTATACTTTTTTGTTTTGGAAATACATACATATTGTATATAGTAAACATCCAAACTCCGAAACAAATACTTGCAGATCATACAAACATTTGGTTCGAGCTCGGAATTGAACGAAATATCTACAAAAACTACACATTGATAAAATGACAACATTGTGTGTAGGCATTCTTTGATCGTGTGAAATCCCTAAATTGTGATCAACATTCTTTTCTGAGAGTGGAATAGACAAAACAATTTGTCAATGATAATAGAATTTCTAGCCACGCTATAAAAATTAACATTTTTATTCAATATGATATTAGTTGAATGCTACGAGTTCGTTTTAAGATATGAATTGTTTTAAACTTATTTTTGTAACATATGACGTGTTGTTTACATGATAGTTGAATATTCAACTGCAATTTCGCATTCTTCTTCGCATTCCTGTTTCTTTTAAATATGAATTTATTTTTACATAAGCATCTATTTTTGATAAAAATGCAGTGTAAGACGTAGGAGTATGAAAAACGTGTATATTTTTGATATTTTGTACTTTTTCTAATGACTAAATTCTGTTCTATAAAAAAAGATATGACGCCATATTGAAGCAAAACATGGCGTCTGTATATTAATGTGCGCGGTAAAATTAAAATCAGAAGGCAATTCAAAGACCATTATCATCTGTTTTTTTTCTTTTTTCAAATCGAAGAGAATCAAATCTAAACTCTTTTCCGTACACAATAAATCATTCTAATAACACTTTTATTTAAACCGACAAAGAGTGTCAAATCAAAATACCTACATCTATGAACCAGACAAATCGATAGTAAGAATTTCGGGACAAACAAACAAATTACTAACTTTTGTACCATTACTTGAAATTGCTTTTAAGTAACAAATAACCTTACACCTATATACATAAGGTTGGATATAAGTAAAGATATATGAACAATATTAATCATTCTTTATATTTCAACCAGATATCTAAGATAATAAATATATATCACATATGTACTAAATCGTAGAAGACATTTCGTGTTTTATTGGTAATAAAATATGGAGTGACATTTAGGACAGCTTTGGGAGCCATTTTGGAATTTACCTTGTACTGAATCCCGTTTATAACTATTTTAATAGATATATTTATTTAGTTGTTGTGTCTTTCTTGAGAATGTTGTGAAAGCATTTAGATTAAGATATTTATGGTATTTGTTTATGGATATATTATTTAAAAAAAGAATTTATGATACTATTTAATTCGCGCATTAAGAATATGATGTCACGACCTGTTTTATTCTTTAGTCTTAAGTACTAACTGAAATACCACTATGGGAGAGCTATGCTTCGGTATAGCTAGGAAAATAGTCATAAGAATACTTAAGATAATACAAAGGCGGCCACATCTTCTAAAATTATAACTAACAGGTTACAGGTACATTAATCTCATTGTATATACGCTTTAAAATCAATCAAAAGGTAGTTCGACCCGGGAATCAAACCCGAGACTTCTAGCACAGCAACCACACACGCTACCACTGTATCACGAAGACAAACATTAAAATATAATTGAAAATTTAATAAAAGAAATAACCATTAGAATGTTTAATATAATATAAAGCCGTCCATATCTTCTAAAGTTGTTACTAACAGGTTACAGGTACATTAATCCCATTGTATACACGCTTTAAAATCAATTAAAAGTGGTCCGACTCGGGAGTAAAACCCGAGACTTCTAGCACAGCAACCACACACGCTACCACTGTATCACCGAGACAAACATTAAAATATAATTGAAAATTTAATAAAAGAAATAACCATTAGAATATTTAATATAATATAAAGCCGTCCATATCTTCTAAAGTTGTTACAGACAGGTGTCGGTAAGTGCGTCACGGGACATTAATCTCATTGTATACACGCTTTAAAACCAATTAAAAGGTCGTATACTACGCCGGAACTTACTTCATTTGCTTTAAATAATAGACTAATGGCTTATAGAGCTTTGGAATTGGACCTTTAAGGTGGATGAAAACCCGGTAAAGAGGGAGGTTACTTAATGATTCCGTAAGAAAATAAGCGGCAGTGTTAAGAGGGACAGTCAATTACTCAAATGGTTTAGAACTAAAAACGAATTCTGTAAACTATCAATGTGAAGTCTGTACAAGTTCTTATCAATACAAGTTCTTAATTAAGTTGGCGTGGTTAAAATGAGTACCAATAACTTCGTTACGGTCTGTACATAAAGTTGTAGAAGATAAACTATAATAAGGGCTTTAGGAACGCAGTAGAACCCAAAAGAATGGTTTTTTGTCCGTTTGGCTGTACGTTTGTGCATGCTAATCTGAGAAACTACACGGTTGGCATAATGGCTTCAGTGGTTGCCATAGCCCTTCCTACTGCGCCAAGTGTTGTGGGTTCAAATCCTACATGGGACAACACTTTGTGATCCATAAACTGTTGTTCTAAGTCTAGATGTACTTTGTGTCCGTTTCATGTATGTTTGTAAAGATCCCCGCGACACAGGAATTTTTTGTTCCTAATGCGCAGTTGTCTTTTTTTTAAAAAAAAAACGAAACGGCCTGACCGATTTAAATGCGGTTTTTACTAAAACGTTACGGTTTGCTCCACTTATAAATTATTTTTTTATCTAAACCCATGCTATAAATCCTTTATTAAAGTATCTGATACAGCTAGCTTATTGATAACATTAAAACATCCTGTGTCATAGTAACCATAATATCATCCAAAACGAGTGTTATATTTTTTTTCTTCTCTGTCGTCGCACGATTTGTGCATTGAGCCAATGTCAAATTTAAAGAATGTTATAATGTTGTATTTAAGTTGATAATGCAACTTCTTTTTCAATAAAAGAACATTCTTAGGCACGCGCCTTTTACGCATGGCGCCGTATTTAAAAAAAGAACTATTCGAACTTTATTTTAATCCATTTTTGTTCGACAATCAAGAGGCTTCATATCATGGGTAGGGTATTAAAACATTCATGTGATACTATTAAACCTACATTTGTGTTTTAATACAACTTATTATACAACAGTTGCATAAATAAAGCTTCAGGCAAAATTTCGTAGAGAATATTACAGAAACTTGATTACTAAGTAGATTCCCAAGTAGAGCACTATCAAAGGTTGTTGGTATTATGCTGATGAGATGGGATTATAAAAATACACTCTCAATTTTAACTTGGCGGCGCAATGGTAGCATAAGCGCGTATGTTAATACTGTGCTTGAGGAGGATCGGATCAAATGTTTGTATAATCTGCAAATATTTTGGGTGTTTTCTATAAAAAATAAGTATATTGACAGAAAGCATATAACGTATTATATATATATAGCAACGATGGCGCGGTCAGTACCTGGATGGGTGACCGCTGGTGGCATGTTACCATGAGCGTCTCCGTGATTCGGAGGTCACGTTAAGCAGTCGGTCCCGGTTATTATCATACGATAACAGTCGTGAAGCTTAGTTGGAGGCCTTCGGGCGGCTTAAAAACATCCAACGGCAAGATTTACGTAGCCACAACGTATTCTTGCCAGTCCCCAACCCGCACTTGGCCAGCGTGGGGACGTATGGCCTTAACCCTCTCCTGAGAGGAGACCCGAGCCTAGCAGTGGGACATTATGGGTTGTTGTTTGTTTGTTTGTTATATAACGTATTTATATCCGTTGTCTACTGCCTATTATACAAGGTCTGCTTAGATTGGATAACATGGCGTCGTGTGTTAGATGTCCGAAACATTAAATATATATTAAAATATACTAAATGTAGCTGTGTCTCATTTTATTCATCCTGAATGGCTTTTTATAAAAATAACAAAAAAAAAATCATTAGAATTACTAACGGCAATATATATTGTAACATAAGCAAATTTTTTATTCATAACCAAAAGGAATTAATGAATGTGATGAAACTGAAATGAATTTACAATAATGGGTATTTGAACTGCCGTTGTAAGGCACATATTTGTAGATGAGCAGTTTGTTGTCAACAGACAGTTTACTATTTCCGCCCACCATGACGGATTGTGATAACGGAGTTTGAGTTCTTGTCTTTTAGCTGTCAAATTAGTTATTAGAAGAAGTTACCGTACCGTGGTAAGCAGAGTTAATTCCGTTCTGAAGATTTAAAGTAACTCTATCTACCGATTCCTGTTGTATCGTTTCTAAGACGCGCAACACACACACGCAGACACACAACTGACATAAGTGCATTTTTTTTTCTTAAATAGGCCTGCCAGAGTGATTCTACTCTATCTGAAGGAAAGCCTAAATAGAATCCAAGAGTAGTGGTTACCATACTTGTTGCGAATGCAACAAAGTAGCATTGTGACCCACACTACAGCGGTCTATTGTGATGCTTCTACATCATTGGGTACCGAGTGTTATATATATATATATATATATATATATATATATATATATATATAAAACTTTTGCTGGAAATAATATAAATAATACCTCATTACCTAACCTTTCCTTTACTGAAAGATCTACAATGCAGGTGAAGATTCAGACAAGCACATAAATCATAACTAAAATTATTTTTGTGAAGGGTAATGTGTGACGTCTTTTTCATTACCACAAAGTTAGGCCAAAGCAAGGAACCCTAAAACGAAGAATATATATATTGCTTTCTACCCAACTACGAAAGAATGAGAGTTACGTTTTTTGTGTATTGATGATTGCATGAGTGTATTTTTTTTGGTATGTCCTGGAGCCTAAACGGATTGTCGTATTTTTATGTAAATGGTATGAATATATTTGTCCTAGTCGTGAGAGTGACACTGGGTACATCAAAATAAAAATAAAAAATAATATTAAAAAAACACTTCTTTTCAGGTATTTGTATGTTTTTAGTTCTTTAATCAATTAATTAAATATTGCAGATATTGACGCAGTCAGGTTTCTTTTAATAATGCGTTACTTGCCAACGGATTACTTTCCTGTATTATCAGTTTGGACTGGAAGTAAAAACACAGTAATTAAGATTTATGCAGTGTTTGTCGCCATATTGAGTGTGTAGGAGTGATTATTACGCTTTTTATTTCTATAAGAAAAAATAATTTTATACTATTCTATACTATAAAACTTAAGTCTTTAGTTAGTTGTGATTGGTTGTGTTCTTTGATTAAAAAATAAATTTCATAAATCTCTCAAAATATGCATTCAAAATAGTAATATAAACAAAAAATACTCATATTCATAAATTAGGAAATAAAAATCTTAATATAACTATATGAAGCACACAGTCTTGATAAAATCTATGAAATGACCGCAATTTCACAAAATTATGGTCATCACAACATCATTAATGGCTAATGGCCTAAAACAAGTTCTTGAAATATAAGTCTCTGGTTTAGTTAATTTGAAGTCTGATCACGCGTTATAGCAGTCTACAAATAAAAATAAATAATTATTTTCGGACATCTAACACACAACGCCATCTAGTCCCAAACTAAGCAGAGCTTATATTATGGGTACTATGACAACTGTTATAAATACATATATATATACTTTTTATTTGTAAATACATACATAGAAAACACCCAAACTCCGTAACAAACATTTGTAGATCATACAAACATTTGATCCGACCCGGGAATCGAAACCGAGACCTTAAGAACAGCAGTTGCATACGCCACCCCTGCGCCACCGAGGCAGTCTATATATTAATATAGAAGAATTTATTTATTTATAGCTTTATACACTTTAGTACATCGACGGACTTAATGCCCAGGGCATTCTCTACTAGTCAACCTTAGGGTGGTGTAGAAATCTGGTGAGGTTGGTGCGCATGGGTTCGTACGTAAGAATTCAGTTGAAATTAGTAGAGCCACGCTGATTTCAACACGAACGGGGCCGTACTACCTTCTCACAGTAAACTAATCTGAAATGATGGAATTCATGCTGTCATATTTCGTTGGTGAGTGCGAGGCCAAAAGCCAACATTATGTGGGTCACCATGCTGCATTTTGCATTATCTGAATTTTACACAAACATTAATAAGCTGGCAATTTTTTTTTATGTTATTAGGTGGCAAACGGGCAGACGTATCGCATGATGGTAGGCGATAACCGCCGTGTTGCCGGCCTTTTAAGAAGGAGTACGCTCTTTTCTTTAAGGTTTGAAGGTCGTATTGGTCCGGGAATACCACAGGCGACAGTTCATTCAACAGTTTTGTTGTGCGAGGCAGAAAGTTCCTTGAAAAGCGCACAGCTGTGGACTACCAACCGTCTAGATGATGGGATGAAATTTCTGTCGCGAAGGACGATGGCGGAAAGAGTCGGTAGGAATCAGCCGGAACAATTCCTCGGAATTCTCCCCATGCTAAATGCAGTATAAGATGTACAGTGAAGCCACGTTTCTACGCAGCGCTAATGAGTCTAGCCAAATTGAAACTGATTATGAACAAAATTCAACTAATTTTAAATAAATAAATAAATATAAATAAATATTTCGGACATCTAACACACTATGCATCTACTCCCAAACTAAGCAGAGCTTGCATTATGAGTACTAGACAACTGATATGAATACATAAATATTTTTTTTTGTAAATACATACATATTATACATAGAAAACACCCAAACTTCGAAAGAAATATTTGCAGATCATACAAACATTTGGTTCGACCCACATTGGAACCCCGAGACCTCATGGACAGCAGTCGCAAACGCTACCACTGCGCCCCGGAGTCTGTCATTGAATATTTATCGTTAGTGAAACTTCGCTAGTATCGCATACAATCACTATAGTTCCTTTATTTCTATTTATCGTACAGTAAAATAAATCACGATAAAGAATATAAATATAATAACTAAATCGACCTTGAAATCCTAGTTAGCGCGACCTAGAACAACGACAATCTCGAAATCTAGTAGGCGCAGATTTCAAGATTGTCAGCATAATTCTTCGATTAGATTCGGTCACAGGGCTCATAAAACCGTATCTGATTAACCGTAACTTTGTGTTGACTTTTACTTAATTTACGGTCTTTCAGTCATGAGTCACGAACACTCTGTCATTACTGTGCTTTTAAGACTTTAGGTAATAGTTAAACTCAAATTATTTTGACGAATTTCAATGGAAATTATAGTTGCCAATTATTTTAACACGTTTGCATTTGCGAGTTGATTCGAAATAAAATTTTGTGAATAAAATTAAAGTTGCGTGACCCAAAATAGAGTGAATTTAACTAGCACTAATGAATTTTACTGCAAGCCATGAAAATAATAATTATTTACAACATTACACAACATCACATTCTGAACCTACACTAAGCAAAGCATTTACTAGCACACAGTTATATAGATATACATTGATTTAGTTTTTACAATGAAAAAAAAAATACAACTCCTTATCAGGTTCAGTGCCACATTTACGTTGTATGATCTACTAAAAACCAGAATACTACTAGAATACTACTTATTCATTGAATATTAAATTGAATTGAAATTGAAATCACTGAACATTATTTTAGTTCAAACAAAAGACTTTTGAATACCTTGTAAACTTATAAATTTCCTTTTCTGGCAATTTAAAGTTATTCACAAATAGTGACTTAGGAATAACTAGTAACAGAATAATTATCAATATATATGTATATGTAAAAGAGGAAGATGACTGACTAAGAAAGCCATAGATCAACGCACAGCCCAAACCGCTGAAACCCTGCATGTAGGTTCTTTATATAACGCAAGATAGTAAAATAATAACTCAGTAACATAACTGAGTTATTATTTTACTAGCAAGTGAATTACTATCGTTAGATGCCTAATGCTATCTACTACATAGTAGGCAGCATTAGGTATCTAACGATAGTAATTAACTCTAGATATCCTGATGATTATAGTTGAGAATAATTTAGAAAGAGGTGTCTATCCTATCACCCAAGAATCAAAATCAATGGCCTGGCCGAAAATAACCTCATTAGACCAAATCATTCCGCTCCAATCCAATAGAGATAATAAATATTTGGATAATGTGTAAAAGAAGCTAATTTTCTCTCAATGGACTTGTTGTCCCCGTGTCAGAAATTTTCTAAAATAGAAGAAATTCCTCACATCTCATTAGCATACGGATAAACGTGTGACTGCAGTTATACGGAAAAATACTCTAAATCCTAATTGTCGTCTCATATTTCTCAATAAAATCGAAATCAAATTTCCCTTACTAAAATTACGTGCATATGTACATTATTTTTCATTTCTATAAATAATAAACCATAGTCATATGCGAACTACCGATGCGAATCATCCAAACGCATTCGCTAGCAACCTAATGACCGAAGGTTCTTTCAACAGACTAAAGAGAAAAGCCCCTCAAGATCTTATTTAACGAGCTTGGAAATACGAACATGCATTGGTCGGTGGACTGATACCATTTCATGACAATTTTAAACTACGGAACCTTTAGCTAAATGCCAAACAGTATGGGCAGATTGCAAGATATAGACAAATTAAAAAAATGTTGTGGTCTCATCTTTCTCAATAAAATCCAAATCAAATGTCCCTTACTAAAATTACGTGCATATGTACATTATTTTTCATTTCTATAAATAATAATAAACCATAGGAATATGCGAACTACGTTATTATTAAGCCTCAAACTAAAGTAAATGTTTCTGTAGTAAGCTGGTTTACGATTGTAGTGTACTAGATGAGCTGTATCTACTTCGTGCGATTTAGGAGGCCTGCGAGCCTATATTTACCCAATCTCTAGAGTGAATTCAATTAATCTTACCACTGCATATCATACCTATAACGGTGTAGATATACAATATTTATGACAATAAATTGGAATCACGTTTTGCCGCACGTCATCAATCTCTCAAACAAATTATTCTCAGTTGTATTGTTGAACAGATAGCGCCTCCAATGTATCAAAGAAAGAAGGTCAGGCTCAAAGGCCGACAACTCGCTTGTGACCTTTAAATTGTAGGCATTTATGGATGGTGGTATTGACTTTATATCGCGTGACCCGTCTTCACCTCTAAGGTCGGCAACGTCCTTGCAAACTCCTACGCTTGCAGATGTTTCAACAGGTCACCCATCTACTTATTTACAGTACATATTTTTTATACTAAAACTTACCGTTCTTATGTCCATAGTACCCGGTACCCGACGAGGATCCACTACCAGTAGATGAACCTTGCTGTGGGCCCCCCTCTTCATCCACCTCCAACAGCGGAGCAGCTTCCATGATACACTTCACTTATATTCTCTGTGTTACTTACACATCACTTAACACTACACCGCACTTATACCTGGAAAAGAAAAACAGGTGCCATTAATACCCTTAGAGTTTGGCAAGTTAAGGATATAAGTAAGTACGTTCTGGAATATGGGAAATGCAATATTTGACAGCATAGTGTTTGGTACTTTATTTATCTTATCAAAATCATGGTTAAGTCTTTTCTTTCTAAAAAAATAAACAATAATCTACCGATATGGCGACTTCCATATACAATGCAAAAACAGAAATAGAAACTACCAATCCTGCATCGCGCAATAGAAATTTCCGGGCCGATTAACATAAATAAAACAACTTCCCAACATCAACCGTTGGGCAGTGGCCCACCAGGCATGATCACTTCGCTTGGTCGGAGGATCCCTTTGTGTTGGAGGGACATGTCACCCGTTCCTCCACACCATCAAGTTTTTTTTCTGGACATCTGAGACACAACGGCATTTCGCACCAAACTCACATAACGCCATCTAGTCCCAAGGCAAGCAAAACTTAAAAATTGATATTAATAAATATTTACTTTTTTTTTGTAGCTACGTATTATATAAGGAATACACGTAAACTCCGAAAACAAATATTTAAAGATCATACATCATAGCTATTGAAGTACTTTTCAATATATATCAATAGAATGGTTTCATCCAAAAAAATACGAGTTCTTGTATATGTCACATAAAAATAATTAACAGTAGGTAACAAGCTGCTTGTTTTATATCACATGTTCGGTTTCTAGATGAGAGTGAACAAGATCGATTTTTTGATACAGACCCTTAATGAGGCTTTAGGCTCGTTTTTCCCCAGCGGTGTAGTCGTTGTTGTAGAATTGCCAAATTTTACCAAATATTTACAATTCCATCTATCTATGAAGAAGCGCAACGTAATCTATATAAATAATAATGAATCACCAAATGTGTTGCTAAGCGCAAATTTAAGAAACGCTCGACCAATGCCGTTAATTTAATTTTTTTAGTAAAAATACAAGGAAAATAATAAAAACAATACTATTTTTTGTCTATTGGACTGTGAGAAGCCACTAACTTTTGATAGAACGAAGCCTGTTGAGGCAGTAAAATAGAATTATATTAAACATCATGTTGTTCACTCAAGATTCCCAAGGACTTTTGATTAAAGCCTATAGTCTCCATTGACGAAGCAAATCAAGCAGAATCAATACAGTTTTTAATCGTCTGATAGTTTGGTTGATTTCTTAATCAATCGATCGATTCGGTATCGGCCGACAAATAAGACAAAAGCTAATTCTATCAAACTATCGGCCGATTAAAAAGTTGGTAATCTACGAGTGCTTTTAGAGTATGAAGTTTGGCTCAGTTAAAGCTACAAAAAAAAATAATTGTGATTGCATTTTTCATCATTCATTCTGTACCGTAGGAGAGCTATGCTTCGGCATGAAAAGACCGGCTCACCCAGAATGATACCACGTCCTCACAGAAAATCGATGTGAAAATTCCTTGCGCTGTTTCACCGAGTGATTGAGGATACCGGAGGCCTAGGGTATGGGCCTCTTCCCATCCCTTTTCCAATTCCCCCAAAGGCCGGCATTGTATTACTTCTGGTGTTGCGAGTGCCTATGGGCGGCGGTCATCGTATATCATCAGGCGATGGATCTGCTCGTTTGCTCCACTGTTCCATATAAAAAAATTCGACCACTAGGCGACCACTAGTCAGTATAGTTGCACAACATAGATATTTTAAATGAGCGAGTATTGCTTGTATAAATATTGTGTCTATCATCACTCGCTTACATGAAACGTATTTTACATAAGCAGTTTTTATCTATGACATGTATGATTTGAACTATGTGAAACATACCTTTGAACTTATATTATTGTTAAAATTATACGTTGAGACAAATATTTATTGCCATCTAGTTAATAAAACTCAAAGGCATAACATCAAACGTGTGTTTAGATTATTTATTTCTTTAGTAAATTCCATAAACACAATCTTTAGTATGCAATAAGTAAATAGAAATATATCCACACATTTCAAAAATCGAAAAAACCTAGAAAAATAGTTATGGAATTTTTGGTACGAAAGTTTAAGCAAGTGCGGGCAAGCGCTGCGGAGGGGGTTCAAGTGTTTAATAATAGTAGTTCCCGGATTACTTACACATACTTAACGCGAGAGAGCCACGCTTTGGCATGAATGGCCCGGCTCGACGGGAGTAATACCACGGCCTCACAGAAAAATGGTGTGAAGCAGCGCATACGCTGTGTTTTACTGAGTAAGGGACGATAACGGAAACCTATATCCCAACTCTCCTCCCCATCCCCTTCTCCATACCCCAAGGCTGGCAACGCACTTGTGACATCTTTATTATTTATAGTCGCTTACCATAAGGCGATAAGTAAGATACGTCTGATCGTTTGTCTCCTATGCAATAATAATAAGAAAAGTATATTTACCTCTAGATATTGAACAAATGATCACTGTCATGATACTTGACAATGACCGCCATAAATTATTGACTAGTTTATAATCTGTGATAATCCCACGACAATAAAATCGTACATCTTAATTACTTAAATCGTACGTACGTCAGAACTATAACTAAATAAAGTAAATTTTGTGAGTGAGACAATTAATATCAAAAATCAGTTTTGCTAGTTTAAAGTGAAGTCGTTGCTGCTGTCTGTTCGATTAGATCTTTTAAACTACTTAACGGATTTTGATGTAGTTTTCAGCAAGAGATAAACATTTTTGCACAAGAAGTTTATACTTGTAATACATGTATATTATAGTAGAGACAATCCGAGAATTTCAAAGACTTCCCTGCAAAGCCGCGCCGAGTCATTAGTGAACTATACAAGTCTATCCTAGACTTCGAAGTCAATCTTGATGTATAATAACGGAAACCAACTCCTTACATCATTATGACCGAAATATGTATCAGTGGATGTAGTTTGCCATATATGTGTACACTTATATCAACCAGGTAGGTGCATGAGTAAACCTTAATATAGAATCAGTAAAACTAATTTTCATCTATATTTAACATTAAATTAACAAACTTCATCAAGGCGGCGACGTAACGACTTTCAAAGTAAGCGTAATAAGTATGCTATGCGTGGTTCCATTTATTTCAACTCTTTGCTACTCTTTATCGAGTGACTGTTTATTTGACAGTCTTCAGTACTTTATACTGAAACTATAAAATCAATCTAGCTACCCCTTAGTTCTAGCCTTCTGAACTGTTATGGAATAATTTTATCTTATTTTTAAATTTATGACAATTATAATGAAGAAGATTTGCCCTTTGTGTCAGAAATACATAAAATCTCATTCTCTGTGGCGACTTCAACACACAGCGCAATAAGAAAAGTATGCAACAGCACCATCTACCGTACACTAAACGACGGACGGTAACGTATAATACGAGGAAACTACCAATCCTGCATCGCGCAATAGAAGTTCTCGCGCCGATTAGCATGAATACAACATGCCAACATCAATCATTAGGCAGTGGCCTTTGTGTTGGAGGGACATGATACCCGCTCCTCTATACCTTCACAATAATTTTACAATTTTGGCTTCGTTATGATTTGAATTATTTTTGCATAGCACAGTCCATTTCCAAGTGGTTTATTACTGAAAAGGTCTTCTGGCACGGTAATAAAGTAGTCCAAAATTTTCTTTGTTGGCTCGTGAAAAGCTTACATTATTACCTCAATTTATTTCGCCTCCAGGGTTAGATTTCTGAGAAATGTAAGGTCTACTTGCTAAGAATTTGTACTTACTTTATCAATTTACCTAAAGATGTTCTGTCAAATGCAGAATTTAGTTAAATTTTCATCAATTGTGTCAATCACCTAACCACTTAACTAATAATATTATCTAATTAATAATGTATTGTATCTTAGTGTTTTCTATAAACACTTTCTTCAAAATAAATAGGTCTACTTATTCAATATTTTCAATATTTTATTATAAGTAGTTTTGTGTTTTTTTTCACTCTTTTTACTATTTTACGAATAGATAATGTTAATAACTTACATGTAGAGGTCTGTAATAATCTGTAATGTTTACTATACTAGAATTGACTATATAATAATATAATATCAAGATAGAAGATTGAGGAAAATAAATGTTTGTTTTAATAGTTAATATATTTCATACTATCTAGAAGAAGATTGTAATCTTCTACTCTTACCAGTAATCTATGCCAATAAGAAGCTAAAGAGCTTTTTTTTTTACTTTGTCGCACCAGTCACAGGAGCTACAGTTTTTTTAAGGAATAGGGAGCTAACGAGCAGACTTATCACCTGATGGTAAGCGATTACCGCCGCCCATCAACACCAGCAACACCAGAAACGTCACAAATTCGTTGTTGGCCTTTAAGGGATGGGGAGTAGGAGAGGGAGGGTATGGGTTATGGGTCTCCGGTATCCACACTCACTCGATGAAACTCAGTGCGAGCGCTATTTCACATAAGACTATTTTACGCTATATTAAGCGAAGAAGGTCGTAGGAAGACGTAGGATGCGGGCAGAACAGGTCTGGTTCTTTTGGAGAAACTAGGGAGGGAAACCTATGTCCATCAGTGGACGTCTATTGGCTGATATAATGATGATGATGAAGCAAGGAACGCTATATAACATCACTATACGACTAAAACCAACCGATAATCAATAAATTTTGTTGCGAAAACTGCAAACATTTACTCTTTTTGAACGACTCAGACGTCATCGTCAGTGTCTTATAAAACATCAAAAACTATTTTTTATTTGTGATTTATTCTATGGTAAATATAACAGCTATTTAATAGTTAAAACCACACAAGCACTTGTGGATAATAAACTATTGGCGCGATATACAAAGTCCGAGTGCCAAAAGAACCTGACGGATGTTCTTTGAATATCTAACTATAAAACGAATTCGTTTAAAATTTAAACTGCGTTTGAAGCGACTGTATAGGCTTTTTATCAAAAAAAATTCCACAGAGCATAGGACCTTCACAATCAGGACAAACTGAATTTGAAAGTTGAAATGGTTACTAGTATAGTGGGAATTCCCAATAAGTCTATTACATATTTACGATAACCGGTAACAACGGCTTTACGTGTGCTCCGAGGTATGGCGTAAAACACCGCCAAGCTTCCAACTACTGGGCCGCTATTAAGAATTACTTGTAAAAAAACAACAACAGTTTGGTGCGACTCGGGAATCAAATCCGAGACCTTTTATTTTCAGTCGGCTAACCCTAACTACTGGACCAATGAGACAGTAGGACTAAAACTAGAGTCGGGAAAATGTAGGTGTTTTAATCCGCCTGTCCCCTTCATCAGACTTCTTCTGTCCATAAAGAAGTGTAAAAAGAAAATATTAATTGATATCGGCCGATTTCATTCGCTGTCTATGAAGTTTCCACTTTTTTGAGTTTCATTTCAAATAATCTGTTTTAGACATCTCGTAATGGAAAAATTAGAATTTGTTTGGTGAGTTAAATTGGCTTTTTGTTTATTTCGTCTATATATTTAGATATTCGTCTTTTTTTTATGTGTTGATTATTAATGTATGTTAAAGGTTATCAAAATGTTGGCTTAATACTTGGATTAGGAAATAAAATACTAGAAGTCGTTTAAAGAGTGTATCAATTAAAATTATTTTTTCCTTGGTTTGTATATCTAATTAAAATATTACATTTATACTTACCGAAGAAAAGATACTAGCTAATCTGCGTAAATGCGTCTCAAAAATAATAAATTTTTCTTTTAAAGTTTTTGCAACATCTTTCATTGATGCTTGGCTCCAATTATTCTTAACGTTTTTTGTAACCTTCCTTGTTAAATCAACTAGCCAAAACTAATAGAATTAGAAAAATTGGTCAAGCCGTTCACGATAAAAACGACGAGACATAGGGATTTATTTTTAAATATATAGATGAAAGTATTTTATTCACTAATATTTAATAAATTTTACACATGGTCTTTCGACCCCAAACTAGTAAGTTCAGCAACAGAGAGTTGAAAAAGATACTTTTGGATTACTGAATATTATCTAAGTATATTTTCATCTGGAGAAAAAAACGTTCGTCGTACTTATCACGTAATTATTGAACTTAGGTGGGAACCCAAGACCTATGGTTGAAGGACCTGTATGGCTAACTACCAGAGTAATAGACCTGCCAACTAATATAAAAAAATCCGGATTTTTGATAGATTTTTCAACAGCGATAACTCTCCTAATTATCATGAATTTTAGATAGGTATAGTATTCATAAGAATTATAACCAAAAGACTAAACCCGAGAGCAAAAGCTGTTTAGATTAAATTTAAGTTCAGTAGAAAATTTACCAAGATAGATTTTTCTGGTATTTCCAAATGTGTTCTAGCTGATTGCATTTAAATATTAGTACAGCGTGGTGCCCTACGTGAGTGACGAAAACAATACAACGTGACGCGATTCAATGCAAGTGATATGTTACGACGTGATACAATGCGACATGACGCGACACGACGCGATACAATACAACAAGTATCGCGTCGCATTCGTCGCTAGTCTAGGAAACCCCGTAAGCTTCACACTACATTTTCTAGAGCCTGATGATTCTAAGGAGAAAAAAGAAGATGATATTAAGGAAGATTAACGAAAACAGATCACTCTTCAAAGGAGATAATAAAAGTATAATAAATTTGAAGACGCAAGTCAGCGTCGGGCGATACTGACAAAGAAAATAATACCGTTTCAAAATCTCCTTGAGTATTCAAACTTTTTAATAATGTGAGTGAATTAAGTAGAGACTAAGGATTTCCACAAACTTGGTTAAGTTATGATCAAGGTAACCTTATGAAAAGTTTGAAGTAGAAAAGGAAAGTTGATCTTTGGTTGAGATTTCAAAGTTAAAACAATTTATGTAGAAATTGGTTTGACAAGTATACCTAAGTAGTAAGGATTTTATATTCGAATATACATACAGTTGTATACAATTATACACATTTAAGCATACATACAAACGTCTACAAACATATAATGCCTCGGTGGCGCAGTGGTAGCTTACGCGACTGCTGTCCATGAGGTCTCGGGTTCGAATCCTGGGTTGGACCAAGTGTTTGTAAGATCTGCAAATATTTGTTTCGGAGTTTGGGTGTTTTCTATGCAAAATATGTATGTATTCAAAAAAATAAAGTATTTATGTATTCATATAACTTGTCTAGTACCCATAATACAAGCTCTGCTTAGTTTGGGACTAGATGGCGTTGTGTGTTAGATGTCCGAAATATTTATTATATATATACTCGTAAGAATGCCTATGCCTGCTTCAGATGTGAATTAGACAGATACCATAGAGCACTGTTTACCGCGGTTTTAACATACAGCACGGAGCCTTTAGTTTTTAGTTTTTTTTTTAAAATCGTGTAGTTAGTAAATAAGCAAACGAAACACCTGGTAATAAGTGATTGCCGTAATGACGTTGTCAAGTGCACAGATAAAATATAGTTAAAGACAGATGGATGGTAGATTCTTTTTTCGACCCGTCTTCGAAACAAGTAGGTTATATTTTTAGAGTGTATGTATGTACGTATAGTTCTTTGGTACACCCTAGAGCCTTGGCGGCTTGTTGGATTTTTATGTGAGTGGTGTCAATAGAATTGTCTTATTCGTGAGAGTGATACTGTTTACATCAAAATAAAAAAAAATATTTATAATAACATCTGAATTTATTAAAGATGGCAGATATTGACGCAGTCTGGTTTTTTACTTACAATCGGTGAAGACCAGACACACTCCACTTAAATATCTTGGCATGTTAGTTATTATGTTCCACTTTAGGGCCTAAACCCCTATCGTTGGTAATGAACGTGGTGTCAGCTTCGTAATATGACCGGGTAACATAGGCTATATATAAATTATGTTCGTTGTGATTGTTGAAGAGCTTTATTTTTGAGTAATGATAATGAATGAGAATACGCTACCTACAATGGTATTAGCAAGCCTAAAGAAATCTAAAGTGCATCAAAAAATGCCATTAGGAACAGCATACCTATTTTTTGTAGTGCCAAAATATCACACATAATGAACATTAACACAGAAAATTATTTAACATTTTTTAACTTTTAATTTATCAATTAATATTAATTTCATCTACTATAAATAATCTTAAAATTAGACATTTGAACAAAAACATACTGAACAAAATTTAAAAATAACGAAACATACCAAATATAAAAATATGATGCAGTTGTAATTCCTAAATTTTGTCACAAAACAAAATACAACACTACACTAACAGTTTCAAAAAAGGAATTTAATTTTATTTTTAAAAACCCATTTACTTTATGTAATATTCACTTCACAATTTTAAATTACGAATAACGAGATTGGCAGTTCGAAATTCAAAGATCACGAAAGTCGACAGTTGCCGCCGATGGCTCACAGTACACTAAAGCGACGTCTGATTTTAGTTGAAATTATTTTTACAAAACTCTAGTTCGCTAGTAGTTCGAGAGCCGGGCTATTTATGTATTTATTTTATTTATATTTTTATTGTTCTTAAAATATAATAAATGATAGTATCACTATAAAATCACTGTTTTATTAAAAATGTTCCAAATTTTACGAACTGTTTCGGCACGTTTAAAAGAAAATTGTGTCGTTTTTTTATTTTAAAAGCAGACTCCATAAAATATGTGATATTAAGTATATTTTTATGCAGTAGATACTAAGAAACAGAGTAGTCACAAAACGGACTTAGAAATACCTATAATATTAAATCCGGATTTTCAGAATACATCCGTTCGAAACAAGAAAACCATCAACAAAAATTTATATGTGGTTCATAAAACATTAGATTTTTAACGCGAGGTACGATTTTTTATTTCTTACGTATCTTATACGGAAAGGCCGTAAAAAAAACAAACGTATATTTTGTAACACTATACAGCCGTAGTCAGAGTATAGATCACGTGTAACCATTATCTCAGGTCCCCTGAGAGCCTGTGATTTGTTGTAGCTATTCTTTAGGTGTAACATACAATTTAAAACATGGGGAAATTCAAAAAGAAACTCACACTAATATATTGTTATTCCTTTTGGTTAAAAGATATCAATATCTCCATTTTCTACGTATTAAAGTTGTGAGTAGTAGAACCCAAATACTCTTGGGAACAATAAAGGCTAGGAAGGTGATGTACTATTCTACAGTTGAATATTTTTATTAATTAACTACTCCCAAATAAGGAATGTATCTCGTGACACGGGGACTTTACCAACAATCATAAGATAGACAGCAAGTACTCCCAGACTAATAACAATATTTCGAAAATCCCACAAAGTGTTGACCGACTGTCATGTATATCAAACCCACAACAATCGACGTGGTAGGAAAAGGAAGTATTTATACCATGGGAGAGCCAGAGTGATACCATGTCCTCACAAAAAACCGGTGTGAAACAGCGCTTGCACTGTGTTTTAACGTGTGAGCGAGTATACAGGAGGCCTGCACCTCAAGCCCTCTCACCCCCTTTTGACGTCTCCGGTATGCAGGTGCCCATGGGCGGCGGTAATCGCTTACTATCAGGCAATACGTCTGCTCGATTATCGCATATTCCATAGAAAGTATTTATCTTATTTTTGCCTATATTTCAGATAACGTGGATGTTCTTTTGTCAAGAATCAAAGTATTGAATACATAATTCCTTTTGAGCTTGGGACGTAACTAGCCTTGACTTACTTGACTTAAGTTCCTATATCCCCCTGGGACTAGATGGCATAAGAAAGCAGTTCCCGGATCCCTCCCGTCTCAGGCGCAAAATGGCACACCGTGTGGTTTCAGTCGGTTTGATTCCGACACACTGCCCCGCCGCAAACTTCGGTGGGGTGAAAGCCCGAGGGTGTTTTCACACATAAAAAGAAGAAAAAAAGGTCCTATATCCCCTAGATGTGCAGAGGGCATCCACGGTGCATCTCACGGTTCTTTCTTGAGCGTCTCGCTTGATTTCGCTCCACGTCTTGCCAACGGCCTTCGCTGCATTAATGATAATCAACCGCATGGTTTGTTATTCTTTGGGACCGAAATCGGTAACCAGCCTGGCAGAGGCTTTTATTCAAAGGTTCACCGCAATAGAATTCGTGAAAAGCACGTACAACATCACGTCTAGATGAGGCCGATCTTTTTAGTAAATATGAATAGCATTACCTCATATTTCAAGCAAAGTTTATTCTCAACGAACGTAAAGAGAATAAAATCGCATAGTTTGTGAATAATCAACCCTGTCTGCTACTGGAATTAGCATTTGTATTACCGGCGTCAACTGGAATTAGGGCCCCTGTCTCGTTCGCAAGCAAATCATCAACTTTACACATTTGAGACTTCGTCATTAAATTGGATTTACTATAGTTAGCTTTAAAGTTGAAATTTGAGTACAGCGAAACTATTCGTTGCAATATGTTCATATTGCGTATGAAATAGTTTTTTATGTTATGAATACGTGGAGACGGGATATCGGACACTAACTGGTTACGGCTTTCTATAGACACTTTAATCTTAGTCACAAGAGCGTTTCGTACTTTTGTCTTCCTTAAATTAATGGAGATGCATACGGTTGGGCTCTAGATACGTCACTAACGTACTGCTTAATTCTTAATTATATTTGGGTCAACTTGACCAAAACCCCACAAAAGAACAATCTCACAAAAAAAACATATATTGATCATTTATACTACATTTTGATCTTAGCCAAAAAGCCGAAAAGCGATGTGTTAATCAATTCTTAAGTTATATTTCACCGAGTGAGTGAACTGGGAACGCCTCATCTTCTTTACTTTTTTTTTGAAACACTGATAGACGCTGAATAAGCACAAAATCCTTGGTGCAGGTATCCACGGATCCGGATGGCGTAAGAAAGCGGTTCCCGGATCTCTCCCGTCTCAGGCGCAGAGTGGCACACCGTGTGCTTTAGGTCGGTTCGATTTTGACACACTGCCCCGCCGCAAACCTCGGAGGGGTAAAGGCCCGAGGGGGTTTCCACACGTAAAAAAAAGGTATCCACGGATAGTCACTTTCAATCTCTTCTTTTCGTTTTGTGTTATATCATAAATATATATATTTTATGAGTAAAACTCCGACTATTTATATTCAGAATGGTTCAAATTCGCATAGTAGAACAGCTTTTCTATTTCTATCATCTGAGCATTTTATAGCCACAGTTCCATTCAGTTGTTAGCACATAATAAAATTTAAGGATTTCATTTATTCTGTTCCGGAGTTTCCGGAGTTGCGTCACTAGTAAATTGTAGCTGGATCTAGGACGCAACATTTGCATGCAAATATTTGAGATGAGAGTGAAAGTCAAACCGAATAGGGACATAAATTCGGTCCACTGTTCAGTTTTCTTCAAAGGATTCATGTAACATATTATTTTTTAGACTGGCTGTAGGCAGATACTTCATACAAATATTATTAAGGCTGAGATCGAACTGCAATCGAATTTCGATCTTCTTGTAACTCTTGTTTTATTTCACTGACCAGTATAAATTGAACTTTCGTTAAACAGTTTTTGCTCAATGAGCAATATAACACATACTGGCTCCAATAAATGTAAGTACATCTTTCTATATAACTTTTAGTTATTAGAACACTTTGTTCTAAAAATTTAGGATTCTTGCATTTCTTCTACACATAAACGAAAAATGTGCTTTCTAGTTCCATATTTATTTAAAAAGAGGCATGAGGAATTATCTTCTAGAACTGGTTGATTCAATGAATAAAACAAAACATAACACATATATTTTACTTCCAATAAAAAAATGTAAGCTGTCTGTAGTTTCAAATATGAATACAAGCAACTCTTTGACTTACATCAGAGTACGTCGTTACATCAAAAAGTTTATTCCATTTCATTTAATATGCCAACTCCTGCGCAAGCGCTTTTGGCAAACTTCCCATGTCAATTTAGACGGCGAAAAGAAATAATATTTTTCCTAATGCTTTTATTAACTAACGTATATCATATTCTGGTTTAAATATAACGCAGACGTGGATGCTATGACGGGCTTTTGTAATGTTCTATGATTTGAGTTATGGGCAGTTTTTATTTTAGTTGACAGTACTCTTAATCTCGAATGAGGGTATTGTTTTATGGTAAAACATATTGATGAAAAAATAGTAAATGATCTTATTCCTTCCACCTTGCTTCCATTAATCTTGACAATAGCCGATACTCAGTTTAATTTTACTGTGAATTATAGAATTGAAATGGAGCGGAATAGAACTATGCCCATACCCAGCAACAAAAACTGTTTAGAATTTCATAATTAAATACAAATACAAGTAAACTAACCACAGAATGAATATATATCAAAACAAAATATATCTTTTGCCTATAGTTTTAAGTTCTATTTATGCATAAATACTATTTATGTACATTCGCAAATAGAAGTGTTCCAAGCTATTTAAATTGCGGTACAAATTGATGACGTGTTGTCAATTTGACAGTTGCCCTATTACTGAATAAAACGCAGTCAAGTGCGGCGAGTAATTTGTGCAAATTAGCGGTTTGGTACATTTTCAATTATTCCGAGTGAAACACTCTTGTGTTCTAAAAATAGTCGATCTGCTTACGAATTAACTACCATTTATTTATATAAATGGTGCTAGCTTTTGTCGGCAGCATCACCCGAGTGTTAGTAGGTTATCTTTATCTAATAATAATCTATCTCTAAACTAAAATTAATTCAAATCAGTGCAGTGGTTTAGCCGTAAAAGCGTAACAAAGAAACAGACAGAGTTACTTTCCAATTTATAATATTATCTTTAATTCGTAAAAGCATAAGGTTAGCTTAATTTTTTTTTCTGTGATCCCGTGCATACGAGCAAACGTATCGCCTGATGCTAAGCGATTATCGCCGCCCATGGACATCTGCAACACCAGAGGCGTCACAAATGCGTTGCCGGCCTTTGGGGTATGGGGAGGAGAATGGGGATGGCAAGAGGGGCTGGGGTATGGACCTCCGGTATCCTCACTCACTCGGTGAAAAACAACTCAAGCATTGTTTCACACCGGTTTTCTGTGAGACCGTGGTATCACTCACACCTACGGTCATAAATTTTAAATTCTGACGTGAGGCACCCAAAGAGCAACAATGGAATTGCCTTTTCCGTTTTCAAGTGCCCATGGATGTATGGTGTGTATAACATGAAATAGAAATAAAGCCAGGGTGGTAATATTCAGCTTCGTTCATACTCCACGGACCCCTAACAATAATTAACTTGAATAAACCTACACATATTTTACTAGAACTAGACGTTTTATCAGAATATATTTTCTGAAGTCAATATCCTCTTGAAACTAACCATTCTATATAAATAGTCACACTCGCTTCTAGTTCATTCCAGAATTTTGAAAGGATACATCGTGACAGGATTCTGATTGTGTATGTATGACTGGGTTCTAGTACTACTAGTACTACTACTACTAGTACTTAATAGTTAATGCCCGCGGCCTTACCCGCGTATATGTCGGTTGTAAATAGTAGCCTATGTGTCATTCTGGTGTATCAGCTAAATTACTTTAAATTACTTTAATAATTAAGTTTCATCCAAATCCGTTCAGTAGATTTTGCGTGAAAGAGTTACAAAGATCCTCACAAACTTTCACATTTATAATATTAGTATAAATTATTGTGAGAACGTTAATTTTCGTAAGCATAAGTATGTAAAGTTGAAAAATTCGTTTCTTTAATAGTATACCTGTATGACCGAGCTTTACACGAAATTTTTTTTGGTAAATTTTCCAAATATTACTCTTAGCTAGATCGCTTCATCGCCTCAAAACCCCCTTATATTCTTTTTTGTGGAATAGGGGGCAAACGAGCAGACGTATCGCCTGATGGTAGCGATTACCGCCGCCCATGCCCTCCCGTAACACCAGAGGCGTCACAAGTGCGTTGTCGGCCTTGGGGGATGGAGAGGGGATGAGGGGAAGGGTTAGATTATGGGCCCCCGGTATCCTCACTCACTCGGTGAAACACAGCGCAGGCGCTGTTTCACACCGGTTTTCTGTGAGGCCATGGTATCACTCCAGTCGAGCCGGCCCATGCATGCCGAAGCGTGGCTCTCCCACGGTAAAAAGCGTGGCTCCCCCTTTCTTTTTTTTTCCCTTGCGGAAATTCCCTTGGATATCACTTCCCAGTGGCATGTCGGGGTCGAACCAACTAAAACCGCACGCCGTCTCTGGTACAAGGAGCTGGGGAACCAGATACACCCTAGAAAGGGAAACCCTGGAACCCCGACGTACCTGTGTGGAAACCCCGATGTTTCCGTTGCTACCCTAATAGGTGGGGCGCGAGTGCTGCGAAGCGCGCACACTCCCCACCCGAGCCTGCCTCAAAACCTCCTGCATACTAAACTTTATTAAAGTCCTTGGAGCCGTTCTTAGAGCTCGCTTAAAGATATTAGATTCAGCGCTGATCTCAGTAACTACTAGTTCAAAGAAAAATCTGTCCTGTCCTGTATCTCAATGTTACGGTACTTTAAAAAATATACAATTTGTCCTATTTCCAAAACCATACAGTAAATAAAATCATCTATATTTGAGATACATATGAAAATAAACAAGCATTTATTATAACATGGCTAAAGACAACGACACACTTCGATATATTAAATGATTGCAACTAACGCTGACCAAAACTGGCCACATCTTGATTGGATCGCTCTGGTTTCATGCCGGTCCTTAGGTAATTGTGTTAGAACTAAAGATGATGACGTCGGTACACTCCAGGCCATTGTTCGAAACTCCTATATAATATTTAGATTTGAAGAAATTGGCTGACAAAATGCAAATTGGCGTAGGCTGGGATGATTGGCGCTTTTTCAGGAAACTTTTATTCAGAAGGGGACGGTATCAGGTTGGTTTCAAAATTAACTACCATTGTTAGTTTTAATGACGTAGGGTGAGTCAGTTTATAGACAGAAACATTCACGCTAAAATACAAAATGAGAGGAAAAACCAGCTAAAGATGATGAACATGTTAGAACTTAGCCATGAGATGCTTTATATATCTAAAGGAAACTGTACAGCGATACAAAATAATATACTTAATTTCAAAACATTAGCATTACTGCACAGTAAGCAGCTTAAAGAAAGCGAACACGTTATATTTTTAAAATTGCAAACTGAGTATTTTTCAATGACTGGCTGCGGTTGCTACGCTGCTTTTCTGCTGCTTCAAATACCACATGGGACAATAGTTTGTGTAATTCAAAAATAGTAGTTCTGAATCTGTGTGTTCTTTGTGACCGTATGTATGTTTTTTAAATTCCTTTAGTACATTACTAATTTTTTTTTTTTTTTTTTATATTTAAGCTGCCAAAATGACTCTGCCCTGCCTGATGGAAAGCATGAGCAGAATCCAAGAGTGGTGGTCACCATCCTCAATGCGAAAAAGAACAATGCAGCATGGTGACCCACACTATGGCGGCCTGGGGGGAAAGGGGATGGTGAGGGGGATAGGGGGCGTTGGATTGGGGTATGGGCCACCGGAATCCTCACTCACTCGATGAAACACGGCGTAAGCGCTGTTTCACACCGGTTTTCTGTAAGGCCGTGGTATCACTCCGGTCGAGCCGGCCCATTCATGCCGAAGCGTGGCTCTCCCACGGTGCAGGAGTTCTCTTAAAAAAAATAGAATAATACACGACCCTTTTCCTCAATAAAATATTTCTATAACAAAAATATTTTGTAGCTATCTAACTTTGTCTTCAAGTGTACGTCAACGTAACTTGTAAACATGAAACGTTTGCCCAGCATACTACGAACACACAATGAACAATATAATGTGTATATCGTGTTTAATACTGTAGATAAAGCTTTTGAACAAAAACGAAATAAAACATCACAAAAAGGGCTATAGAAAAATGGCCTTGGTATTTAAAAACCTTTGTTGTTATGACCGTTTGAAGTCAAATATATCTTATACCTCAGATACTAAAGTATATTTTAGAACTACAATTGCTTCTGTTAATTTCTGCCTGCTGATTTTGGTGCATGGTGTTGGGAGAGTATTATATTCTATTCGTTCTTTTCTTCTTAGAAAAGAACATTCATGTAGTACGTGTCCTTTTCTGATTCTTGATAACAATCCTTCTATTGCCTCATACCAGATGGATGGAATGGAAAAGAATGCTTGCTGGTATCACTTTCAATTTTCGCTTTTCAATTTTCTGATAACTGTTATACAGACGTTTTCATTTTATTTATCCTAAGAAGATCTTTCAATTGTATTTGAATACCAACAAACAAAGGAACAGACTAAATTCACAAAATTTAACAAAAGACCGACTTCAAAAACTGAACCAAATCGAAAAGGGACCACACGGGAATCACCAGCTGTAGCTTCAGCAGCAAGTAATCATAAAAATCGGTTCACCCAGTTAAAATTATGAGGTAACCACCATAAAAAAACCAGTCGAATTGATAACCTCCTCCTTTTTTTAAGTCAGTTAAAAACAGGTTAGTTTTACTCCTAAAGAGGTATGGAGAGGCGTTAAAAACTTACTTTCGTTGCTAACTAGAATTGTGTTATATTCATGTAGAACATAACTAATTTAATAACTGCCTCGTTGGTCTAGTGGTTGAAGTATGCGACTGCCAATCAAGAGGTCTCGGGTCTCAAAAGGTCGGTCTCAAATCCCGAGTGAAGGCCAAAAATGTTATTGAGTTTTTTGATTATATAAATACTTATTAACAGCTCGGAGTTTGGAAGTTAGCGTCTGAACACCCGTGCCTCGGAGAGCACGTAAAGCTGTCGCTCCTGCGCCTGATCTCTCCACGATCGTATCGGTTAACCGTCCATCGGATTATGAGAGAAGGAACAGAGAGTGCACCTGTATTTGCGCACACACATGTGCACTATAATATCACCCGCGTAGTTGGCTGGTCTCCGTTGAGACTGACCACCGTGGCCGTAATCGGCTAGGAGAACATCAACTAATTTAATTTAATGACAGTTGGCGTTGTGTGTTAAGAGGTCGCCACCGCTTTCTACTGCGCCAAGTGTTGTGGGTTAAAATCCCACAAAGGGCAATACTTTATGTGATTCACAAATTGTTATTCAAAGTCTGGGTGTTCTTTGTTTCCATCATCATCATCATCAGTCTATCGCAGTCCACTACTAGACATAGGCCTCTCCAATTTCACGCCACTTAGTTCGATCTATGGCTTCTCGCATCCAACTCCTGCCAGCCGTTCCGCGCAAATCATCGCTCCACCTGGGCTGTGGACGTCCATTTGATGTAAATTCGAAAAATCCCTCGCGACACATGACGTAATGTCTTAATGCGAGATTTATAAAAAATGTCATCAGCTAGTATACTTAAATTGTAACTTTGTAACGAAAGGGACAAAAAATTACCAAGAAGCCTATTTCCTCTATCAATCGCGATATCAAATATCAATAGCGATCAGACATAAGTATTCCTAAAATAATAAAAAAAAAAATATTGCCATCCCGTACTGTTCATCCCGAAATCTCCATAATCTTCTGATCCAGCTTATTTTAAATCTTTAAGTATATATACATTATATATTTTGAGCAATATATATAAACAGATTACTCTCACTACAAGTATTATTTATTCATATCTGATGTTGCAGACTTTAATTATCTCAAAGATTAAGTACTCCGCTACAAATCAAATGTCTGTTTAAATTTTCAAATAGTAAATTTACAATTCAAGACTTGATCTACAATGTACACAAGCAGAGAGCTAATTTTCTAGACGCAAATACAAATAACTAGAAATTTACATATTTGCGTTAGTCTATGTAGTTTGAAATAACACTGGGGTTTTAAGAACAAACATCGAATACTTGTAAATGGTTCTGGAGAGAGGAGAGAGAGGATTTCTGGAGTTTTGATATAGTATGTGATAATATATTTTTTACTTAAACAGCGCTCAAAGGTAATACGTTCTAGATAAAATGAAATAATGAGTAGAGATTTGGATTTTTTTAGTTTTTGGATTTGGAATTTGGTTGATGCTTCGGCTTAAACTGTGGGAGAGCCACGCTTCGGGATGCATGGGCCAGCTCGATCGGAGTGATACCACAGTCTCACAGAAAAGTGGAGTAAAACCACCGGAAGCCCATAATCCAACCCTTCCCCTCACCCCCCCACCATCCCCCAAGGGTGGCAACACACTTGTGACGCCCCTGGCGTAGAGGGTGTCCGTGGGCAACAGTAATCGCTTACCATCAGGCTTTGCATCTGCTCGTTTGCCCCCTATAGCGTAGCTATCTTAACTTCTAGGACTTTTAAACCGTCAAAGTCAAAATCTCTTTTGAAAATTCTTTTAAATCGTTTCTCACTCTTATTCTTTATTCCTATTTAAGAAAAGGGCTTACATGTACCTCAAAGGCTTGCAATTCATTTACGGCTATTGAGTAACATATAAATGCGTGACATTATTGGGTCGCCGTTCTTTTGCTTCATTTCTTATTGCACCAAACTAGTTGTACCATAGGTAGAAAACAAAGCAAATTAATGATTATATACTCGTGACTTAGAAAAAGAAATATAATAGAAATAAAAGTTATGATCGATATTTTGTTATCATTATTGCTCGACATTTTCTCACGCATTGGCAAGAAGCTGGCAGAAAGCATACCGTTCAAAATTCAATATAAAACATAGAATACAACTGCGTGTTTAATAAATTATTATTATGTAAAACACAATAGAACTTTGTTAGCATTATTTTAATACAAAATGAAAATGAGTTTAACAAAGTACGAACCCAGACGCAATGACAGACTTATGAACACCCATTCGGCTATGAACTGTAATCAATAGGAATGTATATGACAATAACTTTAAACCAATTACGCTATCATAGCTTTCAACACCTATGTTCAATTAAATGGCGGTCAGAGAAACATTTAAGCCATCATAAACGGTTCCATAATTTATTTTCAACTGTATCTCAGGATTGGATGGAAGCCAAGTTACTTTGTGAACGGTTCTTGAGATTAGAACACACTCAAGAAACCAATTTTGTTTTATACGACATTCTATATTTTATTAACGGAGAAGATTGAAATGAATATTCCTAGTAGACAAAAGGTTGTTTTAAAAGTAGTAAGTTTTACAGTTGTATATATTTGAAATAAATTTATCTACTTTAGAATCTACTTGTATTTAAAAAAAACGGACATAAATATTATTATAAAATGTTAGAACTTTAAAAAAAAAATGCAGGACACTATTAATATTGTGGCTTTAGTCTGACTATTTAAGTCAAAACTGCTTATTAAATGTTCTATTTACTATCGATTCAAAGTATACATGTATTTATATCAGTTGTTTAGTACCCATAATACAAGCTCTGCTTAGTTTGGGACTAGATGGCGTTGTGTGTTAGATGTCCGAAATATTTATTTATTTATTTATTTATTTATTGATCCAAAAAGGGCATGTAACTAATTGATGTTGCGAATATACCTCTTAAAAACCCATAATGTCCTACTACTGGGCTCGGGTCTGTTCTCAGGAGAGGGTTACAGCCATAGGTTCCGCACGCCGGCTTAGTGCGAGTTGGTGACTGGCAAGACAACGTTGTGGCTACGCAATCTTGCCGTTGGATGTTTTCTCCTCCAACTAAGCTTCGACTTTTATCCTACGATAACAAACTTAACTGACTACTTAACGTGATCTCCTAATCTTGGAGACGCTCATGGTGTCATGCTACCAGCAGTCACCCATCCAAGTACTAACCACACCGTCACCGTCGTTGCTTACCCTCTGTGATTGTTTCTAACAACGCCTATACCTACACTTATTAAAGTATCCATAATTCTAACATATCACTTAAGATCTAAAAACAATGATATGTAATGTATTTCATTGTAGTACTACTAAGTTCAGTATTTTATATTATTCTTCGATAAAAAAAAATACCAAACAACAGTGTGTACCAACCCTTGTCAAGTACATAATCGTATAAGTGAAGATTGTTTATAAAACAAGAAGTATAATCATCACAAATCTCATTCTCTTCTTATTTATATTCATTCAGCGATATGTACTCTGTGGTTTTATCAGAAGTATTATTAAATATAATGTAATAGCGGTCAGAAGACAAAAGTTATACGTTCGCTAATAACTGTCTATTTTCATTCATTCCGTTTAGCTTTTTTTATCTATTAAAATAATACGAATTTTTAATATATTACCAATTGAACTCAATAATTGCATTTAAAAATAATTTGAATTTGGTAGTGCTTTTAGGTTTCCGTACCCAAAGAATAAAAATGGGACTTTATTACTAAGACTGCTGTCCGTCTGTCTGTCACTAAAACACTTTCTTGTGAAGTTCAATGCACTTAATTTCACGAAGTGCGTTAGCACTTAATTTCACGAAGTGCGTTAATGGCGGTGTGGAGGAACGGGTGTCATGTTCCTCCAACACAAAGGGAGGATCCTCCGACCAGGCTAGGTGATGATGCCTGGCGGGCTACTGCCCAACGGTTGATGTTGGGAAGTTGTATATATGTTAATCGGCGCGAGAACTTCTATTGCGCAATGCAGGATTGGTAGCTTCTTCGTGCACTACGTTACTCCGTAGTTGAGTGTATCTTCGGTGGATGGCGTTGTCATATATTTATGTTGACGTTGTATATGGAAGTCGCCACAGCGATTTTAAATTTTCACCTCAAGACTGGTATTTATTTTTGAGACAATTATATTCAACAGGAAGTACTATGTTATATTCTCGATACAATAGGAATTAAGCTAACAAAAAAAAAATAATGTAATAAATAAGTTTTACAAACGGAATAATCATTTCTTTTCTCGAAGTCTAAAAGGATTTTTAGTTTTTTAAGTTCTGGTTTCAATTATGTATTATTATTATACATATCTGAAACCAAAATTTAGTTAAAAGAGCCTACATACCACAATTTTCAAACTTCTCTCAAACTATAACGTATGAGAGCTGAGGAAATGAAATCTTATTTTTTGTCACCGCCCTCAAATGTGTCCATCCGGACGTGAACCCACTGTATGTTGCGTAAAACAAAATTGGCCAATCGCCAAATAGGATCGGTAACACCGTTAGCGAATTGCGAGTTTACATTTATTTTCTGAAAACTATTATTATCAATTTAATATAATTACACTAGGTATTATATGAACTTTAATAATATATATATATATATATATATATTCTTGTACAGAGTGGTAAATTTTATATTTAAGAAATGTGTTTCATTTTTCTTTCAAAAATACAACTATTTCATGGAAACAAACATAATGGATACCCAGAATCAGAATAATTATTTGTAGATCGCACTAACTCTTGTGTCATGCTGGGACTGTACCCTTAACCCTAAATAGTAGCGAGGAGACCGCTTAAGTCACTACGCCATTGGTGAAAATAATATTTATTAAAAAACTAGCTGAGCCCCGTGGGACTTGCATTTACAACAATACACCTCTGGGCAAAGCTAATTTTAAAAAGTAGCTTAAGCTGCTCTATATTACAATAGCTATCTGCAAGTGAAAGTCCTGTCAAAATTGGTTCAGTCGTACCCAAAGATAAACCCGAATAAACAGAGAGACGGACAGAAAAAATAAAAATAAAAATAATATTTTGATATATGTAACCTATATATAAATTTAGTAAAAATTGTTTATTTAAATATTACAAACAGACACTCCAATTTAACTACAAAATTCTAAATATACTCGTAGCTTAACAAACTACCTTTAAAAAAAAGAAATAAAGCCCAAAGCGCTTAAAAAAAAGGTTTCCCAAGCAGCCTGTTTATTACGTATGTCAACGAATTCTAATTATATTATTTATAATAATCATATTAATATAGAAAGAAAATATTACAAGAAAAAACCCAAATACTAAAACTTTCAACTAGGATTGCCTGTAAGCGGTTAATAAATATACTTTATTCCCCGAACAAACATACCACATAATGCATCCGTTCATAAATTTTATTTCAATAGAGCCATTAAGAAAATTAATATCTTCCTATCGCATTGGAAATTAAACGAAATACCTATTTTAACAGTCTCTCTTGCATGTTTCATTTGCAACCGTTGACTACCTCATGAATTGCCATTACAATCTATATATATTTTAAATCATCATCATCATCATCAGCCTATCGCAGTCCACTGCTGGACATAGGCCTCTCCAATTTCAAATATGAAAGCTAGCTTATTTATTAGCTTTGCCCAGAGGTGTATTGTAGAGGTGCATCAATAACTGCAGGTCCCACAGGGCTCAGCTAGTTTTTTAAATATAAAAGCGAAATATCACTCACTGATTTATCACGAAATCCCAGAAACTGTAACACCTACCAACTAAAAATTTGGTATGTAGGTTCCTTACAGGTTTAGACATCCGCTAAAAACGGATTTTATTTTAAAGGGGTTGGAATATTTGTATGACACTCCTATGGTTTTGAGGTAAGAGACTTGCCATTTAAAATGTATGCTCCATGTATGGTGTGGAGGTGTAATGATATTTAAGTATAAGGATGATTGAAAATACATTTTTCAGACATATTTCAGACATCTAACACACAACGCCATCTAGTCCCAAACTAAGCGGAGCTTGTATTATGGGTTATTTGACGACGGATATGAATAAATAATTACTTTTTTTTTGTAAATACATACATATTATACATAGAAAACATCCAAACTCCGAAACAAATATTTGTAGATCATACAAACATTTGGTCCGACCCAGGATTCGAACCCGAGACCTCATGGACAGCAGTCGCGTACGCTACCACTGCGCCACCGAGGCAGTTTAATAAATAACTACTTAGTAATATAAGGAGGGATGTTTTATTTATATATTATTTGCAAATAACTATCTCCACGCGTACGAAGTAACAGAAGGCCGCTAGTAATATTATAAAGACGAACAAAGTTCTCGAATGACGAGCCCCTATGCAGCGTTAGTGATTGGCCCTGACTGCGAGAAGCTGTTGGATTGTATGCAGGTAGCGCAGAAGTGGTTTTTGTGGCGAAATTTTGGAGAAGCTATGTCCAGCAATGGATGTATTTTAGCTGAGATGATGATGATAATAAAGGCAAAAATTTGTAAATATATTTGTTACTTCTTTGCAGCCAAACCGCTGGATCAATTTCGGCAAAATTTGAAATGGAGATAACTGATACACCAGATTAACACATAGGCTGCAACAAAGTTATTGCCAAGCCGCTTTCTACTGTGTTGTGGGTTCAAATTCCATTTGGGACAACACTTTGTGTGATCCGCAAATTGATATTCTGAATCTGAGTGTTCTTTTTGTCTGTTTCACGAATGTTTGTTAAGTGCCCCCCGACACAGGATGTATATTCCTAATGAAGGATTAGTAAAAAATAAAATATTTCATTTATTGCCCAGTTTAAGCCGCTACAATTAACACCACATCCTAAATTTATATAAAAATCTGTTTGTATAAATCGTCTGTGTATATGTCTGTCAAATTCAAATTACTGTCGTGACACAGACTAATTCATTACAACTAAATGGAAAGAATCTCTCGTCAGGAATGTGGGGCATGCTAAAACAAAGCTAGGGCTATTATTATAGAAAAAGTTCCATGGGAAATATTCTTTAACATGTTCCCTATTATTGCGGTAAATAAAATTATGTTTTTTTTATGGAATAGGGGGCAAACGAGTATACGTTTCGCCTGATGGTAAGCGATTACCGCCGTCCATGGACACCCGCAACACCAGATGCGTCATAAGTACGTTGCCGGCCTTGGGGGATGGGAAGGGGGACGAGGGGAAGGGTTGGATTATGGGCCGACGGTATCCTCACTCACTCGATGAAACCCAGCACAGGTACTGTTTCACACCGGTATTCTATGAGGCCGTGGTATCACTCCGGTCAAGCCGGCCCCTGCGTGCCGAAGCAATTATGTTTTTTACCTGTATCGTGATAAATTTATTGTGCTACCGACTTACCTCAATTTTTTTGAATGGTGACTTATTTTTAAGTAGGTATTAGCTTTTATTAGCGATTGCATGTACAGTATCAGAAATATTGAGAAGAACATTCAGTCTTCTTCTATAGCATTATTTGGAAAAATCTTTTCCAAAAGTTAAGTCTTCAAGGTAGTGAAGCCATCCTGATTTTAGTACGAACGGGCCGGCTTGACCGCGGCTGCACAACTCTCGAACAGAAGACCAATCTAAAATGACGAAATTTGTGAGTACAAGGCCGTTATAGTTAGAATCACCACGCTACGTTACTGCCTTATCTGCATCCGCAATGAATATGGTGACATTACTCTTGGATTCGGCTATTTTTTTTTATGAGATAGAGTAAAGTCACTTTGGCAGGTTCATACGAAAGAAAAATAGTTTTTTTTTATGGTATTGGTGGCAAATCGGTATCTTCACTCGCTCGGTGAAACACAGCGCAGGCACTGGTTCACACCGGTTTTCTGTGAGGCCGTGGTATCACTCCGGTCGAGTCGGCCCATGCATGCCGAAGCGTGGCTCTCCCACGGGCAACATATTTATACAACCTTGGAATATATTTTATTCTCTAAATAAATTTTGAAATAAAAACGTTTAAATTCAGCTTTGAACAAGATTTATTAGGAAGAACCAAGTTTATATCGATCGATGTTTTAAAATATGCAAAGCTTCTAAAGTATGATGGAGTTACTGACTTTTTGACCGCAGTTGTGATATGCTTCAGGCCATGTTTTTACCGCATATAAAATAATTCAAACATAAGCTTGCGATGCAGCTTACGTGGTGCCCAAAGACCTAAAAATGATACCAATCATAGAAAAAAATACAGTTTTAGAGAGGTTAAAATAAAATAATTCGAATAGCCATACGTCAGGCAAGCGTGGTAAAATAAGCCAAAATTTTCTTTCTAAGCATAGGCCTATATAGACCATCAATAATAATAAATGATAATTATGATAAAAAATGATTTTAAAATGATATTGTTAACTTTAGAACTCATAGTTTTAGTAACATATGAACTTTATTGTAAAGATCTGATAATATTTAATTAATATCAAAATAATGTATTTATTGTGTTGTGCTATTGGACCACGGTTTGTCAGACATGACTACCTCGCCTTATTGGAGCATCTCTTCTTTATTTGGAAGGATGGCAACTTTCCTACCCAATACATTTCATCGTTCCCATATTTTACTTCGATTCTAGTTAATAATATTGTGACAATTCTTTAAAGATTATTAGTAAACAAACCCATTTTTCTCGCTGTCTGCGTCAACACCTAATTAGCGCGGTTTGAACGTAGACTTCAAATGTATGTCGTTGAAAAATATTTTAGTAAAACCAACCGGTGTAAGTTGGACTTGCACATTAAGGGTTCTGCATACAAAATTGAATAAAAATGCAGAAAAAATAGTATCACTGAACGTGACGTACAGTCTGGATCAAAAACGCGGCAAATATAATAATGTAAAATTTAATATATACCGTTTTACATAATGAGCGAGTGTAAAATGGCAACTGCAAACCGTATCTGAAACACATAAAATATAACAGATTTAATTTGTACCTTTTGGGAATCTTCATCATCTTCATAATCATCCTACCCTTTTCCTAAATTTATTTTTGGTCAGAGCAATGAATTCTTTTTCTTCCATTCTCCTCTGTCACTCGTCAGTTCACTGTTTGTTTCACACTTCGATGCCTACTGTCTCGTTTAGTTAATTTCATAGTAATTTTAAACAATCTGTAACTAAAATGCCGGCAACATGCCTACTTTATTAAATCTTTATACATAAGATCGAACTGTGCCTACTTTTTTTGTTTTATCACATTTTGGAATACCGAATCTCGCGACGGCACCTTGTCCATATTAATACAGTTTTGTTCAAAAGTAGATAATACAAATTACAATACTATTTTTTTTTTCATATTAAAATGAAATCGTAAATAACTTCTACCACAGTGCATACTATCAGATAAACATACGTGTCTACCATACCAAGAGGTCAACGTTGCTATAAAACACAACTCGATAATCTTCATATTAAAAAAATTATCATTCACTAAGGAGCAGGTTTTTTGAACTTTGTGACGACCCTGGTAAAAAACTGTTATGCTCTCCAGAAAAAGGCAAAAAATTTAATCTCTTGGAATAGGAAAACAATAGCTTCTTCATATATAGCAGTAGCATATTTTCCTGCAAACATGATACCAGAAAGCTTTCTCAGTATTCATTTGGAAATTCTGTTCAATCTTGTGTTTTCCTCGTTCTTTCAGTGATGTGATCCAGTTAAAGAGAGGCCAATATCGAACAATGACCTACTAAATATTGTTTTTTTTAAAACGGAGCGATTTTCATTTAACTTCAAGTTGCCCTTATCGAATAAAACAAAAGTAAATAATAAGGCGCTCATAGCCCAGTTGCTCCCGGTGATTAGAAACAATCACCGAGGATAAGCAACGACGGCGCGGCTAGTGCCTGGATGGGTGTCCGCTGTTGGCATGTTACCATGAGCGTCTCCGTGATTCGGAGGTCACGTTAAGCAGTCGGTCCCGGTTGTGATCATAGGGTAACAGTCGTGAAGGTTTGTTGGAGGCCTTCGGGCGGCTTAAAAACATCCAACGGCATGATACGTAGCCACAACGTATTCTTGCCAGTCCCCAACCCGCACTTGACCAGCGTGGGGACGTATGGCCCTAACCCTCTCCTGAGAGGGGTTTCCGAGCCCAGCAGTGGGACATTATGGATTTTTGATTGATGAAATAATAATGGATAATGACTTAGTTTTTGATAGTACACTTTGTAAACAAATTACATATTTTAAGTTTTGGAGTAAGGCAAGTAATGAATTATTAAAAAAAAACGCGATTGCATATCATTTACTTTATTTTGTTTTATTTTAAACTTTGAAGTGTCTAGTGTTACTCTCACGACTAAGACGAATCTATTGACACCACTCACATAAAAATACGAAAAGCTATTTAGGCTATAGTATGCACCAAAGAAATATACATATATATATACGAAAAATATAATCCTCCTTCTTTCGCAGTGGGGTAATAAAGTAGGCATAATATGACCAAATATAGTGTTAACGAAAATACTTGTCAATTTGCAAAAGTAGGCATAGTGCGATCTAATGTATAAAGAGTCGGCACGTTGCTACTTATTGTTTAAAATTGTTATGAAGTCAACTAAGTGCGATAGTAGGCATCGTGCTGCTAAATCACATAGACTATAGAAATAAGTCTTGTTATAATCTTTTAATTATTTTCTTGCTTGGAAATATAATTGCTTTCAGATAGGACAAACAAGAACTACAATCAGAAAGTAATTTGACCAATTTGGAGACAGTGGAACGTTAATAGAAGCTTCAATCAGTCAGGAAAGGGGTGAAAAATTAATGAACTTAAAAAGCCTATTTCAAACATGCTAAGCCATGATATTGCATATTAACTTGGCTTATCGACATGAACGGATGGAAAATTCCTTGGGATATTCAGTTCTCAAATAGTGTTCCTTGAAAACTGATTATCCCGAGGAATTTTCTCAGTGATGCAAGAGTCGCAAGAATCGATCGAACTCTTATCCAGGTCCTATCCCTGAGAGCTGCTTACACCGCCAGTCAACTCAACTACTACATTGCGGCCTGATTACTACTTACTACAGTACATATAATTCTTGATAACCTGTGACATATGAACAAAACATTTATTTACTGAAGTTAACACCTGAAATTTTTGCACTGTTGTAAACGCTTGATCACGGATAAATATTAAAAATTCCCATGGCAGCTTCAGTTGTCATCACTATCTCAACTACAAGACGTCCAGTGTCACTATGACCTCCCCGAAGGTCTTCCATAACATACGGTCCTGTGATACAAAGCTAAATCAATACATTATTAATACGATACCCACTTAAAAAGGTTTTTTTTAACTAACAAATCCCACAGACATAGCAACTTGGTAGGAAGTAGCTATACACAGGGGTTTTCCTCTGGCAAAGTATAAGCCCAAACGGGCCTACACGTTGCACTGATATACCACAGAATGTATTTGTGTATGTATGTGTGAAATTCTGAATGTTTTGTTCTTATCGTAATGTATTAATTCGTAGTGTCAGGCGACTGCTTATTTATTTGATTCTAAGGCGCTAATAATAGCGACTGATGTATAAATATACATATGTATTGACCGTGTGAGAGCCACACTTCGGCATGATAGGCCGGCGCGACCAGAGTGATACCACGGCGTTACAGAAAATCGGTGTGAAATAACGCTTGCGCTGTGTTTCACCGAGTGAGTGAGAATACCGGAGGCCCTTTTTTTTCCGTGTGGAAACCTCCTCGGCCCTTCACCCCACCGGGGTTTGCGGCGGAGCGGTGTGTCAGAATCGAACCGACTAAAACCACACGTTGTGCCACTCTGCGCCTGAGACGGGAGGGGTCCGGGAACCGCTTTCTTACGCCATCCGGATCCGGAATACCGGAGGCCTATACCCTAACCCTTCCCCCATCCCCCTCCCTATCCCCCTCTCCATCCCCAAAGGCCGGCACCGCACTTGTGACGCCTCTGGTATTGTGATTACATGGGCGGCTGTAATTGCTTACTATCAGGCGATACGTTTGCTCGTTTGCCATTCATTTGAATACAAAAAAAATTGAGAAGAATATTCTGTCCGCAAAAAATGACAGACTCCTTTATTTCTGAAAAAGAAGCTTGATACTCCCATCCGGTCTACCGGTCTGTGTTACTCTATCATTACTCATAATGTATGTATAAAAAATCAATGTTTGCTTAATCGAATTTTAGGGTACTGAGGTACTGTTCATTCGATTGAAATGTTGAATAATACGTTGCTAAGGGTACAAAGAAGGACGTTAAAAGCAAATGAATGCTTCAAATGAACCGAATGAACGATCATTCATTATTCAGTAAATCAACAATGGTAGCAATCATGTAATTACCGCATAATATTAAATTGTACCATGGGAGGTCCCCGCTTCGGCATGAGTGGTACGGGTCAACCGGAGGGATACTACGGTCTCACAGAAAACCGACAGCGCTTGTGCTGTGTTTCACCGAGTGTGTTATATCGGAGGCCCACACTCCAACCCCTCCCCATCCCTCTTCATACCCTCCTTCCTATCCCCCAAAGCACTTGTGACGCCTCTGGTGTTGCGGGTGTCCATGGGCGGCGGTAATCGCTTACCTTCAACCGATACGTATACTTGTTAGCGTCCTATTCCATTAAAAAAATGTATTTTACAAAAATATAGTACATTTATCAGCCAGTAAGGTATATAACAAAGTCGTACAATGAAAGCTACGCCTAGAAACCATTAGCCTATTATGAGGTTTTTTCTGTATCGAACTGAGAGATATTAAGTATTCATTCCTTTTAAATCACTCCATTACTGACCATAATGAAATGATTCATCAGCTCATTATGGACTTAACATTAAGGGTTGTAGAGTCTGTTTTAGATAAAAAGGCAGTCTTTCACTGTTGAAGCTGTACGCTTGTGAAATGCACTGCCGGTGAACATCAGGTAAGCGCAAATAATAAATGCATTTAAAAAAATGGTTTATCAACTTTATGCATCTTAATTAAGATGATCATTAAACAGGGTATGCCGTGAATATTTTTATTTATTTATTATTATTATTAATTTTTTTAAGCGTTTTTTTAGTTATATATTTTGGTATTTATGTGTATGTGAGTGTATGTGGGTATATATATGTACATATTATTATGTTCTGTGTATCTGTGTAGATATATATATGTATGTAGTTCGTTATATTCATTAGCAAATAATTAATTCAAAACTCATTGCACCGACAACTACCACTGTCTCTCCTATACATTTCGATCCATCCTAAGGTTGCCTGGAAGAGATTGCTTTTGGCAATAAGGCTGTCCTTTGTACACTCCGTCTCATATTTTATGAACTCTCTTCTAACTAACTGTAATATTATAATGTGCAAATAAAGGTTTTCTATCTATCTATCTATCTACTACTACCTGACCGCGGGCCGCCGGAGGATGGGGGCCTCTGGTTGCAGATTGATTGCTGCGGTCTGCTCTAAGCTGGGATCAAAAGGGGAAATAATTTTACCTTGAGACAAGACCTGATAAGCCACGACGTTGATTCGGGGAGGGCCTGAAATAACATGGTCTGGGTCCTCCCAGTAGGGCGCTGGAGATCGGAAGGGATTTTTCACCCCCTCAACCAAAAAATAGGGTACTACTACCTAATTTAATTTGATAATAAAGTAATATAAAATAATAAAATGTATGTTTCGTATAAGATGAGTTGACATGATTAAATCATGACAATTTAACACAGCAAATATTGATAAAAAATTCAGATTTAAAAGAATGCAGAAGCCATTTTGAAATTCCTAACATCATCATCAACACTAGCTTATAATTGTCCACGGGGCATGGGATTTCTCTTAGAAAGAACGTTTGTGTGTAGTGTACTATTCTTAAAATAACGTTTGAAAATTTACAACACGAAGAAAAGAAAAAAATCTTAGAAAAAATCTTCATTCATCAATCCATATTTCGAGTTATTCCAACGAACTAAAATATCATTTGCCTAAAACCCATTTACCACTCTTTAACATCCTGTACATAGAATTTATCTATAGCTGATAGGAAGTCGCTCCTCTACTGGTGGGATTTCCCATGAGATGGTAATGTTTTGTGAAGTCAAGATATCTTAATGCTCTTTTTGTAAAAACGATGGCTTGAGTTTCAATTGCTGTCGACAAAGTTTTATCTGAAGTGGGCCATCTTAATTTATTTACGCCGTTGCCTTTTCTTCTCTTCATTAACTCAACATTAAGTTCTCAGTTTTATGTTTAAATTTTATTTTAGTGAGGTGGCGACGTCATTTGTTTGATATATACTTATTTATAGAATAGGGTGATGGTAAGCCATTACGGCCGCTTACGGGTATCGTCATTCACTCGGTGAAACACAGCGCAATCGCTGTGGTATCACTCCGGTCAAGCCAACCCATTTGTGCCGAAGCGTGGCTCTCTGTATGTAAAATGCATTTGTATTTACAAAAAAGTATACATAATATGTATTTATATCAGTTGTCTTGAACCCATACCATAATTACAGCCAAACTTAGGACTGGATGGCATTTTGTGTCAGATGTCTGAAATATTACTTTATTATATATATATATATTTTATGAATAGTCCTGCCAAAATGACAATACTCTGCCTGATGGAAAGCATAAATAGAATCCAAGAGTGGTGGACACAATACTCGTTGCGAATGCAACAATACAGCAAGGTGACCCACACCATAGTGGCCTATTGATGCTTCTGGATCATTGGGCTTGCGGTCTCGCACTCACCAACGAAACACGACAGCACTCGTGCTGTCATTTTACGTTGATCTGCTGTGCTAGGATAATACCTTCAGTTGACTCAGCCCAACCATGCTGAAATCAGCGTGGTTCCTGATGTAGTATCAGGAACCACGCTGATTGTATTTGAATTGATTGAATTTGATTATACTTGAATATTATTATATGCACCTCTTCTTAAAAAAAGATGTTTTGACCTCCTATACCACACTTGCTAGAGAGGTTGGTAGAGAGATTGTTTTAAGTGTGCAATACCTGGATAACTGCTATTTTTTAAGTAAATATTCTAAAAATGAAGTCGAGCTCAATCTGATTTATCACCCTGAAACCCCCTGTATACTAAATTTCATGAATTAAATGTATACAAAAATTGGTCGTTTAAAGGTACTTGATAGATTATCTTTACAGTGCTGTTATAATACGTAGTTTGCTATCACAATGGGCTTTTGAGAACTGAACCAATCCGAGTTGACTGATGGTTGGTATTCACTACTTGGTTAACAACAAATGGTAAGAAACAAATAATAGTAATAAATAAATAATAAATATTTTGGACCTCTAACACACAACGCCCTCTATTCCCAAAATAAGCAGAGCTTGTATTATGGGTACTAGATATAAATACTTTTTTTTGTAAATACATACATATACATAGAAAACACACAAACTCCAAAACAAATATTTGTAGGTCATACAAACATTTGTTCCGACCCAGGATTCGTACTACTACCACTGCACCAAAGAGACAGTCACATTATACATCATTGTCAGCATCGTTGTTTCTCAACCTGGTCTATTAACCAAATACTTCTGTTCATATACCTGAAACCCAGAAACCTCCGAAATTTGAGAGAATACATTTAATCTAAAAGAATCCACCGATTATTGCGTCGTATGGGGTAAAGTGCCTATCACGTCAGAAATGGCACTCGCATTTTATCTAATTTAAAGTACCATCATTCCACAATTACCCCATTTTTTAGAAGGAAGAAGGGTAAATTTAAAAGGGATTTCAATTTATTTCCGTAGTGGATATTTTGCGTAGGGTAGCAGTGCCTAATGTTCGCCTGGAGGTTGAATTGAAACTGGTAAATCTGTATGGTTCGTTAGTATACTGCTGACACTCTGTCGCAAACTATATGTTGTTTTATAAACGTTATTTTCATAAGTTTTATGCCATAGTTTAAGGTGCAATATTATTGGTAGTAGGACTTGTTTATTTGTCAATGAAATACTGAAGATTGTGATAGCTTGTCAAAAATACTTTAACACAATTTACTAATAAAATTTTCTCATAATTTTAGAAAGTAAAAATTTTAAATATAAAGAACAAATTTAAGGCATTATTTTTATCACATCAATCAGTCTAATTTGTTTTACTTTTATTTAATAAAATATTTTTGTTTTCTCTTCTTGTATATATTTACGAAGTAAAAAATTAAATTATTTTATTTTTACTTAAAGATACTTATATATTACAGTATTTTTACTTAAAGAATTTATTATGTAATTTATTTGTACTCACTGTTTTTAGACTTTTGCAGCTTTTTATATAGTTTTTTTTTTGTATAGCATTAGTTTTCGTGATAAAATTATTTAATAGGTTACGATACTTATCGAGTGTATCCGTGATTACGAGTGGTATCATTCGTTCCAAATATCATGACATTTAAAATATTTTAACCTTTTAAATAGTTTTATAGTGATAAAGTCCTATTATACAAACAAAACTTATTTAAACTAAAATATGTTTATTATTATTAAATTATAATTAACTGGTAATTAACTGGTCTAATTTGTTTTTGATATGAAATGAAGTTGACTTCACTGGAGTGAAACAAGCTCGTTGAATTTTTATTTCCACGTAAGTTTTGTGTGCAAAAGAAGAGCGTTATAGGCTGTGAAACGTCAATAATGACCTACAATAAAGCAAACTTTCAGTCAAGTACTACAGCATACTTAATGTAGGGTACATGCTTAATATTCGCCAGAGGGTAGAATTGAACTCGCGGTCCTTAAACGACGTACACATATTCTGAAGGTCCAAATGATATTTTGATGAATAGCACAAACGTTATTTTTATATAATCCAGACCATATGCTGGATAAATTTATACGTTTACTATTTTGAGTTTGCTTTTTGTACCATAGCGGTGGTTAAAAAAATAGGATAAAAAAAAATAGTTTGTATAACTGTTTATAATTAAACGCTTATTTTTTCTTTAAACAGGCATCTCCAGTACTAGTAATTAATCCAGTATCGCGAGGGGCTTTACAAACATAGTTTTAACAAATACAGAGAAGACCCAGACTCAGAACTTTATGGATCATATAAAGTGTTGTCCCACGTGGGATTCAAACCACAACACTTGGCGAAGTGGAGAAGCAGCGTGGCGACGCTTATTGGGTGAACAAAAATAATGGGACCATGTTATCATATCGCACGCTGGCCATGGGCTAAATGTACACTGTATACATATGTACACAGATATAACTCCAGCGTGATTTTAAGATATTGAAGTGACATGCTAATGTTAATTAATAATAATAAATATTTCATAGACACAACGCCATCTATCCTCAAACTAAGCAGAACCTGTGTTACGGATATTAGACAAGTGATATAAATACATATATAAATTTTTTGATAATATATACATATTAAACATAGAAAATACCCAAACTCCAAAATAAATATTTTCAGATCACATAAACTTTTATTCCGACTCGGGTATCGAACCTGAGACCTCAAGCACAGCAGTCGCACACGCTTCCACTACGCCACCGGTACGGTAGTTTTTCAATTGTACAAAATTTTCACTTCTATCGCCAGTCCAGACAACAGCCATTTTTTTTTACATTTAATTGTGTACATGATGAATAGATAATACAAAGTGATAAGAGGCGTACCTTCCACGCGCCAAATGTCATACGCAATGAGATAAAATGGCATTTATGTCTCAGTAATACAATAGCTTATATCTCCATCTGGTATAAACCAAAACAAACTAGGGTTGTGGTACTTACAGATTAGGTACAAGAGGTGACTATTCAGAGTGCGTAGACGCCATCATTGTTTGGGCCTTACCTGCGAGAAACGAGCTCGTTAATAACGTTAGTTTGATGGTACGCGTAAGAAAAATATTAACTACGGCTTTACCCGCCGTATTAAGATATGGTGGGCATTGTATCTTTATAAATTGTAGCCTATGCGTTATTCTTATGTATAAGCTCTATTATTGTAAAGTTTCATTAAAATCCATTCAGTAGTTTTTACGTAAAAAAGTAACTTACAAACTTTGGCGTTTATAATTTTTGTGGGACTAGTTGAAACCCGCGGTGTTACACGTGGTTATTGTTGTACATTTACAACAGCGGGTAACACCTCAGGTCGAAGCTAATCTCAAAAAAGTTGGCTAAATTACGTCTTATTACATCAGCAATCTGCCAGTGAATGTCCTGTCAAAATCAGTCAAGCCGTTCCAGAGATTAGCCGGAACAAACAGACAGGCAGACCGACAGACAGACAGACAAACTGTAAAATATGTTATTTTGGTATATGTAACATTTATATATACACATGCATTTAGTATATACTGGTTCCTCCAATTGTATTTATTTGTATAGATTACCGAATACTGAAGGCTAGCAAAGTATTGGAAAGAAAGAACTTTGAAAAAACGGGTGCACTCCGGGAGAGCCGGCAGAAGTGCAAACCTGAATATTAACGTTGTGTATTTTTAAGATTTTGGAACGTTTAGGCAATAATATTGCAAGAATTGCTTTAATTATCAATATAAAGGACTATCATTTATGTGGTAAAATACAATATTCATTTATTGTGCTATCGTACACAAACATGACAATTAATGGTCTACTCTCCGTCCGTCTTACGAATTTACGATCAGGTCACGTGTCCTGACGCGAGCTTAACATTTTTTACCTATCACAAAAAAAGTGCACAACGCCACTAAATTTTCACTTAAAAATGTGTATTTAAACCTCCACAGTTACAGGTTTCAATGACCAACAGTAGTCACTCTCAATCGAATGAGCCCGTCTACCTGTTTACCTTTATAGCTTTCTTAACATTAAATCAGTTAATGTGCGTTTTGAAATCTCAATAATTACTTCACCCATTCAGGTTCAACATTCACACTATTATTTACTTCTCGCGACAGTTTTATTCAATACCTAGTGGCAGAATAGTTTCAAATAAAAAATACTCTCGATTTTCGACACTTGATCGAACTTGTTGAAATACATACTAGAATTAAACTCACTTGTAACCTTTGATAATGAAATAGGGCGAAAATCGTCAGGATAAAAGTCAATAAAATAGCGGAATAAGTACAAGTGAGTTTAATTCTAGTGTGGAGGAACAGGCCACATGTTCCTCCAACACAAAGGGAGGATCCTCCGACCAGGCTAGGTGATGATGCCTGGCGGGCCACTGCCCTACGGTTGATGTTGGGAAGTTGTATATATGTTAATCGGCGCAAAAACTTCTATTGCACGATTAGGATTGGTAGTTCCTTAGTTTTCTTCGTTGCTCCATAGTTCGATGTTTCTTCGGTAGATGGCGCTGTCATATATTTTTATGCTGACGCTGTATGTGGAAGTCGCCACACTAGAATGAGTTTTACATAAAAATGTATGTAAATTACTTACCACGGCGTTTTTAACCAATTTAAGGGGTGAATAAGTATAAATTGTCAGGACTCCGTCACCCCTATTCGTTAGTTAATTAATGAATCAATCATAAATTGCAATTTCGTTAGCGCAGTCACTATCAATTTCAAATTTATTAATAATATTAGCCAATAGCTTTTGCTAGTGGTTTCGCTTCTGTTAATGTGAATTTTGTTAATTTTATTGCTGGGCAATTTTTAATCTAACCTGAATCAAGTGAAATAAATGATTAGGTTATCTATAAAAAAGTATGTATAGTATTGTAGATAGAATTTAATCTATCTTACCTTTAAACGAGCTATTCTCATATATATATTCTGAATCTCGGAAACGGCTCCAACCATTTTCATGAAATTTCGGGGGAAAAAATCGATCTAGCTAGGATTCATTTTCATAAAATTTACCAAAAAACATACAACTGTTAGGTCATCCAGGTACTCGCGTTAAACAAACAAAGCAAAATATTAATTATAATAAATAATAATATAAAATATTCCGGACATCTAAACACACAAACTAAGCAGATCTTGTATTATAGGTACTAGACAACTGATATAAAACATATATACTTTCTTTTTTCTAAACACATATGTATCATACAAGAAAATACTCAAACTTCGAAACAAATATTTGAAGATCATACAAACATTTGATCCAACCCGGGAATCCAACCCGAGACCTCAGGAACAGCAGTCGCTACCGCTGCGCCACCGAGGCAGTCGTACATAAATCATCAACATTAATACATTACTCTAGAGACATGTGTAAGAATATAATTGAAAAACATTTTTAGATTTTTCCGCCATTTCGTACGTGTATACACAATGTGACACGTTTTAAACTAGTTCGGCTCACAAGTGCGCAATCAGCCGGATATCCGACACCGTACGGCGCTAATCTAACCTATATCTAGAATGTTCAAGACATACTTTTATCGCATTACTCTTTTAGAACGCTATTGTTATATTATATCGGTGTGTTGCAAAATTTTATCGAATAATGTGGTATTTATTGTTTTATTATGAAATAAGGGGACGAGCAAACATATCGCCTGATGCTGAGCGATCGCCACCATCCATAGATACCCACAACACCAGAGGCTGTGAGATGATGTATGGGCCTCCGACATCCTCAGACGTTGAAACACAGCATAAGCGCTGTTTCACACCAGTTTTCTGTAGTCGTGGTATCACTCCGGTCAAGCCGGCCCATTCGCGCCGAAGCGTGCCTACGCCTTGAATATCTCGTGCAATTATTTAAAAGTTTTAGTGAACAACTTCTGCCTAGTTCGCCTAATAGCCTAGTGATGACCTACATCACACATTAGATGTAGTTTATTTTTAACCTGAAACCCAAAATAAAAAACTATTTAGGAGTTTGCCTTGACTTAAAATGAAAAACAAATCTACTGAGAAAAGTGACAAATTAAATAAACCACGACATCGTTAAACCAGCAATAATATTACGAAATAAATCCTAAGCGACTGTGAATTATTGTTGTGTTGCTGATTAATGGCTATCATACCAAGAAATGTGCTTTGTTTTACAATTTGAAGTATTTTTGTTCGAAACAAATGCTTAGCGACGCGTAATGCTGAATTAGAAAAAAGAAATGGTGCCGAATTTTCGGGCTTCTTGATGTTTATTTTAAATATCGAGATTTCATATAATGAATCAAATCTTAAATAATTGTTAAGTAGGCCACTAAAATATATTTGTAAAAATGATATTTCAGAGACCTGCAGAAAAGAGATTTTTTTAATACAGTGAAACCAGGGTAACTGAGACATTAAAAGACCTGTAATGGTATTTCACTTATAGAGGTATTCCACTTACCCACTATCTCTGATATCCAGGTATAAATAATAAATATTCGTCTCATTTACAGAGGACTACATTACTTACGTAGTCAAGTGCGGAATTCGACAGTAGAATAAGAATAAATAATATGTATTTATTTTTAACAAAAAAAAGTATAAATGTATTTATATCAGTTGTCAAGTATCCATAACACAAGCTCTGCTTAGCTTGGGACTAGATGGCGTTGTGTGTAAGATGTCCGAAATATTTATTTATTTATTTAAATAAGTAAACAAACAAAATGATGTTATCTCAGTACAGAGGTTTAGGCATATAAAATTCACTTGCTGTTTCAGTTATTGAGGTAACAATGATAATAAGTCGAATGAACGAATCCCAGATGTAGAGGTTTGCTTCTTCCGACTAACAGGGGTAATTTAGTGCCAAAGTATTGGCACCTCAGTATGAGTTCATAGCTTATGCAGGTTTCTCACTTATCCAGGTCCAACTTAACCAAGTTTCACTTTAAAATTGTACAATTTTCTCTCCTTTGTAGTGGTATTACCCTGCGTCTGACTCTCTTGGTATGCTCATACGAGATTCATAGGATGAATAGGGTAACACTATTTTTGGCACTCCCCATTCCTAATCCGACTCTCTCTCTTAAACACAAAAAAGTAACATGTGATGCACAGAAGGTTCGAATATTTCAGCAACAGCGCAATCGCATGTCCATATTCAAACCTGATTTTAATTATTATTATTCTTAAAATGCCATTTTTTTCAAATAATCAATCTTTTTTATGCATTCCTAAAATCATATAAAAGCAAACAATACCTAATGTTTTCGTAAATGTCTTGAAATAAACAATGGTTCTGTGCAATTGGATAAAAATGAGGGCTTCGAAGCTCTTTGATGACGGTTTATACAAGTTTTTATGTCTATATATGGCGGCAGAAATATCTTCAATGTTTGTTACGCTAAAGGAAATACACTATCTAACACTCGCCCGAGGCTATTCGAGAATCACAAGGAATCTCGTGAAGGAAAATTTGAAACGTTTGATCTTGTTAGCCTGCGAGAGTAAGCATTACTGAAAAGTTAAGTTTCTTTTTATACAAAGTTAGTGGCTAAACAAACCCTCGGTCTGATCTTTATAAGATCATTGGGAAAGATCATAGCAGAGATTTCTAGTTGGAAAGTACCCTCAAGTACCTATTTTTTTTAACCACCCACAAATGTAACTATGCTAAACTTGTATGAATCAGAAGGTTAATTTTATAAAATCCTGTTAAAATTTATTTCCAATCTACTGTTACAAATGGATAACTTTTAAAAAAAATCCTATCTAGATAGATTTATCGGCCCCTGAAACCCCCGGCATACAAAATTTCATGAAAATCTTTGGAGCCATGTCCGAGATTCAAAATATATAGGCCACTACCTGACTCCTGCGGTGTTACCCGCGTTTATTGTTTATTTATTTATAGTTAATTCTTAAATTTTCTGAAATTCCGTGCAATTTTTTTTTTTAAGAATCTTCTCCTGTCTATAACAAACACAACAAAAAAAATGAGAAATTGGTCCAAGCGTTCACGGGTGATGGCGTGACCAAGGGAAATAGGGATTCATTTTTATATAAAATAAGGAGATAATGTTAATTAATAAATATTGCATCGCATGCCAAAACATGGCAAAATCCCATAATCTGCCTTATTCTGATCAAGAACCACCAATGTTATACATGGTACTACGATGCGTTCTATGCAAATTAATTTCTTTTCATATATATGTATGTAAAAGAAATGCTCGTCTTCAACGTCGATGCATATCGTATTGTGAAGGAAATTTATTTCGGTAATCAGCCAATCTTATTGGATATTGGACTGCAAAGATGTCTTTTATCATATTTGTAGGTTCTGTAGTTAGTAGGCAGAAGGGTCTGACCTGCAGAGATGTTTAAATACGGAGCGATATTGTTTTTTATTTAGTGATGGGCAAACGAGCAGAAGATCGCTGGTAAGAGATTACTGCCGGCCATGGCCACCCACAACACCAGAAGCGTCACAAGTACGTTGTCGGCCTTTAAAGAAGGGGTACGCTCTTTTCTTGAAGGTTTGATAGTTGTATTGGTCCGGGAATACCGCAGGTGACAGTTTATCCAAGTTTTGTTGTGCGAGGCAGAAAGTTCTTAGAAAACCACACAGTTGTGGACTGCCAGCCGTTCAATTAATATTTATTAAAAGTTTGTTTAGAATTTAGGTTATAAATGTTTAAATTAACGCCCATACTGTTTATATTCACGGGTTCTAGTTTAACTTTATTAATAAGCTGATTCAGTTTCGGATGCTCATAAAAACTGCTTTAGCAACTATCTTCATTAGTAACTTTTATTTTTTTAGGTTCCGTATCTCAACAGGAAAAATGGAACCCTTAACACTTTGTAGTCCGCCTGTGATATTCAAACTTCTTAGCCAACGTGATCGAAAGATATAGCCGTTTTTGCTGCAAATTTTCAACACTCGCAAAGGAATCAAAACCTACAGGGTACTTGCTGTGAGCTCAGAAACTTGAAATTTGGTTCCAAGCAATTTTTTATGGTACAGATAAACGAAAAATTTAAAAAAATCATAAGTTTTTAGTTACACCATATAGTATACCTACAGATTTGTATGGAACCCTCGCTGCGAGAGTCTGACACGCACTTGTCCGGTTTCTATATTAAATGTTACTAATTAATATTTAGATTGACCTTGTTCTTTTACATATTAAATAATTTCATATAATAATATATTAATAATACCCGTGTGATATCTATTTTGTAATTTCAAAATTTCTTTGACCTTAGCGTTTGGTCTTTCGAACATCTTGTATTATGGTTTAATGTCTTCAGAACTGAATTTTTTAGGTTGATAATTCCATTTCTTGTTTTATCCTCGTTTACGCAAAAAAGTTAAATACTAATAAAGATAATTAAAAAACGTTCTTATGGCTCATAATGCCGCGGCCTACTACGCCGGCTATATTAATTGATTGTACATAGTAGGCTTATAGACTTATATCTTATTGTAGATATAAACAAAGAAATACCCAAACTCCGGTATGAATATTTGCAGGTCATTCAAACAGTTGATCCAATCTGAAAATAGAACCCGAGACCTCAAACACAGCAATTGCGCACTCCACTGCATAGATTCTTTGACTGTCTGTCAGCCGGTCGGTCCGATCATTTGGAATGTATTGATAGAACAACAACCCATAATGTCCCACTGCTGGGCTCGGGTCTCCTCTGTGGAGAGGGTTAAGGCCATACGTTCCCACGCTGGCCAAGTGCGGGTTGGGGACTGGCAAGAATACGTTGTGGCTACGTAAATCTTGCCGTTGGATGTTTTTAAGCCGCCCGAAGGCCTCCAACTAAGCTTCACGACTGTTATCGTATGATGACAACCGGGACCGACTGCTTAACGTGACCTCCGAATCACGGAGACGCTCATGGTAACATGCCACCAGCGGTCACCCATCCAGGTACTGGCCGCGCCATCGTTGCTTACCCTCGATGATTGTTTCTAATCACCGAGTGCAACTGGGCTATGAGCGTCTATGTATTGATAGAATAAGTGAAAAATAATTATGGTCAGAGAGGTTCAATAAAGAAGATACGCTCCCTCTTTATTAAACTCTTTTGACCATAATAGAGAAATAGCTTGATAACATAGTTGTATTATTCTTTAATCAAAACCGGTATTGTCGGGTATCTGAAGAAGAGAGATAACTATTCCGAAATTATTGATTTTGCATCGCACTATCAATATTTTCTTTATTGAAACTCAGCTAACTGGGTTATGTAACGAAACAATTATCAATGCTCCCTCACCATTAGCTTAGGATTTACGCTACTGTCTATATGCTTATCAGATCTTAAAATTACTTGGCTAAATATAATCAAATAAATAAACCTTGGCAATTTGTACATATTTTGTTATATTTGCTTGTGTTAGGCTGGTCTGATACTAATCTAATGTCGAATTTTCGTACAAAAATTACCAAAGAAAAGTCTGGCAATCCCTACATTACTAAACCCTAATCTCTATTGAACCCTGTTTTAAATAACCCAAAATTTACGAAGCAGAAACATAATAGTAACCGTCTTCAAGGAAAAGACACCACTGAATAAAACCTGTACTATAAACACCCAAAACTGTTTTACTTGTGTACAATTGAGTGAACATAATTTTCTGGACTAAAGAGTAAAATAATGGTTCAGACATCTACACTATTATTTTATAATAATAACCTCACACATGTCATACACAGCAGTCAGATCCAAAATTATGCAGACCCTGTACTATGGTAACCAGATTGCCGATAAATATACATTTACTTAACTCTTTATGCACAAAAATGGCAAAGGCGAACTTAGGGCGACGCAGAGCTAACCACAAATGTGCACAGATAAAGAAACTGTAATTTAAAAAAGGAAATATATATACATATACAAAAAGTTATAGTAATAATACTTCTTATATAATAAATAAGCATTTATATACACAACAATTTTTACAACTTGATATATATAAATATACATAATATAAAACTTAGAATGGATGAGTATAAAATTAAGGTGGTTTTGACACTGTATCTATAAAACGTTTCCACAACAGATATTTGAAAGTTTGCCGTGTTTTTGCTCGAGAGGGAGCACGTTTCACAGCAGGACAGCCTGTATTAGAAAAGTTGAGTATACATAGTCAGAGCGGTGAGTGGGACAGTGAATTAGTAGGTTTTTTGAAGACCTATTATTCTTAGCGTAGTTTGTGCCTCATATATTTCTGAATACACACATATTATAGACGTACAACAAATGATTGTATTCATTAGATAATGATTGGTAGGGATAGGGATCAAATCCGCAACTTGACTGAGATGTCAGTTAGTTTTTTTTTTTATGTATGGCTCTGCCAAAATTGCTCTACTCTGCCTGATGGAAAACGTAAGCAAAATCCAAGAGTGGTGATTACCATACTCATTGTGAATGCAGAGAATACAACAATGCTGCACGATAACCCACATGATGGTGGCCCAGTGATGCTTCTGAATCATTGGATTTCCGGTCTCGCACCCACCAACGAAACAAGACAGCAAGAACGCAAACACTATACGTTGATTTTCTTTGCAATGGTAGTACTGCCCCGATCGAGCCGGCATATTCTTGCCGAAATCAGCGTGGCTCTACTACCTTATTAGCTTTTAAGCAAACAGTCCTATCAAACCAATAACTATTACTTTATTTTAGGAAACAGCTTGAAATTGACACTAAAACAATTTCTACAACTTTTTGCACGCTGCTCTACCCGCATTTATATCAGTTACCATGGTAAAGCGTAGCCTATGTCCTTCCAGAACTTGACTCAAAGTATCGCCATGCCGAATTGCATTGAAATCAATGAAGGAGTTTAGCCGTGCGCGTAACAAGCAAGTTCCTTTCAAATTCATAAAATCAGTATGAATTTCTTCACTTAAGTATAGCAGAACAACACAGTTGAATTTGTTTCCAAATTTCTAAAAAGTAATTTCGGGGGGGTTCAAATCCTTACACTAAACCAATTAAAAAGGTTGAATTTGAAACAAACTCCTTCGGATACAAATTACTAAATAATTATTACATTCACCAATTTGGGTCCAAATTAAATCGAGTTTCTATCTTACTGTGAGAAAATTACTGTATTTTGAATTAGTATCGAGGAATTGATAGCAAAACAGTTAGTCTTCAATCTATTTTTTGTTACCATTAAAATTCATTTCATATAATGAATAATGTGTAGTTTCAAATTGATTGCTCGGATGGCGTGGTGGCTAAAGGGATTGTCACGCCAACTGTCGCTCTGGTGTTGTAGGTTGAAACATCACCTCTCACATCATGGGACAACACTTTTTGTGGTCCACTAATTGTTGTTGTATGAGTGGTCTGTGCGTTCATTTCATATACATTTGTAGAGTCCCCGCGCGGTACAGGATATACGCCTAATGCTGCCGTAATCCCTATTTAAAAAAAAGAAATTAAATGATAGATAGGTACATCTATTTATCTTAATACTTTACACTACAGCTACAGTGTCAGTAGCATCAGCTTCGCATGTGGGTAATATTTGTTTGTATATCTTTCGTCTACTGTTAGGGTTCCTGAGAGTGACCATGCAATTAATTTATCATTTTTATATTTGCAAAGTGCAATTATTGCGACTTTAAAAACGTTACTACCAAAATAACAAGGACATAATTTTTTCTAAATCCATTTCTAGCCACCTTCGCCATCAAAAGATGGTGCAAAATTCACGCTTCTAGAGTCAGTTGTTTCGGATGTACATTTAACGATCAATCGCTGTATTAGTGTACCAGTTTCTTCTTTCATGTAGATAATCGGATCATTAAAACCGTACGGTATGATGGGTCGTAGCAACTGTATCACAATATAAGTAGAATATTTTACCATATTGTAAGCGATTTCCAATAATCATTATTTCTTCGACAGACTCGTTAAGAAAGATATTCCTCCGAGCATTAGCTTCAGTCGCGAACATGCCCTGAATCTAGACTATTCTAACGAGTAATCAATCACAGAATTGATATATATACTTTGTACAAAGACTTTTCTGGGTTTTTGAATGAATTTTCTTTGGACCTTTTTTTAAGTTCTGCTTGTATAAGAGTCTGGCATTCTTGTATTCGAATCGCAACCACGTACTGATAAATGTTACCTATATAGCTTGGGGTACGATGATCCGGTGTAAATACAGGAAGCATTTGATTAAGAGTAGCACAGAATTGGTTGTTTTAGTAAACCTTTTAGGTGGAAAATTTAGAATACTAATCCAGATCTTGGGTTCGAATTTCACAAGACAGATCTCGATCAGCTATCACTTTTTTATGGCAGAATAGGCAAGCAAGCAGATGTATTGCTTGATGGTAAGCAATTACCACTACCCTTGGACACCTGCAACATCAGAGGCGTCACAAGTTCGTTGCCGGCCTTTGGGAAATGGTAAGCGTGATGGCGGCAGGGGTTGGGATATGGGCCTCCGGTTTCCACACTCACTCGGTGAAATACAACCCAAGCGCTGTTTCACACCGGTTTTTTGTGAGGCTGTGGTATCATTCGTGCTGGAGCGTGGATCTCCCAGTTACAAATATTAGTAGTAAAGTAGAAAATCCATTACAAATAAACTTCTTTCCGTCAGATTAGACCGTCGCACGTGTTTATACGTATAAGGGTATAAATACAGCAGATTTCACCTTTCAGAGAAACAAACAACAAAAGTAAGTACATATAAGATCAATAAACTTCGACTTTCGTTCGTTAATGTATTAGTTCGGTAACTAATTTGAAGCTAATGTAATAATATGGGGGAAGAGGTTGATTGAAGGGGCAATGTATTATTAGAAATATTTTTTAACATAAAACAATCCAAGAGTAATGGTGCGTGCATACATCTGAAATACATGATCTGTAATCTAGTACATGTAAACGATCAATTCTTGAAATTCATATATATATATATATATATTATATAAATATATGTCTCGGAAACGGCACCAACGATTTTCATGAAATTTAGTATGCAAAGGATTTCAGGGACGATAAATCGTCCTAGCAGTAATTTTAGAAAATTTACTAAAAAAATAACCGAGTTAAGTTCGGTCATCCAGGTACTATAAAAGAAAAAAAAATGTATTTTTCACTAACTGATCGATCAACGTGCAGCTGAAACCACTAGGCCTAAAAGCATGAAATTTTATACAAACGTTCTTTTTTGGCCTTAACCCTCTCCTGAGAGGAGACCCGAACCCAGCAGTGTGATATTACGGGTTGTTGATGATGATGATTGTGGCGACATCCACATACAGCGCAACGGAAATATACTACAGCGCCATATACCGGAGATATGCCGAACTACGGAGTAACTAAGGAAACTAAGAAACTACCAATCCTGCATCGCCCAATAGAAGTTCTCGCGTCGATTATCATATATACAACTTCCCAACATCAACCGTTGGGAAGTGGCCCGCCAGCCACGATCACCTCGCCTGGCCGGAGGATTCTCCCTTTGTGTTGGAGGGACATTAAACCCGTCCCCCCACAATGATGTTCTTTAGGAATGTAGGTATGCTATAAGAAAGATTTTTTTTTTTATTTTCACTACTAAACCGCAAAAGAAGTTGGAAATTTAATCAAACTTCGTTATTTTTACCCGAGTACGGTGAAACTAATAGGAAGGATATATATTTTTGGCAGTTTATGCATATATGTTTGTGAACAAACTCACTGTAGTGCCGAAACTACAGAACCAATCATAATATTTCAAGTGTCAATAGGTTTTTAGTCAGGTTACATAAATTTTATCAAAGTATTTACATAGTCGGGTTTTAGATTTTTAATTTTTTTTCTTGTTGGTATTAGCGTTTAAATACTCATATTCAACAAAATGTAGCACACGTAGTCGTATGGGCAAAACCTAGTATTGTTATATAAAAGATAGCATTTCTTTTTAGCATAGCAGACATAACAGTGACACAATAAGAAATTAACAAATATCTTTTTGAAAACCAAGCGGATAGAAATAGAAAAATATAAGGACGATTTATGTAAAAAGAAAGTGAACGAACAAATGAAATTTTTCACTGAACTGAAATAGATTGAAGATGTTCCCCAAAACGTTCGACTGTAATGCAGCCATTTACAATCTTTGCGAGTGCGAATAGTATCTTTACCTCTAAGAGTAGGGCAGTTGGCAGCAAGCGATATTACAGATTCACTTTTCTGTGCTCGTGATATGACTAGGCAAATACCTTGTGTCAGTAAATTACTATCAAATAACTTAACATCTTACAAAACTATTTTTATTGGTAGTATTTACTGCTCTATGTAATAATAATAGGCATGTGAGGTGAGGTGTTTTTAACCCCCAACGCAAAAGAGGGGTGTAATAAGTTTGACATCAGTGTCTGTCTGTGTGTGTGTGTGTGTCTGTGGCATCATAGGTCTCAAACGAATCGACTGATTTTGATGCAGTATATTTAATTTAAAAGCCAGTTTCCTGGCGGTGGTTATTAGCTATGGTTTTGCTTGGTTTGTATAGGTCCAGCAGTTTAAGAGTATCAGCTTTTTTCCAAAATGATGGAAGTACGGATTATGATTCCTCGGTTTAGTGCTTGGGAAGGGTGTTTTTAAATATTTAATTTTAGCTTGTAGCCCCTCTATTTTGTGCATTTTGTACAGACATACTACATACAGATATACTTATAACATGCATAAATGAGAAGCGTTATATGTGTATGTGTTTGTCTGTAGTGTAGCTACTAAATGGATAGGCTCATTCTTTGTTTCTGTGTTTTGTTTGATTAAAGGAAACTTGATAGATACACAGAAATATAACTACAAAATATAGCAATCTGCCATGTAAGTTGAACTACGATTAAAAATAATGTCATATTTGTATGTTCCGATATAATACGATCACTTTAATATTTTTAAGAGCTATAATTGACACTGGTTGTCAAATGGTGACGTCACAAACAGACGCCGGTGTTGCAGGTGTCCATGGGCAGCGGCAATCGCTTACCAGCATGCGAAATGTATGCTCGTTTGCCTACTATTACATAAAAAATGTGATATATTGAAAAAGTATACTTGTGTTCACTCTTTTGAGGAAATTTAAGTAAACATATATGTGAGCTTATATGAGTATATACGTATGTACAGTCATAGATATTAACGAACGCTTTTTATCGTCTATTCTACTCTTTTTACAATCCCTGTACCATTTCATATTGAATGTTTTTTTACGAAAAAGTGAATGGTATTGTTTTCAAACTTCGAAATATCCTACACGGTACGTTTTTTTATGGAATAGTGGGTAAACGAACAGACGTATCGCCCGATGGTAAGCGATTACCGCCGCCCATGGACACCCGTAACACCGGAGGCATCATAAGTGCGTTGTGGCCTTGGAGATGGGGAGTGGGATGGAGGAAGGGTTTGATTATGGGCCTCCGGTATCCTCACTCACTCGGTGAAACACAGCGCAGGCGCTGTTTCACACCGGTTATCTGTGAGGCCGTGGTATCACTCCGGTCGAGCCGGCCCATGCATGCCGAAGCGTGGCTTTCCCACGGTGACGTAATACATACGGTATAAATATACAGTATATATTAAATTTTTATTCTATTGAATTTTCTTGCCAACCACACCTGGCAATTCGAACAGAAATCCTATTTATCTTAAGCCTCAAACAATTTTCTGAGCCAATATTTCAACGATAAGTGACATTGAAAGACAAGGGACTTTAGAAAGCAACGTGTTTATGGAAATATTATTTCAATAAGGCTGGTATAGATATGTATGAATGTAAGTTGAAGAGATTGTTTGTTTGAGCGTGCTAATCTCAGGAACTACTAGTTTTAACTAATTGATTATTTATAGCAGTGTTTGATAATCCATCTGGTGAGCTATGACACTTACACAAAAAAAGCAGAGCATCAATGAATACACAGAGGCGCTCATAAGTCAGTTGCACTCGGTGATTAGAAACAATCACTGAGGGTAAGAAAAGACGGCGCGGTCAGTACCTGGATAGGTGATCGCTAGTGGCGTGTTACCATGATCGTCTCCGTGATTCGGAGGTCACGGTAAGCAGTCGGTCCCGGTTGTTATCATAGGATAATAGTCGTGAAGCTTAGTTGGAGGCCTTTGGGCGGCTTGAAAACGGTACTACAACGGTAAGATTACGTAGCAACAAAGTTGTCTTGCCAGTGCCCAACCTGCACTTGGCCAGCGTGGGGACGTTATGGCCTTAACCCTCTCCTGAGAGGAGACCCGGGCTCAGTAGTAGGACATTATAATATTAATTAATTAAAAATATTTTGGACAACTTACACGCAACGCCATCTAATCCCAAGCTGAGCAGAGCTTGTGTTATGGGTACTAGACAAGTGATATAAATACATATGTACACTTTTTCGTAAATTCGTACTTATTATTCATAGAAAACATCCAAACTCCGAAACAAATATTTGCAGATCATACAAACATTTGGTCCAACCCGGGAATCGAACTCCAGATCTCAAGCACAGCAGTCGCATACGCTACCACTGCGCCACAGAGGCAGGCATTATGGGTTGTTGATGATGTTGATGAAAAGGGTTTGAAATTTAATTGTAAAAATAACTTTTAAACTATTTCAAATGTACTTCGTAATGAGTTTTTTTTTCAAGACAACATCCACATTAGTAATTATACATCCTGTTTTGGGGCTATTTTAGAAACATGCGTTAAACGGTCACAAAGAACACCCAGACTCGGAACAACAATTCGTGGATCACACAAGGTTTTATTAAATGTGGGATTTGAACCTTGTTGTATATATCAGATTAAATGCTTAGCAACAACTAATAATATACTACGTGAACTGTATAATATATACAATGTGGTTAAATTAATTAATAAATTAAAAGCGTAGTGATGATCGCATAAATTACTAGGCCAATCGTGCAGTCAGGTAATGTCCGGTACTTTACCAAAGGAGCGTACTCCTTCTTTAAACGCTGACAACGTACTTATGACGCCTCTGGTATTCCGGGTGTTCATGGGCGGCGGTAATCTCTTTTCCCTTTTTTTTTTTCAAGACAACTCCCGCAATAGGAATATACATTCCTGTGTCACTGGGATCTTTACAAACATACATGAAACGGACACAAAGTACACCCAGACTTAGAACAACAATTTATGGATCACACAAATTGTTGTCCCATATAGGATTTAAAACCACAACACTTGGTGCAGTAGGAAGCGGTGTGGCGACCACTGAAACTACTAGTCCAACAGTGTAGTCTTATAACGCTTCCCATCAGGCGATATATCTGCTCGTTTATCCCCAATTCAGTAAACTAAATGCACAACTACAATTACTAGCTTTTAATAACGAGAGCTGAGATACTAAAAGAACTAAGATCTTTACATTGAGTTCGGCAACTTTTCAGGCCGCCAATATTTATTCTCAAACATAGGTATGTAAAAAACCTTATCTTCCATTAGATAGTTAACTATCTAATTAAAAGATTGTAATATGATTAGATAGTGTGATCTAACCGAGCCATCCACCAATCCCCTGCTTACGCCATGTCTTCTCTATTTAATCCGTATGTCTTCTTGTCACACTAAATTGATGGAGTACAGTCTACTTATCTTCTAATCGAAGCCTTTAAGCAATACTGCGATATAAACGATCAGGCAACCACCATTTGAACTATATTCTAATATAACTGACTGAATTTAATAAAGATAATCTGATCAGATATTGAAACAGTCTGGTTTTTTTTTAATTATTTAAATTATTAATAGCTTTTAAAGATGAACAGTTCTTCCATGAATTAGTTTTGAGATACGCAGGGCACGCAGCTGAAAGCTCACAAGAGGAATAGTTTGTCCCCGTTTATACAACATTTTTACATTGATCCATCTCTCCTTTAGATCGCAGCGTGATAATTTATATAGTCTAAAACCTTCCTCAATAACTGAACTATCTAACAAATAAATATATTTTGGACAATAGGACTAGTAGTTCTTAAGAATAGCGCGTTCAACCAAGCAAACAAACTCTCCAGCTTTATAATATTAAGTTTAGATTTTATTAATTAGGGACGAACATCCAGATAATTTTGATAGTAATATACGCCTATGGATATCTACAAGTGAACCAGCTTTCCAGCTATCGTTGCCAGTTTCTTTATTTAATAGTTTTCAGGTAGTACCGTTTCGGAAATATCACAGTTGACAAACTGGTTTACAGATTTGTTGTACAAAACGAAACAGATTTAACACAAACAATGTATTTGTGGCAAAGTTGCCAACACACGGTGACCAAAGCACTATAACGGAAACCATGCTGTTATACCAATTTAAACTCTATTCATACAACGGCATGAGCTGATATAGGTATTCTTCTGTTGACCAAAAAATAAATAACGGAAAGCATATATACATTTTCCGAATCTCCGAAACACTCAACAATTTCCATGAAATTCAGTATGCAGGGTTTTTCAGAGGCGATATATCGATGTACCTAGGATTAATTTTCATATAATTTACCAAAAAATAAATACCGAACAAAGCTCGGTCATCCAGAAATTAAATATAATAATAGCTAGTCATTGCCAGAAAACCCGCTAATTGTGATTGCTCGATATTTATTTCTTGCTTGTGTCATGTCCGGTAACCTTAGTCTCTCGATGAATAAGCAACGAAAAAAATTCTTAACACCGTTTTTCATGAAAACAACTGACTCGTATTAGAAACCTTTTTGTTTGCTTTTTAAAACATAGATTGTGGGATAAGTGATCAGTAACTAGCGATTTTAAAATTGATATATTTATTTGTTAATGATTGTATCTATTTTGTCAATAGTATGTTTGCAAGCCGATTCGTTTTTAGGTTTTAAGGAAAAATTATTAAGAATAAGAATAAATGTAATAAAAATCTGTGTGATAACGTATCAAGATGTAGTGTCACCATCCACCTTCATTCCATGCATATCTTAAGAGGTGATTAAGGAAGCAAAATAGAATCTAAATTGACACAAATCCTAAATTAACTAGTCTGGTGTGGCTAGCATAAAACCTTATGTATGTTACCCGCGTACGTTGTTGTGAAGATGAAGCCTGCGGGGTGAAGGTTAGTCTAAAAAAGTAGCCTAGGTTACTCCTTATATCATCAGTTATCTGCCAGAGAAAATCCCGCCGAAATCGGTTCAGAACAAACAAACAGACAAAAATTGTAAAAACGTTATTTTGGTATATGCTTACATATGCATTTAGTAAAAAAACTGCTATTTTAATATTGCAAACAGACACTCACAGACATGTTTTTTATTTATTTAGGTAATTTGTAGTTGACCTTAGTTTAAGTCTATTGCTTGCGCCAACTTCAAGGGTCCGTGACGGTCGTATAAAAAATAGTTGGTAGAAGGTTCCACCCTGAATACAAATAGTCAGTTAAAGCCTCCTTTTAGACATTGCACAAAACAGTATATAAATAAAACCTACGGTTCACTATTACATTCAAAATAGTCCTTTGAATCTAATAAAATACCCATGATTTAAATATGAAATAGATAAATCTAGAAGGAACAGACATTCTTCTTTCCATATCAGCATCCGAATGTTCGAAAATCTGAGAAAATTTCATCCGCACATAGGAGAAATCCACAGAATTACATTTATTGGAATAAACTGGCTATGGCTAAGTACATTTTAAAATCTTGAATTTTCTGAAATTACTAGTTTTCCTCGCGGCTTCGCACACGCGGAAGTAGATATTCTCATCCCCTATTTTGCCCACTTAGGAGTGGCATTTCCGAAATTCCTTACTTAGTGCTCACTTATGTTATGTAAAGAACCTGCATGAAAATTTCAGGTTTCAAGGCTCACCAGTTTGGGCTGTACGTTGATCTCTAAGTATCTTCGTCAACTTTCTCTTTTATATGTATAGATAGATAATTCAATCATCATCATCAACAACCCATAATGTCCCACTGCAGGGCTCAAGTTTCTTCTCAGGAGAGGGTTAAGGCCATACGTCCCCACGCTGGCCAAGTGCTGGTTGGGGACTGATAATTCAATACACAATTTTAAAGAAAATTAAAGCAAATATATTGAAAAATTTAAACGTCTTGTCTGAAGACTTCTACAAATAGTTTACGATTATTTTGTAGAAGAATTTTAAAAGCCTTTAAATTCATCCTGTAATACGTATATTTTTTAATGTTATTGTACTGTTGAACTCAATGGTGAACCATCATCAAAGAATACATTTACCTTCTACTTCGGTATCATGTGCCTCACATAATTGGGCATCCTCTAAATACATATTCTTATGCCATTTACAGTTTATGATAGAATATGTGTAATAGGAAATGATATTAAAAATACTTAGCCCTTTAACATCCGGAGCCTAAATACACACTTTAAAAATTTAAACAAATCTTACGTTTATCGTAATGCTCTTAGCTTACTTTAATTATTTATAATCACAATATTCGGATTTTGATCCTTATTCCTGTAAAATGTATCCGGTAGTAAATCAACGGTGCGAACGCCCAACCGGGTGTAGACGGTAATTTGTATTCTGTTGCAAAACCGGGTACTATTTCGCATCGAACGTGTTAATTTTGCAACTTGAAAAGGAAATAGGGTCGGTTGTGGAATTGATTGCTTTACGTAACATGACTTTTTCTAAGGATTTTCTTACCAATAACTTGCAGAAAGTTGTAACTTTTTTAATATGTTTGCGTAGCAGATGGTTCTTAGGAAAATTAATGTACAACGTATTTTGGTATATACAACGACAGATTATGGTGACCGACTATGGGAATTTAAAATAATGAGCTTAGAAAAGAGGAGGCGGATGAGCGACTTATGCAATTTACACAAAATTATCAACAAGATATTTTAGGCTGCGAACTTATTGTGAAAATAAACTTTAAGATAACATCTTTGCGTGATTCACAACTTTTTACTATACCTGACTCTAACAACAATGTTTCTCAGAGCGGTCTAATTATAGAATGTGCAATTACAACCTAATACAGTCTAAAGTTGATATTTTTTCAAATCATTTAATGAATTTCAAACCTTATTAATTAATGGAAACATCTGAAGAATAGAATACATAATCTGATGTACGGTATCTTTTCCAATGAAGCATTACAACATGGAGTGCAAATGTAAACTGCAATGTATAATGTTTCTTTAGTTTTGGTTTGTTTCTGTACCTAACCAATTAAATAAAATAAAAATAAAGTATAACTTGTGAACTGTTGAAAATAGCTTTTCACCATGTATGTTTTTATTTATAGCATAGCTTGAATAGGATTGCCAACATAGACAGGGCTTAAAGTGAAGAAGGTGTGGAGCAGTGTGCAGCGTAACAAACAAATTTATATCTATAGTGGACGAACGGGTGTCATGTCCCTCTAACATAAAGTGAGGATCCTCCGACCAGGCGCGGTGATCATGCCTGGCGGGCCACTGACCATAGGTAGCTTGTTATCCTAGTTATTATATACTTTTGTAGGCTGCATCTGGTCCCACATTTACTGCTACCCGAGACGACGTGGCGTATAAGCTTATTAGAGTTCGACAGAATGATTATTTCGATATGAAAAATTGCGGAAAATGACCCTGTAGTAAATGGGATAGTAAGAATGCCTAGAATACCTGCAAGCTTTTAACAACGTCTTTGCGATAGGAGTACTCTCTTGTCTTAAAGCTTTAAAATTTATCTCGGCTTGGGAATACCGCAAGGAAATATTAAAAAAGTTTAACAAATATTATTTCTTATATAACAGCGATTTGAAACTACTTTATACCAAGAATTAATCGATTTGCTTTTTGTTTTTAATGGGTAAACGAGCAGACGCATCGCTTGATGGTAAGCGATTGCCGCCGTCCATGGACACCCGCAACACCAGAGACATTACAAGTGCGTTGCCGGCCTTTGGGGGATGGGGAGGAAGATGGCGGGAGGGGTTGGGGTATGATACTTCCTCACTCCTCCGCTATCTTTACTCATTCGGTAAAACACAGAGCAGGCGCTGCTTCACACCGATTTTCTGTGAGGCCGTGGTATCAATCCGGTCGAGCCGGTCTATTCGTGCTGAAGCGTAGCCCTCCCCGGTTTAATTAATTAACCGGCTTTTAGACGACGCTTTTATTCATTGCAATAAAACTTTAGATAGAAAGATAGATAGGTAACTCTTTATTTGTACACCGTATTACAGTTTTACAAGAGAGTACAAAAAACGATAAATATATATAGTATAAAGGGCGGCCTTATTGCCGAAAGCAATCTACTTTATCCATATTAAGCTAAGATAACCTTATATAATTGCTACCGTTTAGATAAAAATAGTTAAAATAATAACATGTATGACCACAAAATATCACAATAGGACAATCACCTATATGGTAATACACACTTTTTTTATGATATAGGCGGCAAACAAGCAGACGTACCGCCTGATGGTAAGCGATTATCGTCGCCCATGTACAAGCGCAACACCAGACGCGTCACAAGTGCGTTCCCGCTTTTTTTAAGAAGGAGTATGCTCCTTTCTTTTCGCTATAATACTCATTTCTTAGTTAGATTTTTTTTAACACCACTCTTATTCTAATAACATAAAGGGAGAGGGAGATCCTGACCTCTCTCTCAGTCCGCAGAAGGCGCACCGGACGTCGGAGGAGGGAATACGCTGACCTCCACCGGCCTCTTTGTCGTGGGGGAAGAGACAAAAAGAACGCCCAGGCTCAGGACAACAAATTGTTTATCACACAAAGTGTTGCCCTAGTAGGGAGCAGTGAGGTGAGTAGTTATATAACTATTTTGCAGTCAATTCAAAAGAGTCAATCATTTTACTTTCAAAGATTAAGATAGTAAAAATATTCAATCCCTATACGTATGTTTGCCAAACATAGACTTCAAGAAGAAAAGTTCCATGTTTAATGCATTACTTGAAGGTTACGCATAAATATTCTAGTTTTGACACTGGCACACAAAATCGTATCCTTTTTATTTATTTACAAGACTATCTACATCTGTATATCAGCTTAAGCCAGTTTCTAACATGACACAGCTGAACAATTTTAGAAAAGCTTTTTCTTTGGGTCCTTTGAGCGGGTCGGGCAAGAATATCTCACTAGGCCATCAAAGTGTGGGTCACCGTGCTGCTTAGGCTGCTTTCATAATGAGTATAGTGACCACCACCACGTCTTAAAAACGTCACATTAATTACTGCGATCGACTGCCTCAGTAGTGCAGTAGAAGCGTATACGACTGCTGTGCTGAAGGCTTCTGGTTCGATGCGCTAAGCAGAGGTGTGTAGAGGTCTCGGGTTCCATTCCTTAGTCGGACCGAATATTCGAATGATCTGCAAGTATTTGTTTTGGAGCTTTGGTTTTTTTTTATATTTAAGCTGCCAAAATGACTCTGCCCTGCCTGATGGAAAGCATGAGCAGAATCCAAGAGTGGTGGTCACCATCCTCCATGCGAAAAAGAACAATGCAGCATGTTGACCCACACTATGGCGGCCTGGGGGGAAGGGGGATGGTGAGGGGGATAGGGGGCGTTGGATTGGAGTATGGGCCTCCGGTATCCTCACTCACTCGATGAAACACAGCGTAAGCGCTGTTTCACACCGGCTTTCTGTGAGGCCGTGGTATCACTCCGGTCGAGCCGGCCCATTCATGCCGAAGCGTGGCTCTCCCACGGTAAAGGTTTGGTGTTTTCTATGTATAATATGTTTGTATTTACAAAAAAAAGTATATATATATATGTACTAATATCAGTTGTCTAGTACCCATAGAACAAGCTGTGCTTAGTTGGGACTAGATGGCGTTGTGTTGTGCGCTCTATACATATAAATAAAATTTAAGTATCATTTTTTAATTTAAAATTATCAGTCTTTCACTAAATGTATACGGTACTTACGTAAGAACTGCAATTTTTAAATTTTACCCAGTCTGCCGGTTTGTTTATTCCGACTAATCTATGGATTGACTGGACCGATTTTGACGGGACATTCACTGGCATATAGCTTATAATACAAGAAGCAATATACACACACACATATATATATATATATATATTCTGTC
>PKRV01000906.1:2087548-2160746 GCA_003709505.1 Hyphantria cunea | reverse complement strand
ATATATGAATCCCCAAATGTGTTGCTAATCTCAGAACTCTAGAACCGCTAGACTGATATGTTATCTAATTGAAGGTTCTTATGGAGAGAAAAAACTAAAAAAATCGAGGAAAACAGTAAAAACAATTTTTTTTCCATTGAACTATGACATGTCAATAACTTTTTACCATACAAAGTTTGTCGGGGCAGCTAGTTAATAAATAAATAAAATTAATTCATGCATATTTTCACGGAGCGACCCTTCAGTAGCCTACTTTCAAATAGTTTACTAAATTATGTAGCTCCTATTGAACACGATACGTTACGTACAAGACTTATAATTATGGAAAAGCATATTGTAACATTCACACTATTATACTAATATTATAAAGTAGCTGAGCCCCGCGGTGCTAACAGCGTTTGTTGTTGTAACCGCGCGCGAACTAGTCTAAAAAAGTTCCCTAAGCTACTTCTTATATCATCAACTATTTGCCAGTGAAAGTCCCGTCGAAACCGGTCCAGCCATTCCAGAAATTATCCGAAATAAACAGACATATAGACATACAAAAATTGAAAAAAATGTTATTATGGTATATGTTCCGTATATGTCTACATATGCATTTAGTATAAAGCGGATATTTTAATACTACAAAAAGACATTCCAATATTATCTATTTTTATAAATATAAGTTTGTTTGTTACGCTGTTACAAGAAAACTACTTAATCGATCATCATGAAACTTTGTACATGTATTCTTGGAAGTATTAGAACTATAGATAGGTACTTTTTATTAAATGCGAGCGAAGCCACGGGTAAGGGCTAATAGTTTACAAAACACTTTGTTAGGTGTCAAATCGAAAGGTCAAAAGAACACTGACCACAATAGGAACTATATTTATAAATAGTTGTAAATTTTATGGTATTGTAAGCGGTTTATAGCTTAAGACAAAACGTTTGACACTCAAGTTTGGTCGTAAAATGTAATATTTCTCATAAATTGAGTACTACATTCTAGAACGGCTTTTGGGTACAACAATATATTTTGATTACTTTATTTATTTATTTATTCATTAATCTTAGGGAAACTTACAGCAATACCCTTAACATAGGTTATAAAAATAGCAACAAAAAGCCATTAACAAGTCTCCACAGATAGAACATTACGCCAAAGTAAATTTTACTTTCATTATCATCAGCCTATCAGTCCACTGTTGGACATAGCCTCTCCAATAGCACGCCACTTAGTTCGATCCTCAGCTTCTCGCATTCAGCTCCTGCCAGTCGTTTTACTCAGATCATCATTCCACCTGGACTGGACGTCCCATACTACGTTTGCCTAGACGCGGTCTTTGTACTGAATTAAACACAGTGGTAGCTGAGATGTGAGATATCGAAAATTGAACTGTAAGCTGATGTGATTAAAGTATGTAATTGAACAACAAACTTCAGTTAATTCTATATATTTTTAAATGATGATACTAAATAGAGTATTTATAACCGACACCAAAAAAGGAGGATGTTCTAAATTATACTGTATTTTTTATGTTTCATCATCATCAACAACCCATAATGTCCCACTGCTGGGCTCGGGCTCCTCTCAGGAGAGGGTTAAAGCCATACATACTAGACAACCTGTTGAACAAGTATCCAATCCCAAAACTAACATAATCAAGGCTTGGAAGAAAAGGAGATGCTTATAAATACTTTGTAGTAAATATTATGATACTTATAATACTAAATACTATCATATAGAAACATTATTATGGCAAGAATTTGTATATAAACATGCACACAATAGATAAGAAGTATGAGAATATTTTTACGATACGTTTTCAAGTCATGTTTAGGCGTCAGGCGTAACACCTAAAAATGACTTGAATTTCCTATTAATAAAAACATCAGCCAATTTATTCATAACTGCGCTATGTAGTCACGTATGGTTATTGAATTCTTATTATCCTATATTTGTTTTCAAATATCAATTTATACATCTAATACATATAAATGAGCAATTCTTGTAGAAATATATATTATCTAAATCTCGGAAACGGCTCCAACGATTTTTATGATATTTTTTATGGGTTTTGGGGGGGGGGGGATAAATCGATTTAACTAGGATTTTTTTTTAGAAATTTTACCAAGAAAGTACCGAGTAAAGTCCAGTTACTCCCCGTATGTTTTAAGGGGTGTTACATCGAAGAAAATATACAAAAACTTACTCTCTTATCTCCAAATTCCCTTCATCAACAACCCATAATGTCCCACTGCTGGGCTCGGGTCTCCTCGAGGAGAGGGTTATACGTCATACGCCATACAAATTCCTTTAAGCAGATTCAAAGTCGTATTTTGCATAAACTGGCGTCATGTCTCCTTTCCATCATGACTGGATCCTCGGATCAGGAGCGGAGACGATTACTCACAATTCGTAACTTAAATGTCGATGTTTTATACATTTATTTACAAGCATGAAAATTGTCATATCGCGATGCAGAATTAATAGTTATTTCGTCATAGTTTGTTCAGCGTGATTTTTTTTAAGTATTACCTGCTAAAGTAACTATTCTGTCTGAAAGCATGAGCAGAATCCAAGAGTGGTGTTCACACTCCTCAATGCGAATGTGGACAAAACAATATGGCGACTCACACTATTGCACCCTAATAAGATGCCCTATTCTCTAAGAGAAATATTCTAGAATGTAATGAGATGCTACTTCACGCCCCGCTTAAAGGGTTATAGTAGGCGGAAAATAAGTGCACTGCTAATGAGTTCCAGGTTTTGACTTCTCGGCACAGGAAAGAAGAACCAAAACGTGGATTTCGAGAGCGTATGTCTACCACTCTGAAACGGTTCCTCATAATTCGTAACTGTAATGAAGTGTGTTTGTATTGGTTTAATGGTCACAGTTGAGCCTATGCTTTTGACTGCCTAGGTGGCGCATTGGTAATGTATGCGACTGCTGCGCTTGAAGTCTCGGGTTTGTATGATAAGCAAATATTTGCTTCGAAGTTTTGGTATTTTCTATGTATAGCATGTAAGTATTTACAAAAAAAGTATATATGTATTTATATCAGTTGTGTAATACCCATATCACAAGCTCTGCTTAGCTTGGGATTGGATGGCGTTGTGTGTTAGGTGCCCGAAATATTTATAATAATTTTATAACTATGGCTCTAAACGTCATTATAAGATAGATTTGAACTCAAATTCAATTTACTATAAACGATAAGAACAAAAACTGCAGCACAACACACATCTTAACGTTTTTAACAAGGGTCACCCTGAAAAAAATCTGAGGTTTTTTACACAAAAGCAGTTTGTCGCTCACGCGTTAAAAAGTATCGTATACTCACATTTGAAGGCAATCTCCATCATTATTCCAGTATTTGGCTACAATAGTGTGTCGACAGCCAGGGTACAATGGGCCCTGTATCCGGACCCGAGCGTTTGATGTGTTAGGATATTTGATAAAACGCGCGACTATAGGGTTAAAAAAGAAAAAAGGAATTATGTTCGCATGTTATCTCCCTTATTCTACAGATAAGAAAGGGTGTGGAAGGATATAATGAAAACACGCCTGTGGGGTGTATTTAAACTTTATCATCGCAGTATTTTCTAGAATGAGTTAGAAATTGCCGAGAACTTTCACGTGCAGTAAGAACCATACATTAATATTTGTAGTTTTCAGTATTTAAGGTCGATGAACTTTGTCTTCTGCATTAACTTATTTGGATGAAAAGTATAAAAGTTATTAGGATAACATAGCCCTGATGAAACGCCATCAAGGGCTTGCTATGCAATGTTTCCTTTTATGGAATAGGGTGCAAACGAGCAGAAGTATTGCCTGATGATCAGCGATTACCGCCAGCAATAGGCACCCACAACATCGAAGGTGTCACAAGAGTGTTGCCGACCTTTGGAGGACGGGGAGGGGAGAGGGGTTTGGTGAAACACAACACAAGTGCTGTATGACACCAGTTGTCTGTGAGGCCGTGGTATTACTGCGGTCGAGCCGACCCTTTCATGTCGAAGCATGACTCTCCCACGTATACATAGTTCCCCCACGGACAATATACTCGGACATATACATATACCCACATGACAATGCCCCGGGTAAAAGCTCTTTTTATAGTAACTTTGTAAAAACAACGAAACATTACTTCAGTTTGACATATATACTCACCAACAAACCTACGGCCAAAACTTAGTCAGTGCATATTTGAATAGCATACACGTAGAAAGCTTACAAACATAATCCCGGATATCCGACAAGTTTAAGTGCGGGTATATCCGCGGTTGCGGATACTGGCGGATAATGTGCCCTTTGGGGTGTTTCTGACTTTCTGTTTCAGTTGTTTGATAATGGTAAGTAGTTTAGCATGTGTAATAATAGGTTCACTCAACGTTAATGAAATAAAAGTTGGAATTAAGCCACTATCTAAACTAACATTTAGAAATTGAAGCTAACCATGTTTTATTTTATTTATTTATTCTTTATTGTCCATACACACATTTGGGTAATGAAGCTGCAAGGAAATAACATGTAGAATAAAAAAAGGCGAACTTAATGCGAACATGAGTTTTCTTCCAGCAAATCTTTAGATTGAATAGGGGACAGTTTAGAGCATAAAGGCATGTGTACTAGAAAAACCAGTTAAGAATTCAAACCAGTGGCGTCTCCAGTCCCGTGCTAGCGCCCATGTGCAATTATTTCTCTAGCGCGCAGTAAGCACGCAAGATTCATTAAAAGTGCTGGGACTGGTGCCCCTAATACTGTTGCGCCAGTTTGCATCGCATACTCTACACGTTGGTCCGAGGAAGAGCCATACTTCGGCACGAATGGGCCGGCTCGAACGGAGTGATACTACGACCTCACAGAAAACCGGTGTGGAACAGCGCTTGTGCTTATTTTTACAGAGTGAGTGAAGATAACGGAGACCCATACCCCAAACCCTCCCCCCATCCACAACCCCATCTCCCAAAGGCTGGAAACGCACTTGTGACGCCTCGAGTTGAGTTACAGAATCGGTAACCAATTGACCAGTAACTCAAACATTTTTCGTGCATTTTAATAAAAAGTTTGAAAAACTTGTTTCAACAGAAATTCCCATAAAAAAATCCACCGATCACAGCTCCATCCGTCAAAGGCCCCCGTAAATTATTAAAAAAAACAATTTCCTACTTTACACATCGAAGCAAAACCAATTTGTCTCTACAGGTACCTTTGAACTTTGCTCGATGGTTGCCAATTTAGAGGACCAACACCAATTTCGTGGAAAATATTATTTTTCATTCATGCAATTCGTTTAGTGTTGTGGCTATCAATATTTTGTTTAGAAAACTGTAACGGTCCAATTTATTTTCTAATCTCTAAAAAAGTAATTTCATTTTTAAATCCTCGTTAAGGATACGAAACTTCAATTCCGAAATTCGTTTTTATCGGTGTTTGGAGATTTTTAGAAGAAAATTAAGTTCCATAATGTATTTCAAGGTAAAATTTCAATATTATTTTGTGATCCGATACTCTGATGTAAAATTTTTATAAATAAATAAAAGAGGGTTGCTGAACCTCAAATTTCCTCTGCTCTCATTATGAGTTAAATTGGCAACCAAAATGTCTGCGCACAATCATGACTACTTGACCCTTTTTCCTCGACTACACCGAGGTTAAGAGGTAATAGTTTTGGTTGTCTATGTAATTTTGTATGTACCAACGCAACCTTTTTCTTTTTTTTTTTTTGACGTGGTGGAATGCCTTTACGCACTTCGCTTTCCCCCTGCGGGTACAGGGGGTTCGCTTTGTGTGGGACTCCTGACTGACACCAGCCAGACTACCCACTAAACCACCACGGTGTGCCACTCTGCGCCTGAGACGGGAGGGATCCGGGAACCGCTTTCTTACGCCATCCGGACCCCTCCCAGCGCAAGCCCGCACTGAAGCAGGCATGTACCAACGCAACCTGTACCAACTACTGAACCGTTTTTACGTTTTTTTTATGGTCATGGAGCATACGCGTAGACATATCGCCTGATGGAAAGCGATTACCTCCGCCCATGGACAACCGCAGCACTAGAGGCACAAGTGCGTTGCTAGCCTTCGGAGATGGGGAGGAAGATAAGAGGAAGAGTTGGATTATGGGCCTCCGGTACCCTCACTCACTCGGTAAAACACAGCGCAGGCGCTGTTTCATACCGGATTTCTGTGATGCCGTGGTATCACTCCGGTCGAGCCAGCCCATGCATGCTGAAGTGTGGCTCTCCCACGGAATATCGAATGTGGTGTCAATAAATTCGTAATAATACTACGGCTGACATAGCGTCTAAATATAAATTTTATGAAAAGATTTTACACTCTCGGGTTAGTTTTTAAACTTTTCCGTCCCGTCTTTGACTGTTGGATAAATCATCAATTGTTCGTTGGATCAATTATCATCAGTTGGATCAATGTTTTACAGTAGCATATTTTGTTCGCATTTATCATAAGTAAGAAGAAAAACACACACGAAAAATATATAAAAATGTACAATACACAACATGCTATAAAACCGCCATAAGCCAGCAAATACACACATTTGACTGCTTCTGTAGCGTAGTAGTAGCGTATGCGACTGCCGTGCTTGAGGTCTCGGGTTCGATTCCAGTGTCGGATCAAATATTTGTATGATCTGCAAATTTGTATACAAAAAAGTAGATATGTAAAATATTTACATCAGTTGTCTAGTATCCATAACACAGCTCAGCTTAGCTTGGGGCTAGATGGCGTTACGTGTATAATATATATGTTTATTTATTTTGAAAAAAAACATGAAAATCAGTTAGATTGAACGATAGTTTCGGAGGTCACCGTGAGCAACAATAATTACTTATTTCTTTACACTTCTGATTTAGTTCTACCACAGTATTTACACAAACACTTATCTTTATGCATTATAGTCACTTTTATCTTATTTGTGATATGTAAGCTTTTGGATGTAACGTCGTAACATTACTTCATTACAATTATAAAGTACTATAACACGAGATGTTAGATAAACTTAGGGTTGTCACTTACAAAACGTTTTTTAGAAATTAATTATTACGAAATTCAACGGGTCAGTTAGTTTGTATCAGTAATAGCTTGGCAGAGCGACATAGGTATAATCACTCGGATAAAATGTGCTTATTTTTAAACGAACCCGTCTAGTTTAGCTGTTGGGATCTCTAGCCACAAAACCAGTCAAGCCTACCAACAAAAAGTACTTTTTATCCACAACTTCTGAAGAAAAATTTCAATTTCGTGTGACACTTACCAACCCTGCTATCAGCTATTCTGTAGGGCTATCACCTAAATTTTAACTACATATGAATTCTGTAAACGCTACCTCAAAATTGCTTAATATTACCTAATTTTCGCTTAAGATAGCGAAAGGTTACCATATTGGGATAATTTTATTTCAGACTTTATCTCCATGAGGAACGGTAATGATGCCATTTGAAAAAGACAAACTTTTAAACTTTCGCATTTCTTGATTTAGATAGATAGATAGATAAAAAACACCGTATTACAGATATTAAAAAAGTACAGAAAATGACAAATGTATAATGTACAGAGGGTGGCCTTATTGCCGAAAGAAATCTCTTCCAGGCACCCTTAGGATAGATCAAAAAGTTTTGAAAAAATATAATTTTATATAATTCCTAATTTAATATAATTCCAATTTCTAATGAATATAATCTATATTTACACATACATACATACACACACACATATATATATATACATATTAATAGCTGTAACTACTCAAATAAACTAATATTATATTATATACTATACTATATACATATTAGTGACTGACTCGTTTATGACGTGTAAAATTTATGAATCATTTTCTTAAAACTATTTACTGTTTACGCTTTTCTAATGTTTGTCGGCAATGCGTTCCACAAGCGTACAGCTTCAACTGTAAACGTTGGACATAGAATTTTGTAGAATACAGAGGCATCTCCAGTTTCAAATCGTCAGCTCAATTTAATAATTATTTTCAAGGGATTAACACGATCACTTATTTAAAGGTATTATGTGACCACGATAAGTGCAACCTGATCGAAACCTCAAGCAATACAGAGGTATGTGATACCTTTGAATAAGCGATCGCGTTAAATCTCGTGAAAATAAATAGGTTAGGTCTTGACTTGACATATAGGTATTTGCGCAGGACATAGGTCGCTACTTTCTAAACGCGAATGGAAAACAAACTTACCTTTGTAGTGTCACTTTGACACCTTTGACTTATAGTGTAGTGTCATCTCTTAGGTATCTTACCTGTAAAATAACATTTTTGATTATATTTTTATATACATCAAAATGTTGACGTTTGAAAGCTGTTTGTGGATATGGTAGACCGATATACGGATATTCGGTAACCAACGGCCCGGTCCGGTTATGATCTAAGCAATACATATAAAAATAAAACCAACGAAATTTTTAGGGGACTAGATTTCTCCGCTCCGCCTTTTTTTTACGTGTGGAAACTCCCTCGGGCCTTCACCCCACCGGGGTTTACGGCGGGGCTGTGTGTCGGAATCGAACCGACTAAAACCACACGGTGTGCCACTCTGCGCCTGAGACGGGAGATATCCGGGAAAATCCGCTTTCTTACGCCATCCGGACCTCTCCCAGCGCCTGCCCGCACTGAAGCGGGCACCGTCTTCTGATAGAAAACTCTCAATTTAGGCGACGTACAGCACACGCGTAACGTCACCCCCTCGCGGTTCTCCGCTCCGCCTGCGTGTATTTCTTTTATCGCGGTAAAGAGTAGCTTATGTTCTTTCTGCAGAATTAAAATATGTTCATGTCAAATTTCATTGAAATCGGTGCAGTAATTTAGCCGTGAAAGCGTAACAGAAATACTTCCGAAATAATAATTTTAGTATTTCTGTAAGGTCAATAATCGTTTCATGATTTGACGAGTCTTCGTTATATGACATTAAAAAATATCTTCTCTGCATACAACACTATAACAATTTAATTATTATTTTAAGAAATGACTAACTACTTTTGAGTTCAAAACCTGCAAATTTCAGTAAGAGACAAACAGGAAAATATTGGAAGCTCCAAAAACCATTATCATATATCACTGAGTTTTGATTAAAATTAGAATACTTCTAAAAAAATACACAACAATTGACATAGGCTATCAATTCAGTCCGGACTAATTCATTATCGGCTTATTGACAGAGGATTGAAATAAGGCCAATGGAATCTAAACTGTGGCGACAAACCACTCCATTTCCATCAGCCTTTCTCTAAATGTCAATGGGGCAGTTGTTTGTTCATTTAAAGGCATAAATTTAACCTTCATTCCAGGTAAAATGGCCGCGTAATAAATTAATACCCTGGCAGAATTATATACTTGGAGCAAAAGAAATTCGACACCCATTTCGAAATTTTACCGAAAGCTGTAATACTACTGACAGTTAAGACAAGTAGTTAGGTAAATAACTTGGTAGAGATTTAATTAAATTCTATTTGTCTGTGTGTTCATACGATTACTGGTACGGCCATACTAGACTAAATAAACGAGAATTTAGATGTGTATTTTTTGTTTGTGGTTTTGAGTTTTTAATTTTTTATCATGCAAATAATTTAACAATCGTTTATGATATGTAAAAAAAATGTGGTGTGATGGATGAGTACTACTCAAAACAAGGATGGTTGATACTTAGGGAAGCTTTTATTACTAAACTAAATGAGACCCACGGTGTTAGACGCGGTATTACTTCACCCGCAAGTAATTTCGCTCGTCGAATCAATTCCTTTTTTTTTTAAATATAAACCTATCTCGAATCCTCGGGAATAATCGGTTCGGAAAATCGGTTCAGCCGTTGAAGAGGAGTTTAGTAAGAAAATTTATTTTTTATTAAATTGACGATGATGTATGTATTAGCGTGTGATAAATTAGCGGTGTCGAATTTTGTTAGTGGTGTCGATTTTCTGTATTTTGCTCATATAACAATAGTATAGGATTCTTTAAAAGTAGTGGACGGTCATAGGTTAATAATAATGATATCATATTTCTCTTTCCCAATTTAGATTTCGCAATATTAGTAGAACTATCTTCACTGGAATCATCACAGTCATAACCTCATGGGATACATACACAATGAAATTTTTTCACTGCTATTTACTGAGTAAATATGGCTGTTCCCTAATTCGGGGGTCCAGGATACACAAAGGTGGAAACATAATTTTATTTCTAGTGGTTTAGTTACTCATTGAAAATAGTCCAATTACAACATAATAATCTATCTGCTTCTTTGCACCCTATCATACAAAATAATCAATGAAGATATCTACTCAAAAATGTTGTTTATTTCAATGTGTACGCGTTTACTTAAGATACTTTAGTTATGAAATGAAATATCAAGTTTATCAAAGTTGAATATTGAAATATGGAAATCTACAAATTAATTTGTGTCGACAAAGATGTCAAACTACTGGAGAGCCACGCTTCAGCACGAATTGGCCGGCTCGACCAGAGTGATGCCACAGCTTCACAGAAAACCGGCCTGAAACAGCGCTCGCACTGTATTTCACGGAGTGAGTGAGGATACCGGAGGCACATACTCCAAACCCTCCCCCAATCCACGCCCTATCCCGCATAGCCCGGCAACATATTTGTGACGCCTCTGGTCTTGTGGGTATCCATGGATGACGGTAATCTCTAACCATCAGGCGATATGTCCGTTCATTTGCCCCCTATTCCATAAAAAAATAAAGATGAAAATAAAATAAAGCATCCATGAACATGGACCTGGGGTTGTGGGTTAAGCTCATGATTAGAGAAGCAGGCCTGAGATGGAAGGACGATGTGGCTTTTCTATTCTATTTAGGTGTGATTTATCAACATATTTGCTATTAAATATTCGGGCCTTTTCTTAAATAGACTTACGATAAAATATTTTTGAACTATACAAATTGAAGTCCCGTATAGGAATCAAAACTACAGCACTAGACGAGACGAAATAGTACGAGAATTACTTTGGTGATATTGTCAATTCAGTCAATGTATATTTTTATTAACACACACAGTATCTTCTTAGCGTGGGATCACATGCCGTGTATAAAACTTGTCAAGTTAAAAACTGCCCAACTTTTCCACCACCCGATAAATAAGGCATCCTATCGTTACCTTACAAGTCAGCGTCCTTCGAAGACCATTCACCGAAAAAAGCACATAAAACACGGTTGATCCTGAGGTCAAATTTACAGCCAAGGTACAGGTGATTTAATATGTATGTACCCAAGAGTTGTATACTGTACCGCATGAGTCCGCCGGCGCCTTCGTGAATAAGTGATGGCCAAAACTATAAAGTGCCTATTGTATACTGGGATTCAATAAAGATGTTTTGTTCAAGCCTAGTTCTGTTTGATAAAGTGGCGTAAATTACCTTACAATATTCCAGTTGTGCTTTGTAAGGACCTGAGGAAAAATATGATACGAACAAAGACCAAGCATACTCACTAGAAGAACCTATAATAAAACATTTGTAAAGTCACTGCTACGATAGTCTTTTTTAATCTTCGTTACAAATTATTGTTGCATTGCTTGAAAGCTCGACTGGAATATTACTGCGCTGGAGTAATTCGCAAAAAGTTGATATTAAATCAGATCATTTCTAAAAACCCTCGTTGTATTTCATGGAATATTATATACATGAAATATTATAGATATTCCATCTGATCCGGCGTACTCTGTACCGGCTTAGAATAAATAAATGTTGTTTTTAGTTATGAGCTGATGGTGTCATAACGAGAGCGGCGCCACTTACCGGTTCCACCTATTGAAGTATACATACAAAAAATCATTTAAATCAATCCACCACACAGAAGAATTATACATACATAAATGAAATACATTTCACTGACGGCCGTTTTGAAAATTTATAATTTACACGTTGTATTATATGCGTAGATTAGAATAAGACAAGCGGTGTTTAATATGTGACAGTGTATTTTACTGTTCACAATTTTTAAAAGAAAGCAAGTAATGAATTACGAAACTAATATCAGTTCGCTATAAAACACTAGACCAGACTAATATTATGTAACTAAGTATTCCACATATAAGAAACTAATACATACAGCAATATTGCTATTTTGCATATTATTACAGATATGGCCGTCTGTGAACCTAAGGTCATAGATTCATGTATTAAGTAACATCTTTTCTCCCTTTTTATCTCTAGAAGTGCCTCGCTAACCCTCGGCACTATGATTCCAAGTTATTTAAGAGAGCTGAAAAAATCATCTTACTAATTCTTCTGAGGTAACAAACATAAAAATTACACTCGAATTGAGAACGTCCTCCTCTTTTTGAAGTCGATTAAAAACTAAAAATAAATGCTTAGAAGGGATAGGAAAATATGTAACAGAATTTAGTACCAGGTGGCCACCAAGGCGCTCATAGCCCAGTTGCAATCGGTGATTAGAAACAATCATCGAGGGTAAGCAACGATGGCGCGGTCAGTACCTGGATGGGTGACCGCAGGTGGCATGTTACCATGAGCGTCTCCGTGATTCGGAGATCACGTTAAGCAGTCGGTCCCGGTTGTTATCATACGATAACAGTCGTGAAGCTTAGTTGGAGGCCTTCGGGCGGCTTAAAAACATCCAACGGCAAGATTTATGTAGCCACAACGTATTCTTGCCAGTCCCCAACCCGCACTTGGCCAGCGTGGGGACGTATGGCCTTAACCCTCTCCTGAGAGGAGACCCGAGCCCAGCAGTGGGACATTATGGGTTGTTGTTATCAGCCGCCTAATAATAGGCAGATGTAATATCGTATCTCTTTCCGTTCAGAGACAATTTTATCATTAAATCTATTTTACTATTAAAATTTTACGTATGCCGTTTCCGAGATTCATATTATATAGTTATTTATACGAGAACTGCTCGTTTAAAGCTATTAGATATTCTTATTTTATTAATCCTCTACAGAACAACACGTACCGGCCTTAGAAGTCACCGCTTTAACAGGAACTCGTACTCATCGCTTCAGTGCTTCCTTCCTATGCCGAGCGGTCAAAACCTGGAACTCACTACCAGCGCACGTGTTTCCTTCCCACTATGATCCCGGGTCCTTTAAGCGGGGAGTGAAACAGCATCTCACCAGGCCGCCATAGTGTGGGTCACCATGCTGCATTGTTCTTTTTCACATTGAGGATGGTGACCACCACTATTGGATTCTGCTCATGCTTTCCATCAGGCAGGGCAGAGACATTTTGGCAACTTCTACATAATTTTTTTTTTTTTTTAAATATAAGACATACATATTATTATCACTGAATAAAGTACCACAATAAACAAACCAACTATCAAGTGATTTCCCTCCACTTTCTATCTTGAACTGATGCAAAATTCAAACACTACACTACGATTTTCATTTTGGCAGCATTCAGGCTTATCTCAGACGGTAACAACGAAGCTTCGAACATCAAGCGATCAAAGTAATGTCTTCAGGGGGCGAAGGAGCGCTCGAGGGGACCGATTTTTACTTGAAGCCAGGAAATTATAGCTCATAAGAAGATACCTGAAGGTGTATGAAAGGGTATTGTAGATGCTAATGGATTTAAAAATCGAATTTATGTATTTTGATGAACGTGAATACCAATTTTGTACAATACAAAGTAGTATTCAACTACGTTACTTAGATCATTCTATGACAAATGGACCATTATTCAAAGCTAAGAGTTTTAAGGTATATATTGTTTCTCTATAGCACTTAAAATCTTCGGAAACTACTAAATAAAAAGATAATGAATGAGAAATCGGTTGTAATCAAAATGTGTACCGGACGGTTAAGAAATATTTTTTGCTACCTGAAAAAAATGTTTCTTAACCGTCCTGTACACATTTGGTCACAGAGTAAGTTTATTTATATTTTTTATATTTATTTCACACTATTCTTACTATAAAATGATCTTTGCGTTTGTTTCCTTTTTTCTCTTATTAAAAGGTAACTCCCACATTAGGTATATTCCTGAACACTTTACAAACATACACGAAGATGACACACCCAAATTCGAACCAACATTTTGTGGATCACAACGCTCAGCATCGTAGAAAACACGGCGCTGTGTACTAAGATGACCGTTTAAAATAATATAGAGATATAAAAACATACTTTGGACATCTACATATTTACGACTTAGTGTATGCATCCTATACATGTTAATGTATGTTTAAGATTTTTTGGGTTTGTGTGTAGTATTTCTATAATCACTTATTTGGAGGCGTTACTGATTTGCCTAACGTTTTGACCAGGTTCGTCGTCGAATCCGTGAAAATAATTATTATATCATGAAACGCAAAGATTAAAAGTAAGTACAGTGTGCACCACGTGCTTTACAAGATTTTTTCACCACCTAAGGTTAACTGGTAGAAGATGCCTTGGGCATTAAGACCATCGATGTGCAAAAGTGCATAAAATTGTAAAATAATGTTAAACGTATGAGCAGCCACAGTCTCATATATCATTTAAAAAAGCTTTATATATTTTCATGGAGCCATTTACCTCACAACTGTAAAACCTCAGTAATATATGTTCATTTTCTTGAAATCCCTGAAGCACCCAACAATATTTTAAGTCATCTAAAACATTCCAGTTTGATGTAGTAAATTCCAAAAGCATTCTCATTTCATACGTTCAAGACCAAAAATGCACTTCAGTGTAAATAGTTATGCTACCGTTGTATGCTGTTTATCTAATATTACACTGTATAATATGCACTTCTGTTTTAGTATTTCATTCAAAAGTGTTATAGTTGAAAATTATAGAATAATATACGCTATATAAACTTGATAAAGACTAACAGTAATCTTTATTGTTATTATTTTCTGTTATTTAGATGGCAGGTGTCACTTAAATTACATTTTAAATATAAACTTATATGCCATGACAGGTGAATTGTCGCTGCGTACAAAATCGCTGACAAAAAATCAAAAAAGTATTAGTTTAATATACAGACATCGACCTCTTACTATTTCATTATATAAATTAATAAGACATGTACAATAAGCAATATATTTTCAAGGATATCTTTAAATTAGGTATATAGAAATCGATCCAACGACTTCGGACGACTCAAGTCACGTAAGAAGCACAAAAACAGTATCTTAATGAATATTTTTAACAAGTCGTTAATAATGAAAACAGGGACCCCTTGTTTACAATATTTAAGACCCATTTTTGAATGGAATACAAAATTAAACCAATAAGTTCTGAATAATTAAGTATCATTTACAGTATAAGAAAACTGATTGACTCACATTCTGTCACAATTCACATTAAAAGTTACGGATTATGACGTACTTAAACTAAATTAAATTAAGATAGTCTCAAATGATTAAAACGTTTATCTAAATTGAACTTTTAACTCGTTTCCTAGCGATGTCATAAAAAGTCCATAAATTTGAGCTAGCTATTCAGATAATATTGAAAAACAATAAGAAACAGTTAATTATTCGAAGTTTAAGCAGTATTTCGAGCTGTTTTACTGGCAATATTAATGGCTGTGGAGGCGGTTTAAAGCCACTATTAAAAGTTCGGATTTTATCGGCTACTGGTGAACCTTTATTTGAAAACTCAGTCCGCACTTTGAGCCGTGCGCGCACTGAAACACACTTTGTCACTCGTGTTGTGAATTATGTTGGATACGTGATAGACCACGTTGAATTGAGAAGATTTTCGCAATTCTCATGGCTTTATCCCCGGAAACATAAACGTTTTAAAACATCTGAAATTTGCTGGATTTTACATTACAGTTGGAAAGCTTATTGACTGCAAGGATACACATGACTAACTAGACTTAATTATATATATCTTTATACACACATATTATTGAATGGCTGATCGAAGTCACAGGTAATTTCACCTGATAGTTTTTTTTTTTAAAGACACCTCCCAAATTAGGAATATACATTCCTGTGTTACAAACATACATGAAACGGACACAAAGTACACCCAGACTTAGAACTACAATTTAATTGTCCCATGTAGGATTTGACCCATAACACTTGGCGCAGTAGGAAGCGGTGTGGCGACCACTGAAACCACTAGGCCAACCGTGTAGTCATACTTCGTCGATTTCCCCTCCAAAATCGTGGTCAATCCACTTATTCAATTTATCCATTACTATATTTATCGAAATTTTATCTTTGTAAAACAAATTTCCATATAAGTTATATGAACTAATAGAACTTATATGAACTATTGATAATACAGTACATCTGTGGCGTCTGTTTGTGTCGATCTTTGATTTATATCTGAAGCTTCAATATAACGTTCATAAATTTCACTTAGTATCTTAATTGAATAAATGATTTTGGATTTGAACTTGAACTACAATCTAATAAACCTCTAGTTTTGTACCTAATACTACAATCACCTCTGTAAAGGCAAAAAGAAATATGATAAATTTACTGAAAATGTGATTTTTTGTTCACTATTGCATAATATTACGTGTAATAAAACTCAAGTGGTCAAAAAGTCACGCTACAAAAAGTTGGGACACTAACAGCTGCTAAGTGCATACAGAATTATAGTACCAGTTTAAAGAAGCAATTTAGTCTTTATTGGGCTATCTTAGATAAATGTTTAAGTGATAAGTATAAACTGTGTACTAATAGTTTAAAGTAATTAAGTGCAAGAACTATGAAGAGTTCGTTGAAGAATTTATTAGACAGAGTTTTACCGTACGCTCGTTTACAGTAAATTACTGAGAATGTATGATTGTATTGTATTGATTGTATTTATTATTAATTGGAGAGGCATATGTCCAGCAATGGACTGCGATGGGCTGATGATGATCATGATTATGATGATGAGAAAGAGCGTTCATAGCCCAGTTGCACTCGGTGATAAGAAACGAACACCGAGGGAAATTGTTGCTTAACAATGGCGCGATCAGTACTGGGTTAGGTTACCGCTGGTGGCATAATACCATGGTATTATAAATCGTACATTGAGTGGGAGAGCCACGCTTCGGAATGAATGGACCGGCTTGACCGGAGTGATACCACGGCCTCACAGAAAACTGGTGTGAAACAGCGCTTGCGCTGTGTTTCATCGAGTGAGTGAGGATACCGGAGGCCCGTAGTCCAATCCCTCCCCTATCCCGTCCCCATCCCCCAAAGGCCGGCAACGCACTTGTGACACCTCTGGCGTTACGGGTGTCCATGGGCGACGGTAATCGTTTACCATCAGGCGATACGTCTGCTCGTTTGCCCCTTATACCATAAAAAAAATTGAGTGTTTTCGTGTTTTGGAGGTCACGCTAAGCAGTCGGTCCCGGTTGTTACCTTAGGATAACAGTTATGAAGCTTACAGGCCCATCGTGTTGCTGGACGAGGCGGGCAAATTGTTCGAGAGGGTGCTCTCTGCCCGCATCGTCCGGCACCTCAGCGAGGTGGGCCCAGACCTGTCGGACGCCCANAAAAAAAAAACAGTTATGAAGCTTGGTTAGAGGCCTTTGGGTGGGTTAAAACCATCCAACAGCAAGATCACGTAGCCACAGTGTTGTCTTGCGAATCCCCAAACCGCACTAGGCCAGCGAGGGGACGTATGGCCTTAATCTTCTCCCGAGAGGGAACCCGAGCCCAATAATGAGACATTGTGGGTTCCTGATGACTGAGATTGTCTCTAGTACTAGAACATATTACTATTGGACACCTTACCCAGTAAAAGTGGTGATCGATATGTACGGAATATCTTAATTTTATCGAATTATTTAGGGCGAGCGGCACAGAACCGTTGTGGGGAGCCTTGGGGCAATCTATGTCCAGCATTAGACGTTTTTAGGAATAAAGACAATTAAGTTAAAATAAATAATAAGATTTTACTCTTCACAAATGCTTAAGGTTATATTCCTTCGCCGTTTTTTTGCAGTAGTAATGACGAAAACCCATTTACTGCTACATTTACACGCCATTTATAATTGTATAAAAGTTGAGGAAACGAAAGATCGTAACAGCATCGGAAAAGAGAAGTTGTTAGAAGAAAATAAAGTATTAAAGACAACTTTTCCTTTCTTATGGCAAACGAGCAGACGTATGGCGTGATGGTAAGCAATTATCGGCGTCCATATACACACGCAACAGCAGATGCGTCACGTGTACGTTGCTTTTTCTTGAAGTTTCAAAGGTCATATTGGTCCGGGAATATCAAAGGCGAGAGTTGATTCCACTGTTCTATTGTGCGAGGCAGAAAGTTTCTAGAAAAGTGCAAAGTTGTGACAAATGATGGGGATGAAACTGCTGGCGTGTACGACAATGACGGTTGTAAATGAATCGGTTGTAAATCCCGAAATGTTAAGTTTATAGTTAAGTCCGAAATTGGGTTGTAAAATAACTGTTACATTTTATATTTTACAATGAAGATCATAATCAGAACGGGAGATAAGATTGGTATAATGTTACACTATTAAACTGTTATAGCTGTTCAGAACGATTCCAGATTTTATCGGACGATGGTTGAAATATTATAAATCTGAATTGAAAAGTTATTCTGACTTTTAGGCTTTCACATTTCGTAATATAGTAATTATTTTCACGGGAATTAACGAGATCACTTATTTAAAGGTATTACATATCTGACGTTTCAACCAGGTTGTACTGGCCGTGGTCAAAGGCTGTCTGCCTGTAACTACGGCCACTTTAAATAAGTGATCGCGTTAATATCCGTGAAAATAATCAAGAAAAGCTGTTTGTCACATTATAGTTTTATGCTTGTAAATACACAGTATGGACCAATGGAATAAATAAGACACTTCATAACTAGATCTTTTTTCAGATTACAAAATCATCATAGTCAATAGCTTTTTATGGTCTACTACTGGACACAAATTCTCATCAGAAAGGTCTTAGCCTACTGCACATCGCTTCCCAGAATGGTTGGTATAAAAAGGTTTGTGTCAACTTTTCAAGATGGTCGCGACGGGTTTTCGACTCCATCCGCTTCAGGGGCTAGCCACGAGGAGATTGAGACAGTTTACTAGAAGACGGTCCCGCTTTAGTGCGGCCAGGCGCTGAGAGGGGTCTGGATGTCGTAAGAAAGCGGTTCAAGGAACCCTCCCGTCTCATGCGCATAGTGGCACACCGTGTGGTTTTATTCAGTTCGATTCCAACACACCGCCCCGCCGCAAGCTCCGGTGGGGTGAAGGCCCGAGGGAGATTCCACACGTTAAAAAAAAAAGGTTTGTGTCAAGTTTTACTTATTTTATTTATTATTTACAACGTGTTGTCCTAATTTGCATCTTTGGTCGGCTCTAACGACAATCTGAACGGAATGAACAGGGGCATAATGACACTTCGTGTTTTCAATCCATACACGGAAAGACTTATTATACGATCGACTAGCTAAGTTCCGCGGTAATAGCCTCGGTATAAAACAACCAAGAGTAATACCACGGGATGAAGTTAGTTCAATATAGTAGTCTAAGGTACTCTTTATACCAACACTTATCAGAAAGTGTAAGTCACATCAAAATCGGTCACGCCATTTCAGAGATCGGCCAGAACAAACAAAGCGACAATCATTTTTTTTTTAAATTGCTGTTCACTTTATGGCTCTGAAAAAATGACTCTACTCTGCCTAATGGAAATGTTTATTGCGAATGTCGAAAATTCAACAACGCAGCATGGTGACCCATACCATGGCGGCCTAGTGTTACCCCTGCGTCATTGGGCGTCCAGTCTCGCAATCACCAACGAAACACGTCTTCTGTGCTAGGGTAGTACCGCCCCGATCGAGCCGGCCCAAATATGCTGAAATCAGCGTGGCTCCAACACTTTGAAATCGTATAATAATTTAAGTACCGTTTTTACTTTTATATGCATTTAGTGAATCGCTGATAAGTTCAATTCTCTTTAATTGTTTAGATAAATAAATTAAAACTAACCTACCAACGGCTCTAAATTAGTTGTCATTACTAGTCGAGACAACCTTCTATGAAACACCTAGCTATAAAAGACAGAATCTCTTTAGTTTTAAAAGTTCTTGAGACTACCCATTTAGATAATAACTAACTAAAATTTAAATAAAAAAGTCCAAACTTACAGGATATAATTTCTAGGGTACCTTTTCTGTTTTACCCTAAAAGGGTAAATCAGAAAAGAAACTGAAACAGTAAACAATCATTTCAAAGCCATTAATAGAACTATTAAGCCCACTCGCTTTTTCCTTCTAAAATAAGTACTCTCCAAAACAATGTCAATAAAATAGTCCCTCGTTTTACCAAACATTTTATTCCCCAATTTTGCCAACCTCATTTGTAACCAACACCGATATTGTTGCCAGGAAAAAATACTTAAAACTTTTCGGAAGTCCATCTGTGAAAAATAACGCCTACGCGTTGAGTATAGCAACACCGATAAGTTAAAGGATCTGGGGTATCTTTTGTAGGTATTATAGGCTCTCATGTTTTCATAAGTCAAATAAGGTATTTTTAAGAAAAATATCTAGTACTTGTTTCTGTCGTGGCTTTGCTCGAATTTAATTACATATTATTAGTGTTGAGTGCTCATATTTTCCTGACTATAGTTATTAGAAGTAATAAATGTAAACGGTAAATAGCACACAGCCTATATCAATTTACAAGCATGTCATTAGAAAAAGAATTATTTACATACCAAATACGAAAACGGCACAAAATAATTCCTTATGAAACTGATTCACATGACACTGACGGACTTTACTTGCAATTGACTTGCAAGTGAAATCTAGTAAAATATTCTTCTAAAAATTTATTACTTTCGGGACCAAACAGTATGTTTAAATTAAAATAAAACATTTCAAGATATACACCTTGTTTTTCGTTACCAGTCAATATAACAGCCAGTTTTTAGGGTACGCTAACAGTAGGCGACGATATGTAGGAAATTTTTAAACCTTGTATACAAATATATTTACGGGTTTTTTTTATCTAACAAAGCCTATGTTAAAATATTTACTTGCTTTATGATACGCTTTTTGTAGGTTCTTTTGTTACTTTGTAAACTGTTAGTTAAAGTATAACTTACTAGTAATTTTAAAAAGATTTCGACGAATTGATAGCCCTCTCCATTTACGAAGTCGCTTAAAAATCGGAGTAGAACATTATGAACTTAAAGTTTGGATGATTATATTAAAACTACTAAGCTCGGCGATGATCTTATTATCGATTCAGACAATTAATGTATTTATATATAGATAATTAATATAAGTGAGTTTACTGTTACGTTTAGACATTGAAATTACAGGAAGCTTCAATCTGCTGGAAGTTTTTACGTAAATAGTAGAACTTTCGAGCCTTTTCCTCTACATGTATTAGTTAGTGATCATGACTGCTGAACCAAAGGAGAAAATATTTTGCGATGAGCACGGTTATTTTTTCGGTTTCTGGGTGTAATTTAACTATAATATGTATATATATGTATGTGATCGTCGGGGATTTATAGAGTAAGAAAGTGTCGTAGATTAATGGTAACCAAGTATACACATTGCAAGGTTAAGCGGTCAAAACCAGGTCAGTCCATGATGGGAATGTAGTCTTTGGTACAATGAACGTAACATAATGCTAAAAAGTATTATTATTATTTCATATCATTATTTATTAAATTTGTAATATAATTTGTTTTTTTTTGTTATATACGTAAAAACTTTTTTTTTTCTTCTCATTCTTAAATACCCTGCACACAGCTTTGAATGAAACCTGTCCATCCAAAGGTTGCCTGGAAGAAATTGCAATGAGTAATAAGGCCGCCCTTTGTACATCACATTTTCATTTTTATCTTTTTTTTATAATTTATAGAATTGTATATTGTGTGTAAACCTTGGTGTACAAATAAAGTATTATCTATCTATCTAAATAGCTTACAAACGACATCTGGGGCAGTATACTATGAGAATCTTGTGTCAAGTGCGTTGAATTTCCGTGCGTTTAAGCGATCCTGCCATTCATACTATAGAAATCAAATATAGCTCACTTAGTACTCAAATTTTTCCTTGGTGCTTCCCAGTTTGAAAAAAGTGTCTGCTTATTTTGACTTCATTTTGTTTCTCGCTTTGCCAAGGAGGGAAGTGGACTTATTATATTTCCAGCTCCTCCAGTTTTCTTCTGATTAATTTCGTTGCGGGTTCCAAGACAGATTAATTTTCCTGAGCCTTCCCGAGTGTCATAACTCGGTGTATTCGTGGGTCACTGCTGTTGATCCTGGTGTACAGAAGTTACAGTGGTGGGCGTGTGGGCGGAATTAGTCCCAATAGTCCATGATGGATGACCATTCTTAATACACTACGACCATGGTTGTTGAAACCTTACAAGACCAACAACTTCAACAACATTACTTCGATATCACCTAGCATTTGGATTGTGGAAAACAGAGGAAGAAGAAGGCTTAGTAATATATATGTTTGATTATCAGCTGTCTGACCAGACGTCAGCATTGTACAGGCTCTGTCTAGTTTGGGATCAGGCGACAATGTGTATAGCTATTATCACCCGTATCTTTTTCTATATAATTTGGTATACAACAAAAAATGTGCATTTGAAATTACATCATCATCAAACTTTAAGGTATTGTTGTTCGAATTAAATTGTTTGGAAACAAAACACAAGCTATATCTCATTGCAAATATATTAAATGTTTTTGCGATGTTCAAAACTGACAAAATTAATCCCATAGCGATATTGCTTAGCTTTGTTTAGTTAAAATTTATGAAACAGTTGTCTAGTATGATTTTAAATTAGCATTTTAATCTATAAGTAGTTTGTATGTACTGAAAATAAAATCAATTTTTAAAACACAAAAGTTTTATGACAATTGGTGATTGATGTTTACTATGAAATGTGTTTATGGTTTGAAATCAAGCACAATTAAGGTAAAGTAATGATTCACGTTTAAAATGAATGCTGTATAAGAAGCAATTTGGGTTTTTTCAAAAAACGAGCTTTTGTTACTTGTTAATAAAAATATATATTTTAGTCCTCTTTGATACCCATATTGGGTGGGTTGTTCAGACATAAGTACGCCACCGTTTTGTTACGGCACCCATTTTGGATTAATTATAATACCAATTATATACAATTGCATTGTTGTTGCTGTACGTAGTGTGTTCAAAAAGCATCGCGAATTTTGAATTTTCGCGGGTTACGTATATTCGAATTTCGATTTTTTTGTGGCGTTATATTGGTACATATGTCTCTTACTTATGCTGACAAGTTCGGCCATTTTGAATGTTCAGTTAATTGTTGACATCTGCTTTGCTTGCGCGTGTCTTGGTTAGTCTTCGATTTTTACCTATTCAAAAAAAATTAGAGAAACAATTGGTATCAAATTTTGTGTGAAAAACGAAAAAGTGCGCGGATCCATTCCGCATGTTAACTGTGGCATATGGAGAAGCTACTTTAGACAAAAGCAACGTTTATCGGAGGAGGTTTTATTGTACTAAAAGGAAATTTTAAACTTCAGTTCATTCGGAAATTGGGAAATGGTTCAAATTTAACTTGCAAAATTTGATTTGACAAGCATCGGGACAGGTGAAACTAAATAAAAGCTTGTCTGGATACGAGAAACTGATAAAATTCTAAGTATTGTGGTATCAGAAAGACCTGTGTCCAACAGTAGACTACAATAGACGAATGATAATAATAAATAAATAAATAAATAAATATTTCGGACATCTAATACATAACGTCATCTAGTCCCAAACTAAGCAGAGCTTGTATTATGGGTACTAGATAACTGATATTAATACATAAATACTTTTTTTTGTAAATACATACATATTATGCATAGAAAACACCCAAACTCCGTAACAAATATTTGCAGATCATACAAACATTTGGTCCGACCCAGGATTCGAACCCGAGACCTTATGGACAGCAGTCGCGTCCGCTACCACTGCGCCACCGAGGAGTGATAATGACGTAATTAACCATTTTGTTAATATTAATCACGTTACACGAAACTAACCAGGACAATATTTACTATGTTTTAAGAATTACTGATTGCATACCGACCAATTTACAGCCAAAAGCTGGTATTGTAAAGAGTAAATTATCAAGATTTTATCAACATCAATTTGCTTACCACGACTACCAAAATAGAACATTTTTTTCCAAAAATGTTGCCACATAATTCCGTTCTCGTGAAATAATTTCACTTAATGACAACATTAGCTGGAAAACTTTTAGTTAGAGCTACCCTCAATTATACGCCGACAAAAGTAAATTAAAGTTTTAAAAAGATCCATTATTTCAGCATGGAAGAGAAAACAAAGAAATGGAACAGGAGAAATTGTAGTTTCATGGATATGTTTTAAGTCACTTTGTATCACTCCGGTCAAGCCATCCCATTCATGCCGAAGCATCGAAAAACTGGTAATATCCATTTTGTAAGTATTAGATCTAAATTGTTAGCCAAATGACGTCTTCATTCTAGAGGCCTTTCGAGGCAAAGAATAGACATCAATTTCGGTTTTTCCAGTCCTATATCTTATCCGAGACCTGCGGCATTCCTTTTCCAACAGCTTTTAGGAATACACTGATACAGGACATAGGCGGCTTCTTAAAAAGAAGGTTCTGGCCTTCTTTACCCCATAGACTACTACGGATTGATTTGTTTCGAGTTTGAAAAATATATGTAGTACTGTTATCTTAGAGTGATTGGACCCTTGTGATATTCCTTAACCTAACTGATTCTCAATGTCGTAGTTATAAGTGATTTTTATCCCTGACGCAAAAAGAGGGGTGTTATAAGTTTGGCGTCGATGTCTGTGTGTGTGTGTGTGTGTGTGTGTGTGTGTGTGTGTGTGTCTGACTGTAGCATCTTAGCTCTTAAACGAATCGACTGATTTTAACAAAAAAAAAATTTGCGGTTGTTCTTAGCTATTTTTGATAAATATTGGCTCGGAAACATAAGTGCTTATTTCCAAAATAATGTAGGGCATTTTTGGCGTATGATTACTCGATTACGGCCTTGGGTAGCGGTACTATTCTCATTCTTAATAGGGTCTAAAACAACAACCCATAATGTCCCACTGCTGGGCTCGGGTCTCCTCTCAGGAGAGGATTAAGGCCATTCATCCCCACGCTGGCCAAGTGCGGGTTGGGGACTGGCAAGAATACGTTGTGGCTACGTAAATCTTGCCGTTGGATGTTTTTTAAGCCGCCCGAAGGCCTCCAACTAAGCTTCACGACTGTTATCGTATGATAACAACCGGGACAGACTGCTTAACGTGACCTCCGAATCACGGAGACGCTCATGGTAACATGCCACTAGCGGTCACCCATCCAGGTACTGACCTGATAGGGTCTATGCTACACAAAACTACTTAAGTATGTCACGAATAAAAAAACAGTGAAAATGTTAAACAATAAATTACGTTCAACTATCAACTATCTTTGAAGTTATAGCTTCGTATAATAAAAAAGGTTTTATAGTTAGATACGCCCTTAAAATACAAAAGCGGTATCTGAAAGACCATAAAAATGTCACTTATCTCTTATAAGTGTCGAATATAAAATAAATACGTAATTCGAAAGAAAGTGTCCGTTAAAAGTAGCAACACGCTCTGTTTAAACTCGTTTCGCATCTTAAAATTACGTACCTACTTTTGCACGATATCATCTACCAACCATAATGTGCCACTGCTGGGCTCGGGTCTCCTCTCAGGAGAGGGTTAAGGCCATAAGTCCCCACGCTGGGCAAGAACGGTTTGGGGACTCGCAAGAATATGTTGTGGTAACGTATCTGTTATAAATATTACGAGTATATTGCACGATATACTTCAACCTACGTATTTTATCATTTTTAATTCATACATTTATCACTTTCGTGCAAACGTTATGCAATGTGGTTTGTACGTTCGTTCTTTGCAACGGTGTTCATCGTTACTCTTTTTCTGTTAATGGTAGAATGATGTTAAATAGCCTGTTGTCTTCCTTTACAAATGGGCTATCAAACATTAAAATATTTTTTCAATAAAAACCAATATATCCTGAGATAAACACATATAACCAAACAAATGAACTCTTCGGCTTTCTAATATTAATATTTAATAGATTAACAAGGAAAGAATCGTGCATTTAGCATTTGCATAATTTTCATTGGCAGTCCTTGTCTTTTTTTCATTACTTTGATTTTACAAACTTTATTCGTCATATTTCTATCGGTCCAATTCGAAATTTCGTGCATTTTAATATCAGGTAGGATAGAATGACTGGGGTGTACAGGTAAGGCCACAAGTCACCCTAGCAGAAGCAGGCCGGGGTGACGGCTCGAGCTTTATAAAGTGCTTGCGCCCCTTTCCTGAACAGAAAAGGAGCATCAGGGTTTCTACACAGTAGGGATCTACGAACCATAGGTGGTCCGAGGTACGTCGGGGTTCGAGGGATTTCCTTTCGAGGGTGCACCTTTTTCCCCGGTTTCTAGTACCCAAGACAGTGTGCGGTTTTTTAGTCGGTTAGAGTCCGACATAACCACCAATCGGTTTTATCCGAGGGAATGTCTGCACGAAAAAAAAGGAGGATAGTGTGGCGACTTCCACATACAGCAGTAACAAAAACATACGACAATACCGTCTACCGAAGATACACTGAACTACACAGTAACATAATGTACGAAGAAACTACCAATCCTGCATCGCGCAATAGAAGTTCTCGCCGATTAATATATATACAACTTCCCAACATCAACACAATCAACAACTTTGTTTTGGAGGAACATGTGACCCGTGAAACTTGTTTCTGTCATTCTATCTATGGAGGACAGATAGAATGACACAAACAAGCTTACAATATCTATCTCTAAAGTGCCGTATATAATTATAATCTCGTTGAAACTAACTGTAACTGTTCGCATATATATTTCCTCTTAAAGCATATTTACGAGCCCAAAATAACTATATTCAAATCGCTATTATTTAGTGTACAAGCAATTAAACGCCCTGTAACTTTTCGTGTAACAGTGGAGTGTACGAAGTAGGGCAGTTAGCCAACTTAAATTGGCGAGCCTTGGGAACTGGTAAAGTGCTTGTAAGTTTTTAACTGGGTCTTGTCCAAAACGTGGTGTCTGAGTTATAGCTTGTGCTAACGAAGGATTACTGCATTCATGTTGTTTACATTTCTTTTGTAATAGATCTAATAATGCTCGACTTTTAATCAAAGACGGTATCATAAATTGAATATTTCACTGGTATCTGTATTTTTTTTTGTTTATCAATACAAGCATCTTGGAAAAGAGGCTTTGGCCTATCGTCTTCACGCGGATACGTTGTAATCCAATAGCATACTCGACCGTCTAATAAGGTATTCAAAGTGTCGTTACCACTATTCATCAATTAGGTATCCTAATTCACGACCTAGGGGTGTAAACTATGGAGGAAATCAGTAGTCCAAAAATGAGGATAATTTGACCATTGTGGTACAGCAATAATACCATTCATTACCAAAATAAGATTACGAATCAAAAGAAACCCAACAAATATAAAATCACTATTCAACTTTGCATGCACAATTTCAACAGAAAGAATTATTAATGGTAGCGGCTATTTAAAATTAATTATCATTCAGTTTTATTATTTACAGAAACATGTGTTGTGTATCGTTCAACAATAAATTAATCCATTTTTATGTAACTACTAGCTGAGCCCAGCGGTGTTACCCGGTGTATAACAACAAGCGAAGGTCGCGGCGCAAAGTTAAAAAAATCTTATGTAAAAGTATCCCATGTCCGTCTCCTGGTTTTAAGCTACTTCCTCACCAATTTTCGGGAAAATCGGTTCAGCCGTTCTTGAGTTATAAAAACACGTCTTTCTTTTATATAATACAGATTAAGGGCCATATATTTTTTATTTCAATATTCATCTATAATTGTGGTATTGTAAATCTTTTTCTTATGAAGTGGTCCTTGTCTGAGAAAGACATTTTAATCTGTGACGACATTCAATCTCTTTGATTTGCATTTTGAATTCCATTTTTACCAATCATACATACAATAAATATCTTCAAGGCTTGTGTTTTATGAAAAGATTATCAACCAAGTAAATACTGACTACAAGAACTGGACCAAATAGAATTGGGACCACGGGACAAGCACCAGCTTTCAAATAAAAGAAGAATCATCAAAATCTGTTTACTTCTCTTTTTTGAAGTCAGTTAAAAATGGGTTTATTTAATACGAGAAGGTAAAAGAAAACGTATATTATAAACTGTTCAACGGATATCAGAGATAATCGATTTATTCTATAAAAACATAACGTATTGAGAATGAAAATCGAGATTTGTTTTAAAATCGATCATTTTTATCGACAGTTATTTCCTCCTGAGTTTTTCCATACATTTTTATTTCACTAGCTTTGTTCATATTTCCGTCTGTCCGATACAAAATTTGTGATGCATTTTTAAACACTTATTTCCATCCGATCGAGTTGAAATCGGGAAAACATGAATAACTTTGGGGAAAATCCAATAAATATGATGTTATAAATTTGTCCTAATAGTTAGTTAGAAACTCGTTATGTCGATGACACAACATTTTTTAGATTAGACGTAAGTGATTTTACAAACATCAAATCTTACATATAGATCAAAATAGCGTTCAAGATCGTTCACTCGATCCGAATAGTATTAAGAATAAATTATGTATCGCGGAGAACTTTACACACATAATTGCTAAATTCATATCGTAGGTAGTACTCATAAGTTTTGGTTCACCGCATTTAAAATAGGTGGCGCTAGTGGCAAAATTAAAAGTCGCTATATTGGTATCGTCATCCATCTATAAAGGTTTCCCGAACCCTAAACGTGCTAAGTGTCCTTATAGGTTAAAATAAGTGTATTATAATTTGAGTGAATAAGTAACCATAGTTGGATACAAAACGAATAATACCCAGAACGCCAGTTTATGAATCACATATAGCATTATTTGCAAATAATATGCAACGTTGAAATAACTGCTATAACCACTATGCGTTAGTGTATCTTGTCAAGTCAGATTCTGAAACTGAATGTTCTGTTATTATGAGAAACCCTCTACGAAGCATCAGAACGGAGGCAGGCATAAAGCAGTGTCTACGTTCTAAACTACCTATAATAATGGGTATTTTTTTTTCAAATATGGCCCTGCCAAAGTGTCTCTACTTTACCTGGCAGAAAACATAAACAGAATCCAACACTGGTGGTCACATACTCATTAAGAATGCAGACAATGCAGTATGGTAACCCACATCATGGCATCCGGTCTCGCAGTTGTGAGGATAGTACCCCGGTCGAGTCAGCCCGTTCTTGCTGAAATCGGCGTGGCTATATCACCTTTTATGGGTACTAACTATAATTATTCGCAGATAACATGGTTTTTTTAATTGATACGGGGTGTACCAGATTCTGTCTCTTGCTTCCTATAATATAAGGTATCTTTTCTATTAATTCGCTTTTATAATGATATTCAATTTGATTTTTATCTCATAATCTACTGTATCTAAATAGACAGAGTAGGCTTTGATTATAGTTATAAGCTATGTGACATCATTTTTTGTTCCTTAGTACTGGTTAATTGACCTCATACATAGGAAAATATGCAGGTTACGATCATTTTGATATTCAACATAATTTCTATAGACTTTACGCAACCTAACTTGACGCTACAAATATAGCCCACAGTCTAGATTCTCGTTAATGAGCTTAATTTTATGGGCTGAGTAAAGAAATGCTTCGGTACTAACCTAGATAAAACATTTTCGGCTAAATATAATGATCTGGGAACTCAGTCGTGGCGAGCTGAGCATTAATTTGTCATTAGAAGCTTTATATTTTCGTGGTGAAAAACATTTTATATTCGACCTATTTCAAGAGCGAGATTTTCAGTTCGATTATATTTTTGTGGTTGTGTTTGTATAACGACATTCTTTAGCTGTTATAAGTACTTCAGAGCAGTAATAAAAAATAATCAAAATACACAATCAAGTTTTTTTTTGGTTTCTTAGCTATTACAATTTCTGTACGGCGTATAAGAAAATGGCTGTAATGTAATTGAAGGAACATACATTTAATTATTTTTACTTACACGTTATGATTGATTGATAGAAAATAAAACGTATTTGAGAAAAGTATGTAAGTATATTGTGTAGAGTATACTACGTTTTAGCCGAGGCTCTGCCTGCGTATATGTCGCTAGCCTATGTCATATCCCTAGAATAAAAGTATCTCCACGTCAAAATAAAAATCATTGAAATCAGTGCAACGGTTTAGCCGTGAACACTTAACAAATACACTTAAAGTAACCTTCGAATTTAAAATAATGGCATCTATAGTTCGTTTCGGTGTCAGTGATAAAACAATAACTATCCGTCAGTTGTACAAAATGTACCTTACGTTAGTATAAAGTATTTCGTAGAACATTTTTTTCTTCAGCCTATTGCCCTTAAAATAATGGTATCTATAGTTCGTTTCGGTGTCAGTGATAAAACAATAATTATCCATCAGTTGTACAAAATATACCTTACGTTAGTATAAAGTATTTCGAAGAACATTTTTTTTCTTCAGCCTATTGCCTTTAAAATAATGGTATCTATAATTTGTTTCGGTGTCAGTGATAAAATAATAACTATCCGTCAGTTGTACAAAATGTACCTTACGTTAGTATAAAGTATTTCGAAGTCAATTTTTTTTTCTTCAGCCTATCGCCTTTATAATTATGGTATCTATAGTTCGTTTCGCTGTCAGTGATAAAACAATAATTATCCGTCAGTTATACAAAATGTACCTTACGTTAGTATAAAGTATTTCGAATAACATTTTTTTTCTTCAGCCTATTGCCGTCCACTGCCAAACGAAGGCCTCCCCCAAAGAGCGCCAACGATCCCGGTCCTGGGCAGTCCGCATCCATCCACCGCCAGCCACTTTCCTCAAGTCATCGGTCCATCGTGCCGCAGGGCGCCCTACACTACATTTGCCTAATCGTGGTCCCCACTCTAACGCTTAACGGCTCCAGCGACCATCAGAACATGAGTGGCATTAATTTTCGGTTTGTCATTTTACTATCAAGGGAATTGAAAATCTTCTCATTATTAAGTATGTGAATCGAAAGCGAATAGAATATTCTAGAAGTTTATAAAAGGGGGTTGCCGGGTTTGGAAACATTCTAAAAATCCAGCCCAATTTATGTCATAAAATTTGATTTTCTGTAATGTACCATAAAAACAAGTACGAAAAATATAGGAAAGTACAAGTAAAGTTATAATATTAGTTTTATTATTTATCGATATTAAATTAATCTAATCCTCGTTATTTCATGTGTAAGTTGGCGTATCGAATAATAATAGCAGCTCGAAATATGAGCCATAATGTCAGGCTTCGATGCATTGACTTAACTACTAAAGCACCAACCGTGCCGTGCCAATTTATGCTAGCTCACGCAACGTCTAATTCCGTGATTTAAACGTAGCACGGTCCTTAAAACCATAGCTGTATTCATTTATTATTCTACTACCTTTCACTGCCCTACTCGTATTATATACTCTTATGTAAAATTCCAGGTTGCGGTGTTTGCTACCAAACTCCTTCGAAAAAGTTGGACCGATTTATTTAAAAATTTTGTGTGCAAATTTCGGGTAGGTCTGAGAATTGGTTAACGTATATTTTTCATGCTCCTTAATGATAAGGATGATCCATCCCTCTTATTTTTTTTTTGGGCCGCATTTTTATATATACGGCAAAACAACGTTTGCGGGGTCAGCTAGTCCTCTTATAACTAACTTCACTTTTACCCCAAACTACGCTAAGGTTGACTTTAATTCTGCTACGATACGGCTTAACTTCAATTTTTACGCGGAGAGACTCCTATTAAGCCTAATCCTAGGGTTGTAGAGGACTTATAGGCCTAGGCCCCTAGTACTTAAACTCACCATAACTCTAGTACTAGGCTACTTCGAAGTCGTATAGAAAGAATGCTATATGACTTCGAAGTTAGAGCCCTATAATGTAACACACCATAAAGCTGTGTTATAGGGCTCTAACTTCCCGTAACGATTGCCACAGAAGTCGGGACATTCGGCTGAACGTGCTTTCCGAGGCACGGATCTCTACGTGTTAAATATAGTCACCCATCCGAAGATGGACCAGGCTAGGATTACTTAACTTCACAGTGTTTTAACCCACTCAGATATTACTTTGCCACGAATTTGATCAACTTCATTATCCCGTAGTTCACTACTGGATAGAGTCTTCTCTAATTCAATTCTTGGTTTCTCACATCCAGCTAATAAATTTCACCTAACTATAGCTTATTCTTACAGATAAGTGGGTCTAACGAAGACGGTCTATAGATATGTACGGCATAAATTATGTGTGCCATCATTTCTATCGATTTAAGTTGGAAGTACTGAACACTTGAATTAAAAATGTATGTGTGATTGAACCCAGGACGATGAACTAAATAGATTTAGTTATTTTAAGAAAACCGATTTGAATTTCAATTGATTGTTCCATTATTTGTAGTGTAACTTGGACAAACTTGGATCATCTTAATAGCGCACTACCCATACATCTAATACTTTGAAACGAGCGGCAATTTCTTATTTCTACAAAACAAACGTTCTTAATACGAAAGCTTAAGTGTTGACAGAAATTTATTAGGCTGCTTTTCATTTAAAGCTTCAATCTTTACCGTTTAATTCATGTTGAAATATTCGTAGCAAATATCGAGACCATCAGAAATCATGAAGATAAATTAATATCGGCATCTGCTAACCTTATATCGAGTATAATATCGAAACTACAACCAAAGTACTTCATAAATTATGACTGTTTATTAATAACTATTACTTTAGTTAGGTAACTTAAGTTTTGTGGGTAACTTGGTATGTAAATTATTAAGTTGAAAACAGATTTAATAATCTAAATCTTTGGCATGTTAGATAACTTTTAATTTTATTATGTTCAGTTTTTGAAAACTTTTTTCATAGAAACTGGCTATAAAATATTTCATATGAACATAAAATTAGGTTATTATTTGGCCAACACTGTTTTGTAATATCATCTGTCGTCAAACCAATAATTTAGAACAAGTATATGATCATTCTAGAATGACTTCACGGCCACATATAGTTATGTGGAACTTCTAGCCAAGATGAACCATGAGCAATCGAAGGCTCGTGACTCAAAAAGTGGCCTCACGCTACGCGTACTACTTTGGGCGGTGGCTGATTGCGTTTACCTCGTTCGGACGCCGATAAACTTTGACGTGCACTTCCACCGTCAAATTCTACGGGAAAGTTCGCTTCCATCGACACGGTGCGGTAACCACATATAACTAACAATGAACCAAGTATAACTAACAAAATGTCCTTTGAGAATCTAATGTTTTTTTCCCTTCTACTTTCCCAGTACCGAGACCCTTGAGCCTCTACAGTACAGTTGCGTAGAGATATCGCCTCCTTGGCAGTCCTCTATCGCCTTTACCATGGTGAGTGTTCTGAAGAGCTCTTCCAATTGATCCTCCCCTCTCCCTTCCTCTACAGAACAACACGTGCCGAACTTAGAAGTCACCGCTTTAAAGTGGAAGACATACATTCTCGTACTCATCGCTTCGGTAATTCCTTCCTGTGCCGAGCGGTCAAAACCTGGAACTCACTACCAGCGCACGTGTTTCCTTCCCACTATGATCCCGGGTCCTTTAAGCGGGGCGTGAAAAAGCATCTCACCAGGCCGCCATAGTGTGGGTCACCATGCTGCATTGTTCTTTTTCGCATTGAGGATGGTGACCACCACTCTTGGAATCTGCTCATGCTTTCCATCAGGCAGGGCAGAGTCATTTTGGCAGATTGAATATTAAAAAAAATAAATAATAATAATACTATAATTGGTAATACGATGACTGCAAGTAGAAAACAGACACTGTACACTGTAAATTTTAGTACAGATAAAAGCTATTATGTAAAATCGAGGGTCAACATATTTATTTAAATTTGACTAACAGATCTAAAAAGATGGTATTGCTTTTTATCTGCTTATATTAGCAATTATAAACTACAGAATAACGCTACATACCTGATAAAATGCTTCCATATTTTAATAGATTTTCAAAAGCTCTATCAAGTTATGGCGTTTGCCACTAAAACTTCTCCCTTAATAAAATCACTCCGTCGATTGGTGAAAACCATATAAAAATATATTTAGTGTTTTTGAATAACGGTTCGATATTGCTTCTGGTATCGTTGTTTCGTGCTAGAAGTAAATAAAAATATAAATCTAACATCTACCCACACATTCCAAGTGAAGCAAGCAATATTTTTTATATTAGGCAAGTTTGGAACTGTGCGAGTTCTATATTTGGTAGTAAAATGACTCGATTGACGGAAGCATTTCATTGAATTTTTTCCCCCTATGAAGTGTTATTACAAACGGTCACGGTCGCCTTTACCTCAAACTGGCTGTTACTGGAAAAAAATAACAGTGTCAACAGATACTGGGTGACATATACTTGAATCACTTTTGGCCAACTTGTAAATTGGCTTAGTTCTCTACGTAACGCATTTGCCAATAGCTCAGCTCTGGAAGATCATTAGACACTGAGGAAATGAGAGTGAACTAAATGCTTCTATAACTGTTGGTGTTTCAATCTCATTTAGATAATATATAGTGCCTAATTTTACAACTAGAGTTGCAGTAACTGGAACGCACAGATTTACTTTGACGAAGAAAGATGGCTAACTATCTGACGTAAATTACGACCTTATATCTGACGCAGTTGACGTTATGTGACTTTTGTAATTTATTAGTCAGCCATTACTGTCTTCTTGTGTGAGTGGATGATTCTCGGAGAAGTTGCAGCATCTGTGGTGTGTGTAAATCAATTCAAATTTAGAATATCATGGTTATTTGAATGATGATTTTTTATGAATGATGTATTCGTGAAAGGTATACAAATCTTTTTGCTGCTAAGTTGTTGCGTATTATGATTAGGTAAATTAAGAATTTAGAATTGCAAATAATAATTTCATACTGTATGTTTATGTATGCATGAGATCATGTATAGATAGATATCTATTCTAGTAATGTGGAATTATAGTTGAAATATAATAAGATGGACTGTAGATTAATGTATGTTTTAAGGTCTATTAGATTTTATTCTAAGCAGGAAGTCGGGAATACTAAAGAACAAGATTAGGCAATGAAGATCAGAAAGTACTGTATGTTAAGAATGTAATAAGTAAGCAAAAAGTTTTAACGATTATTAAAAAAAAAAATAATAATAGGAGATAAGTAGTGTATTTTTTTTTATAAAATCAAATATTTGAAGAAGATAATTTAAGCAGAATTGTCCCTCAAAAATTTGACTTTTGTATACTTAGAAGTGTAATGCCATAGGTATATTACCTTACCCGGTTCTTCAAAATTGTTTTGAACCGATCTATCACCAATGACATGGCAATTTCCGCATAGCAACCTCACACACCGGTTACAGATCGATTGTTGACAACACTATCCCTTTAAAAACAACCTCCAAAAGGCTAAAAACAATGGATTATTTTATTGAATCTCCGATGATAGTATTAGTCGGCTTGTGGAAATTCTCGATAACGGCCTGAGAGTGTTTCGGCACCAAAAAAAAAAGCTACTATTATCACTAGGCTAGGTACTTATAAATTTTACTTGTTTTGGAGATTATCCTTTGTAACGCCAACGCAGAAAAGCCTATTGTTAGGAATATGGAGTTTTTTGTGGGCGTACGAGAGTGTGCACGTCCATTAATCTATGTAACTAACTATATGACTGTCTCTGTGGCGCAGTGGTAGCGAATGCGACTGCTGCTCAAGAGCTCTCGGGTTCGATTCCTGAGTTGGACCAAATGTTTGTATGATCTGCAAATATTTGTTTCGGAGTTTGGGTGTTTTTAAAGACAACTCCCGCATTAGGAATATACATTCCTGTGTCGCGGGGATCTTTACAAACATACATGAAATGGACACAAAGTACACCCAGACTTAGAACAACAATTTATGGATCACACAAAGTGTTGTCCCATGTAGGATTTGAACCCACAACACTTGGCGCATTATGAAGCGGTGTGGCGACCACTGAAACCACTAGGCCAGCCGTGTAGTCAAATATACATACATATACAATTTGTTTGTGTTTTCATAAAAAAGTATATAAGTATTAATATTACTTGTCTAGTACCCATAGTACAAGTTCTGCTTAGTTTGGGGCTTTTTTTTATGGAATAGGGAGCAAACGAGCAGACGTATCGCCTGATGGTAAGCGAATACCGCCGCCCATGGACACCCGTAACACCAGAGGCGTCACAAGTGCGTTGTCGGCCTTGGGGGATGGGGAGGGGAATGAGGGGAAGGGTTGGATTATGGGCCTCCGGTATCCTCACTCACTCGGTGAAACACAGCGTAGGCGCTGTTTCACACCGGTTTTCTGTGCGGCCGTGGTATCATTCCGGTCGAGCCGGCCCATGCATGCCGAAACGTGATTCTCTCACTAGATGCTACATGGCGTTGTCTGTTAAAATGTCTGAATATATTTATTTATTTTATTTAATTATTTATTCATAGGGCCTTGTTAAGCTTTACATGCAACTTCCTCTGTGGCGCAGTGGTAGCTTACACGACTGCTGTCCATGAGGTCTCGGGTTCGAATCCTGGGTCGGACCAAATGTTTGTATGATCTGCAAATATTTGTTTCGGAGTTTGGATGTTTTCTATGTATAATATGTATGTATTTACAAAAAAAAAGTATATATGTATTAATATCAGTTGTCTAGTACCCATAGTACAAGCTTTGCTTAGTTTGGGACTAGATGGCGTTGTGTGTTAGATGTCCGAAATATTTATTATTATTTATTTATTATAAAATCTATTAATTGTCATCATATATTTTTTTTGCTTTTGAAAAGCGAAACTAGAAAACAAATTACATGTATCAGAATAGCCTTCCTAACCATAAAATAAGCAATAGATGGTTTTTATCTTTCATATTCCACCAGGATATTGTTAGCATTCCTAAAGAAAAACCAAAGAAACATAATTAAAATGGAAATTAAAGTTGAAACAGAACTGTTATAACTGAACGTGAGTCAATGCCACGTGAGCTCTGTCCCAGATTGGTTCAGCATTGGCTATCGAGCTTCACAAAGCGTGATAATTCAACCAGACTTTTGAAGTTTAGAAATAAATAATATATAAATCCAATTAGAAATAATAAATACTGAATAATAAATGCTACTTCATATTTTTAAACTTATATTGATGATGCATCACTTTGAATGATATACATTTGATACTAAAACCAAGAATAAATTATTCATCATACCCATTATATTGTTTTGTCCTGTCATGGGAATCGAACTAAATTGATTGCAATGATTAATTTCGGAAACGTCCTTACATTTTCAGTGAATTTCCACCACGGTGTTTTAACCTCATCATTTTAAACTTTATTTAAAAATGAATCCTAGCTAGATCGATTCATTGCCCCCGAAACAACCTGTATACTGAATGAAATGAAATTTTTGGAGCTATTTCAGAAATTCTGATTATATTATACAGAAGAATCGCTTGTGTAAAGGTATATGGTTATTGGGTTTATATAGATTACCCAATTTAATTTATTGAGTAATTTAATTTAGTAAGGATCGCTGAACACTAGACCGGATGACTCATTAAAACAAAATTTTATTTATTACCAGAGATTATTGGTTCCATTCCTACTCAGGACAAGTATTATATCATAAATATGATCATTTATCCTTCGTTGGAGTGTGATTAATATACGTTTATAAATACGTATGAAACGTATACAATTAGCAATAATTCCTTCGCACAATTTTTTTTTACTTTACTATAGATACTCTTCCTTATTAAACGATATTGTGCATATTGATTTGTATACTTATTTCAAAGAGAATGTTATGTCTTACACACATCTTAATAGGTGCTAGATATAGGTATCTCTTTTGAAAGGAGAGTGTGAAAATGTATTGATATGATTTAATCTTAACCCACTTTCCACACTCTACACAAACAGACTCTTACAATTATATAACAAAAAGGCACTAGTACGAAAGCTAGTGAATGCTCCGAGAGAAAGAAATTCTTATAGTTACCGTAGGAGAGCCACGCTTCGGCACGGATGGGCGGGCTCGACCGCAGTGGTACCACGGCCTCACAGAAAACCGGTGTAAAACAGCGCTTGCGCTGTGTTTCCACCTCCCCATCCCCCAAAAGCCGGCAATGCACTTGTGATACCTATGGTGTTACGGGTGCCCATGGGTGGTCGCAAAGACTACTACGACTGGCTGACATATTAATAAAGATAGATGCTTATAAAACTAACAAATAAGATTTAAATAAAATATTGCATGTACAGGAAGAAATTCTATAAATACTGTTTAACAATGTTTGGGCTTGCTCCATCAGATTCTTTTCGAAGTATTTAAAAATGACTAATAGTTACTTCCAGAAGAAGTTAAGAAATAAATTCCAAAGTACATCAGGAAATTAAACTAGTCTGGTATAACGGAACCTCTCCAATTTCCCCCTAATGAATAGGTCGTCTCATTTGGACGCAGACCAAGTGAAAATGGACAAAGTTATTTCAATCTTTTTGATTCCGATATTTTTAATTTTAAGCTTTCCAGTAGAGACCTTTTTTTATTCATAGGGAGAACAAGTCTATCGAATCTCTCTCGGAGACGCAGGAGTCAGAAGTATTTTCTATTTTCACCAACGGTCCGTCTCCGCTGGCGCATACTCTGATGAGAACCCGGATTACGATGTTTCAGGTACTCCGCCGAAAGCTCTAGTAAGAACCTACCCTTGACATTTTTTAATACAATATACCAACAAATAAAAACCAGGCGTTGCATAATAAGCGAATTACTTCCCAAAACAACTCACAATATCAGTGGCATGTTAATACTGCGTCCCACTCTACAGGGCACCGTTTGTGCAATAAATTGACAGAACAATTGCCCTGCGAGGGCTTTAAAGGTCCCTCCTGTTTTGCTCAGCAATTTATGTGAAGTGTACCCGCTATAATAGCCCTTATCATAGGGAATTTCATTGGCTGTGGTGGAAAATAATTTAAAATTCAAATTTAAAAGCTTTGGGTAATCAAATTTATAAGATTTGTTAAGCTCATAACATGTAGATACAGATATGCAAGATTGGCTCCTCTTAAGTGAGGAGTGATACGTTGAGAGAGGATTGTCTCAAGATACGTTTTTGTGGAAAATCTCTTCGGATCTCCAGCACCTCGGGGACTGACGAGCCGGGTATGTGGTGATTCCATTAAAAAACCATCCTGGCAACCGGTCTAAAGCGTTCCGTTCTAAGGAGGGCTCAAACCATGTCATTTCAGGTCCCCCCAGGATCGACGCCGCGTATATCCAGACTCTATCCTGGATTTCCCCTTCCTTTCCACTTAATCCTTATATATCTCGCCCTGACCGCAATTAATCAGATACCAGAAATTCCTACCCTCTCTGGATCGGCCCTCTCCCGATCCCGTTCAGTGGTCTCTTTCTAGAGCATTACAGCCTTACAGAAAGAGATCACTGCGACCCAGCCCACCTCACCCGCCAGCATGGCTAGCGGCAATGATTGCTAGCGGGGACAGGTCTTATCCGGTTTGGCCAACTAGGACTTCGCGTCCAGACGGCCACGCGGGGCAGCAAGTCGTCCGCGCAGTGGTGGCATTGTGCCATCGCCTCGCTTTAGATGTTATTCACATACTTACCAAAGCAACCATGACCCGTGAGTGTCTGCGCAAGTCGGTAGGTGACGCGACCATCCTCCTTTCCTCCAATCAAGATACCTAGCGACCTGTTACGTCGGTGTCAGATTCTACACTAAGCTTTTTAATTTTATTATTTTTATTAAACTGTTAAGAACCTGGATGTAACTGGATGATAGAGTTTACTCAGTATTATTTTTTGACGAATTTTCTAAAAATGAGTCCTTGCTGGCTTGATTTATTACCTTGGAAATCCCCTGCATGCTAAATTTCATGAAGATCGTCGAAATCGTTTCCGAGATTTAGATTAATTAAATTAATCTGAATCTCGGAAACAATTTCAACGATTAAATACATTTATATTAATATATTTTATGTGTTCAAGAATTGCTCGCTTAAAGATATTAGACGTGATAACCACTGTCAAGCATATTAACTTACTGTATACTTTTAAAGTCCAAAAGAAACTTCTCGAAAAGTCTTCGTCGTAACTTGGACGACGGCTTATCACGCTTTCGTTTTGTATTTAAGTACTTATTCTTAAAAAGCACTGCAAAAATATTTCATTACAGTATGGTACTGTACTATTATGGCTTTAAAGGTATATATTATAATTGACTTGTAAGACATGCCATACCACTTATTTTAAGCATGTCGTGCTTGCAATGATAGGTATAGAAACATGTGAATAGTTCACATGTTTCTATACCTAATCATTAGCTGTGACTTCTTAAACACTGGTTATCACAACACAGGCCTGGTTTAGCATGAGAACCTGCAATGTACAAATTGTTTAATTTTTCTGTACTGTTATTTTTATTCTTTTCATATCTTAGTTTTTAAAAAAAAAATTACTTTTGCGAAAAAAACATTGTTATTATTATTTGTTTATAAATACAACCTAATGCATTATGTTCTTTTTTATATTAATCTCCCATCCCAATCTCCCACGGTGAAAGATGCAGAAGCATGCTGCTGCATTATTCACAATGAGTATGGTGATCACAACTATTGGATTCTTGTTATGTTTTCCATCAGGCAGAATAGAGTCATTTAGGCAGGGCCACATACAATAATACATATATTTTAGTATTTTAGAATAGTGGGACAGTATGCAGACCAGGTTACCCTTTCAGCTAATATATACTTTAATATATTTTACCTTAAGTGTTTGCTGTTTCTCTTTAATCCAAGTTGGAAATGGGCTTCACGTACAAACCTAACATAAGCGGAAACTTATACCGCTTAACCAACGAGGCATTATATTCGTCGTGAACAATAATAAGGGATGATTTACGAGCTCCGCAGGCAAGGGGAACGGTTGCTACGTGATTGTTTAGCAGGAAATGTGTGCAACATACTAATAATGGTATTTAAAGTAGTTAGCATACGGGATAGTTTCGTCCGATACTCCACACTGCAGATTATTTACGAATTTAGTATGAATAACGTTGTTAAAACAAAAAAAATGAAGACATACAAAACAAACGTGAAGCTTAACACACTGCTATGGTTCTACGTAAGTACGAGTTTTTAGCGTGATTGACTACCTTGGTTGTTCTTCTTCTTTTCTTGAGATGTCAACCGGTTGGTTTTGATCAGCTATTTTTGGCCAATGTCAAGTTTTCAAAGCCCTTCATTCCTAAGTTTTCAAGTCTTCATCGTGATGAAATTGATGATAAAAAAAAGTGCGTGCGTACAAAGTACACATGTCAGAAGTGAAACTTCTTTGGCGAACTAATTTATCAGTCTTGTCTATATTTATACAAATCTAAAACTTTAGATTTCCGAGACTTAAAGGAAGGGAAAAAGGATATGTTAGGAATTTAATTGTCATTGAAATATTAAAAGTGTTGAAAATTAATATTAATTATAAATTTAGATTTTTTTATTTATTTCTTCAATATTTACACTATTCGACGCGATTTCTATAGGTATTGTTGTGACTAAAACATCCCTACTCTCACTCCATCGCTAGTTGCTTCATGCTACGTTCGGCCTGTCTTACTCTCTCTCAATCGGTCTCGATCGCTCTCTCTCTCTTTTTCGACACTTCCGTTGCATACTTGCGTGACGTTACATTTGTAAAAATTTTACCCTCATGCGCCTCAAGAAGTTTCACTTCAAAAATATAAAAATGTGGATTAAATGAAATGGGGATCATCTTTCGAAAAAACAAACAACGATTTCCTACTATAGTTGTTAAAATGTAGCTTGACGTCTGTGACATTTGTCACTGGTGTAATTTTAAGAGCTGTCCAGGATGTGCATTTCTCTATCACAGAAATAAAACTAGCACATATTGAATAAAAATATAGGTGATACAAATCGTTATCGATTCATGAAAGACTAGTTAATGCCCGAAACTCCGCCCGCGTCTATGTTGGTTATCGCGGTAAATAGTAGCCTATGTGTTATTCTGATGTATCAACTATATTACTGTAAAGTTTCATCCAAATCCGTTAAGTAGTTTTTACGTGAACGAGTAACAAACATCCATCCATACAAACTTTCGCGTTTATAATATTAGTGGGATACTTCTTTAGTTTCGTAGCCATCTGTCGTAGAGATAAATATATATATTTTTTAACTTCATTGTTTACCATATTTCATGTAGACGCCTTTAATCAAACATGATTATGCCAACCTCATTGTATCCTACAATAACTACCAACATATTGGGTTTTACTTACAAGAAATTCTGCAGTGTTTCTGAGCCGTGTTCCGTGCCTTGGAGAGCACGTTAAGCCGTCGGTCCCGGTAGTCATGAACATCTATGGCAATCGCTATTGGGAAGTCAGCGCCCTCAAATATACTGATAACTAGTTCAACTTTCGAATTCAGTTCACCCTCAGGGTTGCAGCACTAAATTTAGGTAATGCTTGAAAATAACAAGGCTTTAACTCGATAATTGTGCCACTAATAGCCGCACTATTCGCTAATGTGTCAACCAGCACGTCCCCCTAAGTCCGATATGCGATGGCACCCACTGCAACTTCAACGAAATGTAATTAGTCACGTTAGAAATTTCCCCAATTTCTATATTTTAGAGTTAGTTAATATTCAAGCGGCGCTCATAGCCCAGTTGCACTCGGTAATTCCAAACAATCACCGAGGGTAAGCAACGTCGGCGCGGTCAGTATCTAGATGGGTGACCGCTAGTGGCATGTTACCATGAGCGTCTCGGTGATCACGTTTAGCAGTCGGTCCCGGTTGTTATGATAGAGTAACAGTCGTAAAGCATAGTTGGAGGCGGTCTAAAAACATCCAACGGCAAGATTATGTAGCCACAACGTAGCCTTGCCAGTCCCCAACCCGCACTCGGCCAGCGTGGGGACGTATAACTTTAACCCTCTACTGAGAGGAGACCCGAGCCCAGCAGTGGGACATTATGGGCTGTTTATTGTTGATTGATTGAATATTCAAGATAGAAGTTAGTAAGAACACTATTATTGCTACTATTAACTTGTCAAACAAAAAATGTTTAAAATTTCCACATACAACGTAAAACATACTTGAACTTTTAAACAATACTAAAAATAAACAAATTCATTTGTTAATAAAGTATAAAACACTTCCCAAAAACAACACTTATGGTAGCCGGTACACTATGTGTACACAAATCACGAAATTGTTGTTCCAATAAATCAAAAATATTGACGTAACCACGAGCGTTACCTGAAAGTAATACAACGCTTTTAAGCTATTACTTATTAAAGTCACGACGAAAAGTATCAAGAAACTGGGCTCTGGCCACTTTAACCTTTTATAAAACTTACGATAGGAATGAAAGTAGTTGGGTCACGTCATCTTGATATTATAAATTACATAACCTATATACATCCTCATGCATACATCCTTGATAAAATATAATCACCATCATCCTTATTAACAGTTTTAATAGTCCACTTGCCTCTCCTCAAAAAGGATATTTTGGCCTACTATATGTTTTTTTATGGACGTTTTACGTTTGCCCCCTAGCAAACGAGCAGCCTTATCGCATGATAGTAAGCGATTACCGCCGCCCATGGACACCCACCACACCAGATTGCCAACAAGTATTGCCAGCCTTTGCGGGATGGGGAAAAGTGTTGGGGTGTGAGCCTCCGGTATCCTCACTCACTCGGTGAAACACAGCACAAACGCTATTTCACACCGGTTTTCTGTGAGGCCGTGGTATCACTCTGGTCGAGCCGGCCCAGTCGTGCCGAAGCGTGGCTCTCCAACAGTATGTTTATTGCTTGGGGCCTGTGTCTTGTTTTATTTTTACCTTTTTCTCTTCTCTTTCACTCTGTTCTTTTGCAGTGTTATTGACCAGTGTGATTTGCTCCCTTAGTTGGCTCTTACAATACCAACGGGACAGAAAGGAATAGTCACACTGTGCATTCTTAAACTGTCACTACACTGATGATGGAGGCTACATGACGTAACTAAAAAAGCCACATTAAATGATTAACGTAATCAACAACATCCGTGGGAGAGCCACGATTCGGCACGAATGGGCCGGCTCGACCGGAGTGATACCACGGCCTCACAGAAAACCGGTGTGAAACAGCACTTACGCTGTGTTTCATCGAGTGAGTGAGGATACCGGAGGCCCATACCCCAATCCAATGCCCCCTATTCCCCTCACCATCCCCCTTCCCCCAGGCCGCCATAGTGTGGGTCACCATGCTGCATTGTTCTTTTTCGCATTGAGGATGGTGACCACCACTCTTGGATTCTGCTCATGCTTTCCATCAGGCAGGGTAGAGTCATTTTGGCAGATTAAATATATATAAAAAAAAAACCACAACTCAAGGTAAATGTTTCTCAGTCAGGAATTTTAGGAATCGAAATTTGGTAAAACAGCCAATAATATATACAAGCTAAAATTAAAAAAACTCCCTACGCAAGCACTTAATTGAGGAATCATACGCCAAAAATCCCTTACTCCATTTTGAAAAAGAGTGAATACTCGTACACTGCTGAGCCGATATTAAACAAACATATTTAAGAACCACCACAAGGAAACTGGCTTTCAAATGAAAAAAATCGCATCGGAATCGGTCTATCCATTTGAGAGACAGACACACACAGAGAAAAGAGAGACATCGACACACCTTATAACATTCCTCTTCCTGTGTCAGGGGTTAATAGAAAGCGAACATTACTTAGGAAAGGAAACGAAAAGAGATATTACTTATAAGGATGAATTGAAAACCTAAGAATCGCATCGTGCTTAATAATCATCCTGAAAATGGTTAATTTAAACCCACTTCTTTTCTATTTGCAGTAGAATTTCGTACATTTCTTTGGCAGGCAACAAGATATCCTACAAACCTTACCCTTTTGTCCCAAATGAGGGTTTTGAGTTACAAACGTACCTGAAAATAAAACAAATATTATTGATCAATTTGTATATTTATTTTTAAGTCACTAAGGAAACTAATGTTAATAGTCTCATACCGCTCATTTCTATCGATACTTGCAAAAATTAGGAAATCATTTTTAGTACCGCGCTTTGAGCTTCTCTCGGAATCAGGTATAATACTTATTTAAAGAGAACTAACGAAATTAAATGAAACTAAACATCTAATGATGATTAATCGCTCAATAAACTTTCCAACATCAACCGTTGGGCTATCCGTCAGCGGTTAACTGGAAACAGCGGACCACACCCATTGATACGAAAGGTATTCCCCAGTAATTAAAGACATTTCTTCGAAACTATTTCAACATTTTACTCAAAACACGTTTTTCTAATTTACCAACGATTAAATTCAACATCAAAATAAATAAAATATTCGGACACTTAACATACAACACCATTTTTTTTACGTGTGGAAACCCCTCGGGTCTTCACCCCACCGGGGTTTGCGGCGGGGCGGTGTGTCGGAATCGAACCGACTAAAACTACACGGTGAGCCACTCTGCGCCTGAGACGGGAGAGATCCGGGAACCGCTTTCTTACGCCATCCAGACCTCTCCCAGCATACAACTCCTTCTTGTCCCAAGGTAAGCAGAGCTTGTGGCAGTACTAGAAAACTGATATAAATACATTTATACTTTTTATGTAATACCTACGTATCACATATAAAAAAACAATCGAACCCCGAAACAAATATTTGCAATTCATACAAACATTTGGTATGACCCGGGAATCGCACACGAGACCTCATTCGTGCGCGGCCACCATCATTGATGCAGTCAAAGAATAAAATAAATAATAAATAAATATTTTCAGGCATCTAACACATATAACGGCACCTAGTCCCAAACTAAGCAGAGCTTGTATTATGGGTACTAAACAACTGATATAAATACATATATACTTTTTTTTTTGTAAATACATACATATCATACATAGAAAACACCCAAACTCCGAAACAAACATTTGATCCGACCCGGGAATCGAACCCGAGACCTCAAGAACAGCAGTCGCATACGCTACCGCTGCGCCACCGAGGCAGTCAAGAAATAAGAAGAAAGGAGCCTGCAGGATACCTTTTCATTATCCTTTTATTCATTTCTCACTGACCTATTTAGCGAAGAAGCATATCAATGGACATGTCTGCTTTATAAAGAACAAAACACACATCAAAAATACAGTTTAATTTGTGTGTTTGTTAACCCTCTAACAGGTTACGTGACTTAGAGGTCCCTTGTGCGATGCCTTTCAACCTTACGACTCAATCTCGCTACGAATAACGAGTAATACACTTCATGTCCGCACGTACAAAGTCCCCTTTGTCGCTCAGCTACTGAAATAACTTTTAAACTTAATGTAATGAGCTACTGGGCTTTATTTTGTTGAATAGAAAATAATTGTATTTAAGGTTATATTTACTTTCTCTCTTTCTCTTTCTCTTTCTGAAGTCGGTCTATAATTTTCGCCCATCGACACATAATTAGGTAAACAATACGATTATTGTGTTTTGTTTCTGTGAATAGTAGGTCTACAAATGTATTTTTTTATAAAAATACTAGCTGATCTAGTAAACGTTGTTTTGCCATATATAAAATAAAATTTAAAAATAAATTGGGACGAGTCACCCTTATCATTATACCCGATATGTACACAACATTTCATAAAAAACAATTCAGCCGTTTCGGAGGAGTTCGGTAACAAACACCGCTACATGTGAATTCTATACATTAGATGTAAATTCTAATTGACCCCGCGAACTTCGTGCTGCTATATTTATTTCCGTGAATATTTTCTAAATTATCGAAAGGTGGTAGGAGGGCGAAAATTTAGGACCAAATGTATTTTTTTATTCCACACCAAAAAAAAATGACAAAAATATAAAAAAAAATGTTTTGGGGATCCACCCTTAGAACTAAGGGGTGTAAAAATTAGTTATAAACCTATTTTCATATCTACTTAATATACAAATACAATTTCACCAAAATCGGCCAAGGCCTTTCGGAGGTGTATAAACACTAAAACGGTGACACAAGAATTTTGTATATTAGATGTTATCAGCTATTTGGTTATCATAGTACAGGCTATACCTGGATAGGGAACAGACGACCGTATATAAGATGTGTGAAATTATTTCATTCATAATATATCTGAGGAAAATGTATTACAAACTTTATGTATACCAACCTCCTATCTAAGGAATGGCCTATTTCCTGCAGAAGACTATTAAAGATTTTTAATGATTTTGTCTGAGCATCGTGGTCAGCATCAGGATTGCAACTGGAATGGATAATCTGCCTCTACTAGTTTCTGTTTCGCAGGTATTCAGCGTTTCTGGTCAAAAACTTTAATGAATTATAATTAAAGATTGTAGTTTTCTTCAAATTCAATGGAATCAAACGAAAAATATTAAAAAAATACATCTGAATTTCAAACCTCTTCCTTCTACAGTCGGTTGAAAACTACTCGTTAATTAATTTGCCTCGTCGACAGATGCACAATGGGTCGACACAAAATTAGCACGGGTCATCCAATCAGAGAAGCAGCTCACGCCGCAGGACGCACGTGTACTCTTTGTCATTTATTTCACAGTCTTTGCCATAATTTATAAGAAGCAGCGATGACAGTAAAACAATATCGTGGAGCTATCGATTATGATCTTTTATTAACATGCAATCCACTTGCTATAAATTTTTAATACACTAGTGTTTCTGGAACATAATATCGCCTTCTTTTTTTAAAAAACCTATCGGTAAAACACCTGAGAGAGAAACTATTGAAATTTACTTATATTTTTTCGTTTTTAATAAAGATCTTTGCGAAAAACTAAAGAATTATTACAAATTGTTAAGATTTCTCTAGTCCTATAAATTTAATGGAACTGATATATTAGTTCCAAAAAAATCTAGCCAAAAACTAACTTCATGGCAACCTCCAACGTTTAAATTGTTACCCGTTATCACCTGGCAAGTATATCAGGCGCTATTCGACTATCACAACTTTTTGTTCGCTAGAACATTTGATTCAAGGAGAAATTTATAATTCTTTTCTTATTTAATAACTCTGTTGTACTTTATTTTGTAACCAATCAGTGTCGCAACTTCCTAAATCGAATGTAATACCTGTCTTATCTAACTTAAAATCAAAACTACCAAATATGAATACAACTATATATCGCTATCGCTCATGTTTTATACCAAGCGTTGCACAATATCGTCGCTTGAAACTTGACGCAGTTTCAAGTGTCCCACTTTGTGAACTGAACTGTTGGGGAACTTGTTTCGCTATAGTTTTTTTTCCAACTTTTACCTTCATTAACCGATATTGAGTTTCGATTCGTTTTAATTAAGCCTGATATTTTATGTTATACTTAATGATGTTTTTCCTTTGTTCTCTGGCTTCGTGGTTCGATTTATGAATTCATTTATGCAATTATTGAAATAGGTAAAACGGAATTTAGATTAAGAAAATTTAATGATTTCTGAGGATCGTAACATAATGTTATGTCACCTGTAATTTTTCTATTTACTTATCTATACTAATATTATAAATGTGAAAGTTTGTGAGGATGTTTATTACTCTTTCACGCAAAAACTACCGAACGGATTTGGATTAAACTTTACAGTAATATAGCTTATACATCAGAATAACATATAGGCTACTATTTGCCGCGATTACCGACATATACGCGGACGGAGCTGCGGCCTTGAACTAGTATTTTATAAATGTAAATATTCTAAAAAAATATTCTTATTCTTAGTTATAGTATAAGAAATTTATTAGACTTAAAATGAGTTTTCAAAAATCGTGTTTACTATGTAACATCTAACAGCGAGCGTGCTCATTGGTCAATTAAATAGAACTTACTTCTCCAGCTTCGTGTTACGCACTTTCGTCTCTTTTCATTAAATCATACTAACAGTTTAAGAAAAAGTAGGAGGAAACATGTTTTTTCAGATTTTCGGTGTAAACGAGCATAATAGGTCACTGCCTACTATGGAGATTTGCAACTTCAATGTCCCTAATGCGGTGTTTCCCATTTTGTACGAATCATAGGGGAGAAAAGTTCTGGGTTCTGGTAACCTCGTTTAATCGGTAAATAAATAATGAATTTAAAAAAAAATTAAACCAGACTACGTCAATATCATATATAAAATATATAAGTAATATATATTTATTTATTTACTTATTTTAAGGTTTATGTACTTTTGTACAATGGCGGACTTAATGCCCAAGGCATTCTCTTCCAGTCAACCTTAGAGTGGTGTAGAAATCTTGTAAGGTAGGTGGTGCACAGAGGTTTCTGTATGAAACTAACTGCAAACAGTACACAAAAGAATGAAAGAAATACTTAAACACACATAAACATATATAGGATACATATATTTATATGATTGTGTGTGTGTGTTTAAGTATTTCTTTTTCTATTTATACACAAATATATACATATATAAATATACATACACGCTTACATTCGTACACTATGAAAACTTGAATATATACCAATTATTGGTTAGTAGTTTCTACCATTTCATTTAGAAGGAGCTCATGCATCTTCTTTTTAAATGTAAAACGGTTTGTGGACATCCTGATTTCGAATGGGAGCGCATTCCAGAGCAGTACCGCTTGGACAAAAAACGAAGAGTTCATGAAGTCAGAGTTGTGAGAAGGACATAAGAAGAAGCATATATTCGTAATCACCGTTAAAAAATCTTTATTGTGATACCACACTCTATATATTTTTTAGGAGTTGCTTTTTGTCTCCAAAAATCCTTAGTTACGTTTTTTTTTTAATTTTTATGTATCCAGTGTCACTGTCACGACTAAGACAAATCTATTGACACCGCTCACATAAAAATACGACAAGCCGTTTAGGCTCTAGGGCATGCCAAAGAAATATACATACATACATACATACATTTGAAAGACACAACTTTCTTTTGCAGTCGGTTAAAAACAACGAAAAAGTATTCTAAAACCGATGATTTTCCGAGTGACCATATTGTCACTCTGGTCGAGCCGGATCGTTTGTTCTAAAACATGATTCTCTAAGGGTAACATGTCAAATACTTATATTAACAGTCACTGATGTGTGACATTCCATTATAAACTTTATACACATACAAAAACGATAAACATTGCCTTGCCCCCGCTCAAAAGAGATTTTTCCGTACAAATTTAACAGCCTAACCCACCATACAGCTTATTAAACTTTTGAAATTGATTCGCATATCAAAGCAATACTTAACACAACCCTAAAATGCTGCGTATTTCAGTGGAAAACAACAAATTCATACATTTATACAAAAAAAAATTTGTAATTTACGCAAATTCCAATTACGATAGTATAGATTCCTAAACGCAGAACTTAAACCAAGGAAGCTAACCGATTGGCTGGTGGTTCTATTTATGTTCTAAGTACACACTAAGAAATCTATCTAACAATACACACTAAGAGATTTTTGGCAATTTTTTTTATAACCTTTTAGGGAGTAGTATGCTCTTTTCTTGAAGGTTTGAAGTCCGGGAACATCGCAGGTGACAGTTCATTCCACAGTTGTGTTGTGCGATGCAGAAAGTATCTAAAAAAGCGCACAATTGTGGGATGCCAAGCATTAAAAAATGCGAATGTAACTGCTTTCGCTATCTCATTGTTAAGGGTCATACATAAGGCTTTCACGACTGTTTGGAAATTTGAATTTTTCTTAGTTTAAAACACGGACTAAGAAAACGACCACACGTGTGATACCAGCAATGGCTAATTCAGTAAACAAACAGAGAATTACTCGAAAATAATACATAATGGTGCAATAAAGTAAAAACAACAGAGAAATGATGTGTGTATGAAAATATTAACAGATCAACATTACTTTTGGCAGTGCGCCATGACAGAATGCATTGTTGGCCGTCTATAAAGGTATGACATATATATGTAATATAACTGGCACAATAAGAATAAAAAAAACTTTCATGAATGGTATTCTAGTCAATTAAAGAAAACTACTTTATTTATGTATTGGGCTTCACAGTTATACTTTCGTGGAGTCGCCAGGACGTTTAACTTCTTGAAAAGGAGCCCTAAGGTATTCGAATAAATTAGGCAGACCAGCCACCTTTTTACTATGAAAGAAGGAGGGTGTATGTATATATGTGTTTTATAATTCTTTGGCGCCTTGGGGCTTAAATGACATGTCGTATTTTATGTGAGTGGTGTCAATAAATTCATATCAGTCGTGAGTATGACAGTGGTTACCTCAAAATTAAAAAAAACGTAATAAATAAAATTATACGCAGTTGGGTTCTTTAATTTTAAATAATTCATTACTTGTTAAAAAACAAACATAGGTGCACCTTGCACCTGTGTTTGCGCACACACTTACACATTATAATATCTTATATAACGTTGGCTGGTCTCCGTTGGGAGTTGGTCTGGCTAGGAGAACATCATCATTATGGGGTCTACCCTCCCCATCTTCTCTCTTGTTGACAGAATTCTCTCTCCAAGTTCCTTGACTGAGTCCTTGAATTTATAGATGCATTACTTGAATTTGATTATGATTGAAAGCAAATGGCTACAGCATCAGTCCATTTTGTAATAAAAGCAATACTTTACTCTATATCAACATAAATGAATACAAAACCTCTGCAAAACAAGATCGTGTCTATTCAACTCACTATTTTCTATCTTAATGACTTTTATTGCACAATTTACAACTATAAAAGTTTTCTGTGTGGAATAATTCTTCTTTTCATGCAAATATATGCAAATTTCAAATGAATAAAAATTTGCAGCCCGTTAAGCGTTTCATTTCACTTGTAAAACAATAAAAAAAATATTCTAAAGACTGAATAAAATCTTTAAGTACTTAAAAACTCTTTTTTTATATAAAACATGACGAGATTTTTATCATAAATTGTAATAAAAGTAAACTGGAGTAAATTTATTTTGAAAATAAATTTAAATAGGCTTGCAATTTATTATACCTAAAAATTATCCACAGGAATTAAAATAAAAAAAAACATTTAATATTATGGAAATTATACCCTCAAAGTTATTAGAATAAATCGACATAAATAGCAACGAATACCTTTTTTTGCCAAAACTATTTAACCCTAAACCGCTCCCTATTCCGCCACATCATTCGCTAATAAGAAAGGGGTCATTTCGACCGTCATCGCTGCCAACATTGTGGATGATAGATCGTCCGCTGTCGGAACACATCAACTGGTTGGCTTCATTCTCGGATTACTCGCGAGCCGAGTATAGAAATATCAGACTGACGCACTTCAGACGCTGCTGCCCTGCTGAAATTCGAGATCTAAACTAGAGTTGTGGCGTGTGTAAGACTTTGAAGATACAATGATACTATTTATAAAATTACTAAATGCTATACATTATTAAATGTAAATGAAAATTCGCACAAAAATATGACCATTCGTTAATTAATTTATTAAAAAGGAGATATAAGAAAAAAACCTTCATTTATTTACCCAGCTGAGTATGGCAAGAGGCTTGTCATAATCAAATAGGGAAGGTTAGCATGTAGCTCATTTTGTGACCCTATCACAGTTAATTACCTAACATAGGCCTTTCTAATTCCACACCAGTTCAAACAAGTAACGATTTATTAAAAAAACCCCGGCTGCCACAATATGTGCCATATTTACTAAATTCATTGAGGAACTGAAATGATAGAAAGAACTGAAAAGATAGAAAGAACTGAAAAGAAAAGATTTTGTTTTTTTTTAATGTACCCAGCATCACTCTCAGGACTAAGACGAATATATTGACACCACTCATATTAAAATACGAAAAGCCGTTTAGGCTCTAGGGCTTACTAAAAAAATGTACATACATACACTCGACAGACACACTCTTTCGCAGTCGGGTAAAAATAAATCACTGAAACTAGAATATTGCTTTTTTACGGAACTTTCTAATGTGAATCTGTATGGAACTTTCTTTCTAAACTTTTTAAATGTTTTTTGAGGCTACTAGCCTAAAAAACATTTCGAAAGCATCTATACATCTCACAAAAATCAAAGCTATGGCTACCAAGCTTAAAGACCATAACTCTATTAAAGTAATGTTTAAAATAAATGGGATGGGAAAGACCGTTTGCTTCATTCCATTATATTTTTCCACTAGACTCTCATATAAAAATAAAAATATATAACTTAATCGAAACCCATTCCAAAAAGCTTTTCGCAACTGATATATGGACGTTAATAAAATTGTTTTCAAAACTAGTGCAACTTTTATTTCAACAATAAAAAAGTAGTGAGTCTCGCAAAACGCATTTTATTAACTGGGCCACTGTATGGTTATGACGCGGGCCAATTAGACCGTAGTGTGGCGAGCCGTAATATTCACGGCAGTGGAAGGTTAAGCTACGTTTTTCGGGTGATCGGGTGTCAGCCGTTTTCAAATGTGTAGTGGAGATGCGAGTGGAGTAATGGGTTTCATTTAAGAATAAATTTAAAAACTTTAAGTTATTATTTTGTCTATATAATATATTTAGATGTTGGGGCCTCCTTTAAAGAAAATAAATTATTCTATCAGGAGAACTTGCTCTTCTATAACCATCAAATGCGCAAGTGCTTTCTGAAAAGTTTTGAAAGCATTTTCTAGCACGCTTAGAAAATGCTTTCAAAACTTTTCAGAAATGTAATTTTACTATGCGAAATTATCTCAAAACCAAATATAAAGAAATTAAACAAACCATAGGCACCTGATTCCAAAACATAACAACAACAACAACACTGCCGAAGTTTTATTTTAATAATGTCCCACAACGCCACTACTTGTGTTGCCAGCTAGGCAGTAAAACCGTGGTAAAATTAGCATTTTTTCATAATTCCGTATTTAAAGCACGGAGTGGATGCAAACATTCATTCTTAATTAAGAACTTTATACCTGGACGAGATGCTCTAGTTGCCAGCCTTTTGTTAAAGTATCTCCAGGGACAAAAATATTTTTTACTCAAAGATTTTAATAATACCGTGTTAAATTAGCTAAGTATATTAGATAAACAGAATTATGGGCTGAAGTTTAGGGACTGTTGGTTAGTGATGCAACACCCGCATTAGGCACATATCCTATGTGAAACGAATACATAAAATGCTTAGACACAAAACAACAATTTATGGATCACACAAAGAGTTGTTCCATGCTTTATTGAGCCCTCAAAACTCAGTGCCGTAGAAAGCGGCGTGGTAACCATATAAACCACATCGCCATCCGTGAAGCTATAAAAGAGTATGTAGTATTATTTTGATTACATAACACTTGTATTATTTACTAGCTATTAAGCGCAGCATGTTAGTCGCTGATTGAAGCTTATTGTAGCTTATGTCCTTTTTCAAGAATCAACATATCTCCATGCCAAATTTCATTGAAATAGTGCAGCGGTTTGGCCGTGAAAGTAAGAAAAACAGAGTTACTTACGCATTTATAATACAAGTATGGATTTCCTGAAATCTTTGATAGACACTCGCGAATATGAATCGCGCTATCACAATTTATGAACGGGTAAGGGATTTCATTCAATTTTGTCTTTTCTGAGTTAGGTGTTTTATTTCGTGATACATTTGCGAATTGTTTACTAGTGTGCAAGAGAATAATGTTCTCAATGCAATTATTATTCTCGTTTGCAACGCCATTGCTACGGCACATGGTTAGCGATAAAAAAAATACTAATCAACGTGATAGGAGCAACCATACTGAAAGGAAAGTATAAAGTAGAAGATGTTCTCATACCGCGCATCCCAATGATTTTGACTGATGTTTCATTTGAGTTCAAACGACTAAAGTTTTTTTTTTCAGTGCGGCTTGCTTTTGCTATGTCCATAAACAAGTCCCAGGGGCAATCATTAAGTGTTTGTGGTATTAATCTGGCAAACCCATGTTTCTTATATGGTCACTAGTATGTTGCCTATTCCCGTGTTGGAAAAGCATCAGATTTGTTTATCTATGCGCCAGGTAATCAAACAAAAAATATCGTATATCACAAAACACTACAATGAAAATAAAACTAATAATTATGATTCACATGATTAACAATAAAGCGATTACTTACTTTTAAATGCTTATCTGTTTTATTTAATTCTGTTCAGGAGAATTTTTTGCCCGGCTATAAAATAGGTAGGAAAAAAAACTGCCACATTACAAATCTTTTTGACAGGACGAAGTGTGTCGGGTCCGCTAGTATTTATATTGGTATGGTAGTTATATTTATATATATATTCGAACCAACCGCGTAGACAATCTATATTCTACGCTATGAATACCATAGTAAGGTTCATTTTTTGTGCCTCAAGAAAACAACGAGAACATTCGCGATATTCTGCCGCGTCAATTCGTGTTCCGGAATTATATTTATTCGCAACAATATGATTGTTTTAAGAAGTTACTTCTAAATAAAGAAAGGTTCTGTTATAAAACTGATTTTGTTTTATATTGATTTGATTGGGAGCCACTTTGGCATTCATAAAAAAGCACTAATATTGTTACACCCTTAAGGATTATATAGGGTCTCCAAGAGTGTTAACACAGGATGAAAATGAAATAATGACAGGCACAGGACTAATCCCTCAGAAAGGTATACCTTCAGGGTACAGACCGGGATTATAATGCGGTAAACTTAAGGATATTTTAATAGAAACATATTCTAAGGCGGTAAAGGCCATGTGTTTGAATAATTAATACCGGTGGGTCTTTGTGGAGACAGGTTATAAGCTGTCGTAGAATTTTCGCAAAATCACCCTATTTTTTAGTTTTTCAGATATTATAGACAAGCGCGATATCAAATGTATTGTATGAATGGCTTTCCAACGATTTAGTTATTCTATTTTTAATTCCTTTTTATTTATCGGCTTGCCAAATTGACTCTACACAATATTGGTTTGTAAATACGTACCTAATATACATTAAAACACCCGACTCGGAAGCTAACATTTGCAGATCATACAAATATTTGGACTGACCCGGGAATCGAAACCGAGACCTCATGGTGTTAATTGCTGTTGTTAAATCTTGCTTGTCCCACGAAAACATAATACGTTTAAAATGGGGATAAAAGCCTACATACTTTTTTGAACTATAATTTATCACTTTGCCCAATTTCATTTAGATTCGTCAAAACATTTTTGCATCAAAAAATAACAAACACTTTTAACTTTATAATGTTAGTGGCATGTAGTAACAAATAATTTTTATTTTACAACAATAAAACTAACAGAAACAACACAGAATGTACAATAAGCTACCTCATCACTACGAGCGTTGTCTCCCAAGTAAATCTTTGGATGAGGCGCAACAGCGTCCTGTCCTAGGGGTGACTCTACTCGCTCTCATTGTGGGGTATGGCAGGGAGGACTTCAGAAGCCATTAATGCGTTCTTAGAGGTCCTCCTGACTCTCGAGGTAGCGCGTCATGTAGGTTTAGTGGGTAGAGAAAGGTAACTCTTTGTATGAAGAGGTGTATAAAAAGAATATATAATTTTGGTATCCGTGAGAAGATTAATAAAACCTAACTCTTACACTATGTATCTAGTCCGTGTCACGGTGACTTTACAAGAAACTGACACAAATAACCTAGACACTGAACAACAATTTGTGAATCACACAAATCCGTGCTGTCACACTCAAGTCAAGCAATCATGTATAGCTGTTTCCTTCAGTTCCATATTTCAAATGTATATTATCGCTTTCACCCGCAGAATTTCAATCCTTAAAGCCACGTCTTGGCTTTACGTCGTGTTAGTTTAAGCCGTATCAATACTAAGCTATAAATATTGAATAATACCATTCAATGAAATCCTAACTATAGTATACGTAATGGACTTCAATGAATGTCCTTTGTTTAAAATAAATGTATCGAATAGTAAGGAGAAACCGAAATTGTAAGGGTAACAAAACGCTACTGCAAATATCTCAATCTCAAACACTGTTGGATACCTGAAAACCTTTTTTATATCCGTGCTTGATTAAGTTCGTGTATTATTTGTAAATTACTTATTGAACTTAATATTTAACGGTTGAATTTTGGATGAAAGTATGTCCTTAAAGAGCAAAATTTCCCTTTATTTACCCTGAACGCCGAGCAACAACTATATTTTTTTTTTATAAATGGGCTTATCAAAGTCACACTACTCTGCCTGATTGAAAGCATAACCCAAAGAGGTAGTCGCCATACTCATGGCGACCCATACCATGGCAAAATACGACACCACTAATGCTGTCATTTTAGGTTGGTCTTCTGTACGAGGGTAGTACTGCCCCGGTGGAGCCGGCCTAACCATGCTGAAATCAGCGTGGCTCTACTAACTTGAAAAAATATATTCGTATTTGTAGACAAGGGCTATAAGCAATAAAATTAACTGTTGTAAAATCTGTTTTGTAATGGAATCAGATCAATATTGTATCATTTCTTTTGAGTCATAGATGAAACAAAATATGAATAAGAATAGTAAATTATGCCTTCTTTTATTGAAAGCAACCGGGGTGATGCATCAAACATCGCTTATGTCAGATATAAAGGACAATACATACACCCGGCGCTTTATTATGTCCTGGATGTCCGGTCCGATATAACATGTTCGTAGTGTTCCGAACTCAACGGGACCCTATTACTAAGACTTCACTGTCCATCTGTCACCAGGCTGCATCAACCGTGATAACTCTTAGAAATTTTCAGACATGAAGTATTTCTGTTGTCACTATAACAACAAATACAAAAAATCATAATGAAATAAATATTCAACGGGGGCTCCTATACTTGTAACGTGATTAGACTCATTATTTTACAACTACTAGAAGCTATTGAACCTCACAGAAACAAGACAAGATCCTAGTGATGGTGTTCTTCCTCTCCCCATCCCCCAAAGGCCGGCAACGCACTTGTGACACCTCTGGTGTTACGGGTGTCCATGGGCGGCGGTAATTGTTTACCATTAGGCGATACGTCTGTTCGTTTGCCACTTATACCATAAAAAAAAAATTAACCAAAATGATTTCCAACCCTACCCCTATCGCTAGATCACTGATAACCAGCTCCAGAAGTAAACCTATGATATAAAGAATATATTTTATAAAAACCGGAACAGTCTCGTTACCAAAGTGAGTACATACCTTAAAAATCGGCTTTATTTTCATGGGCAGGAGTTGATCGATTAGAGCCAAGGGGTCTCAGGAAGGTTATTGGGTAAAAGGGTTGCTGGCTTTATTTCGTTTGATTTTGCATGCTAGTCACGTAAAAATTCGCAGCCTCATAGCCCGTAGGCAACTGCGTAGATAAAGACAGTTATATAACTTTTTATATTAAAAAAATATATAAACGCGGTAGGCTTATGTTTCGTTCTTGTGTTTTCATAATTTGTTTTCTTATATTTATAGTTCTTAACCCGAAACACCTTGCATCATGCTACTATTAACACTAAGCAATCAACATCTTCCTAGCCTTTTATTATTCCCAAGATTCGGGGACGGCTGCTTGTTCCACCGGGTTTACCTGAATATCAGTTTTTACATGGAACGACTGGCATCGAACCTCCACAACCCTGAGGGTGAACTGAATTCGAAGGTTTAACTAGTTGTCAGTATATTCGAGGGCATTGACTTCCCAATAACGATTGCCATAGATGTTCGTGACAACCGGAATCGACGGTTTAATATGCTCTCCGAAGCACGGACGGGAAACATCGTACTCCGGGCTGCTATTAAATTTCTTTTGAGAAAAACCCAACAGCAGTCCGACCCGAGAATCGAACCCGAGACTACTTGATCTTTAGTCGCTTACGCTAATCACTAGACCAACGAGGCAGTCTACTATTAACACTAAGCAATAATTACAATCATTTTAATAAACTGATTACTACCTCAAACTTACTTTTCTATTTTGATCAGATCTAAGCTATTGCTATCATTTTAGTATTGCTTTTCTCCTAATAGAGTATCATTAGGATTTACGTATTTCATAAAATTTTCAGGTTTGAGTTTAAGATTTCTGATCTCTAATTCTTTGGAGCCTCAGAAGCTAAGAGTATAAAATAAATAAATATTTCGGACATCTAAACACTCAACGCCATCTAGTCCCAAACTAAGCAGAGCTTGTATTATGGGTACTAGACAACTGATATGAATACATAAATACTTTTTTTTGTAAATACATACATACTATACATAGAAAACACACAAACTCCGAAACAAATATTTTTTAGGATCATACAAACATTGGTTCCGACCCAGGATTGGAACCGAGACCTCATGGACAGCAGTCGCGTACACTACCACTGCGCCACCGAGGCAGCTGGCGTGTTACTAATAAAAACCACCTGACAGCGCCTTGCTCCGTGGAGTACCGAACTTAGACGTAAACGTACTACATATTTATATACCTAAAGCTCAATTCATGTCAGGCCCTTCCTCAGGAAATACTAACCCAATCGTTCAACTTTCAAGATCAATTTGTCAGTTACCAAATTAGATTGCAGAACTCCTTGCGATTTTTTCTGTTATTGTTTTCTCTTTGTGACATTCAAGATTGGCCTGTAAATTATTACTTCACATTTTTGTTTTTTTTTTTGTATTTTGAGAGCAACGCCAACCAATGTTATAAATTCTAATTCGAGTGACTTGTTTGTTAACACTTAAATTATTTCAGCAATGGTAATCTATATTTTCAGTGAACAATATATATATATATATAAGTATTTTCTCGTGCTAACCAACATAAACACGTGTAGAGCCTGAATATAAATATATTCAAATGATAATCGGTAAACAACAGCATCAGAATAATTTAAAGATGAATGTTGTCTCTATGGATTTCTTTCATCCCGAAGCGCCATTCATCTGCACATTTATCAATAGCTTAACGTCAAACTTGTCCATTTTAATAAAGGTTATATTTTGAGTGTAAAAAAGAAAGAAATGTTACAGTAATAAAGAATTCTTAAAACAAGTGTAAAAGTTATTTACTTAACCGAGTACTTTTTCTAAATTAACATTCTTACAAAGTGTAATTATTATTAATAATAGCAATAATAGCTAATTGACTGTACCTTTGGGCTAGTGGTTTAAGTGGTCGCCATACCGCTTCCTACTGCGCCAAGTGTTGTGGGTTCAAATCCTACATGGGACAAGACCTTGTTTGATCCATAATTTGTTGTTCTAAACCTGGGTGTACTTTGTATCCGTTTCATGTACGTTTGTAAACCCCCCCGCGACACAGGATGTATATTTCTAATGCGGGAGTTGTTTTAATAAAATATATATTACATTTTGTCTCTACATTTGGTTACGGAATAAAAATATGGTGTCACCGGGATGATGCGGGTCAAAACCTACTTTCTATGAAGAGTTTTATATCTAGCAGTTGACGGTAAAGGCTGATAGTGTATCAAAAATGTGCGCAAATACAAAATACCAAAGATGCCAAGTTCCATCGCAAATTATCGCTATTGACAGCACAGTTACTTAGCCATTACTTGCCCGTACCTGAATAATACATATAAATCTATCCTTCTTAGTTCAATTGTTATTTTCCCCGGTTATACTTACACATTTTCGCCTAAAACGCTGACTTATTAAAATCTTGTAACAAAAGGAAATTGAATGATACCCTTCCTGAGAAATATTAAATCATATTTAACGAGCTTAACTCCGGCAGTGGCTGGAGCAGATTTTGAGATCGCTCAGACAAACGTTATAGTTTTAAGCGTCAGTACTAGCGTTCACGAACAGGTAATGGTTCTTGCTATGCAAAAAATTTATGTTTTCAGGCTGTACGTTTCATAATGGTATACTTTTATAGATATCTGACTTTTAAGCCATAAATTTTTACTAATGAAATTGTTCTATTAAAAATGATGCCTCTGTGATAGATTATAGACACAATAAAAATAAATATCAATCATTTTAATGACACTTAGCTAAATAAAATCGGGTTCTCGCAATAATAGAACTGGTTCTTAACAGATTTCTATTTTTAACCGACTTTAAAATGGAGGAGATTCGTAATTCGACTGTATTTATTTTATGTTTGTTAACTCAGAACTTTGGACTAAGTGAACCGATTTTGATGATTCTTCTTTTTTATTTGAAAGCTGGTGCTTCCCATATGTCCCGTTTTTTTTGTTATTTTTTTTTCCAGTAATTAGGTTATGCAATAAACTTTTTATGACAAATTATTCTGTTTCTGTTGAAGCACAGAAGCAGGTTTATGTACCTATACCTCAAATATGCAAACTGTAAACGTTGAAATTAACTGTAATATTTAAAAGAATATTAAGTATTACTTTAGAACATAAAACAATCTCTATAATCAAACACCTAAATCTTAATCAGTATAAAACCAACATCTTTAAATTAAACCTCGTTCATCTACCAAGGCACTAACAAGGAACATATCAACGAATTACATCTGTAATCTGCAATCTAAATGAAACCCTAATCTGTTGGCCGTAAAGTATTATTTAATTTCCGTTTGTACGAAATCTGGTTTTCGTCCAAAACGTTCGTGGTCTTGGTAAGTCACGTATTACATTTTACGGGATGAGTCTAATGTTCTTCAGCTGGTTTTATGTTAGTGTTGTAATGATTGAAGACAAATGTAACTGGTAAAGCTATTTTTATTTGCACACTATAGATAATTATTCAACAGAAAAGAAACAGTGAATTTGTTTTCTAGTTTGTGGAATACTAACTGCTCGCGTGTGTATCGGTTATCGTGTAAAAGTAACCTATGTCCTTCTCTAAGATCCATCTACATCGAAACTCATCCAAATCAGTTTAGCACTTTACAAACAAACAGATAGAGTTACTTTCGAATTTGTAATATTAGTAAGTATGGATCCCTGTCGGTATATTCGGGTTAAATTTCAGTTTTCAGCATAACTTTGAGTTTATGTACCTTTAAGTTTTAATTAATATTAGGTCTTTATAAAGACCTACCTTTGAGTTTTAATTAATATAAGGTCTTTATAAAGACTTAAAATACAGGTACATAAACTCAAAGTTATGCCAAAAACTGAAATTTAACCCGAGTATACCGACAGGGATCCATACTTACTAATATTACAAATTCGAAAGTAACTCTATCTGTTTGTTTGTAAACTGATTTGGATGAGTTTCGGTGTAGATGGGATATGAGAGAAGGTTATAGACTACTTCTGTTAATGTCACAGAAGATAAATTGAAGACTAGCAGTGGTTAAAGAAAGTCTCCACCTATTCTTAACTTATCTGTTTTCCTTGCAAAAAGGGACAAGGGAATTATGTCATTTTCTCTTTCTCATACCTAAAAACAATCTAAAGGGAAGATTTTCAACAATAATTTGACTGCCTCTGTGACTCAGTGGTAGCGAATGCCACTGCTGTGCTAGAGGTCTCGGGTTCGATTCCTGAGTCGGGCCAAATGTTTGTAAGATCTACAAATGTTTGTTTCGGAGTTTGGGTATTTTCTATGTATAATATGTATGTATTTACAAAAAAAAAGCATACAAGTATTAATATCAGGTATCTAGTACCCATAGTACAAGCTTTGCTTAGTTTGGGACTAGATGGCGTTGTGTGTTAAAATGTTTGAACATATTTATTTATTATTATTATTATAATAATGGTCGACAAACCTAAAACAAACTAGTGAAAAACATGTTAACGGTTTGAAATGAAACCGGTTAGAAAACAGGAATACCATACAATGGTGATATCATAAAAACATAAGTTTTGGATGTATTAATAAATGTTTCGGACATCTAACATACAACGCCACCTAGTCGTTGTATTATGTACCAGACAACTGGGAGAGCATCATTTTATACTTCTTTTTGTAAATACATACTTATATACATAGAAAGCACCCAAACTCCGAAACAAACATTTTCAGATCATACAAACATTTGGTCCGACCCGGGAATCGAAATCGAAACCTCAAACACAGCAGTCGCATGCGCTACCACTGCGACACCAAGGCATTTAAAGAACGAAGCAAACCTAGCACAGCAATTTTCCGGTAAACTTGCTGTAAAAATGACTTTAGCAGTTATTCTGTAAAAGAGTAATAAAAAAACACCCAGTCCCACAAACTTTCACGCTCCAAACAATAGCTAAATTCCCAGCCGTCCGCTTGCACGTCCAGAATTCACTTTTCCAATCGTTTCACTAACTGTTCAATATAACTAAACTATTTCAAATTGAGTTAACTTTGGCAGAAACTTTGAACGTAACGTTACGATGTTGGTAACGATCGAAACGTTACAAAACGTTTTGATTGTGTTATAGTTCGGGAATATAACCACAATATTTGGGATCCAAACAGTATTGCAGCCACTAATGTAGAGGAACTTTGTATCTTAAATTATTTGTATTTCATCAGGATATGTTGCGCAACGGCTAAACCGCTGCACCGATTTTAATGAAATTTGTCCTTTCATTCTTGAGCATGACCATAGGCGACTTTTTGCCGCGATAACCAATTTGGTTGGAGGTAAGCGCCAAAAGTGCGCCAAAAGTGCGCCATATAAATATGGTTAAAAAAGTAAAAAAACACAAATAAAAAGAAATTTTATGCCAACCACGAGCACCAGCGATCCTCGACCGAAGTACTACCTAATTTGTAAATTATTTCGTGAACTGATTAATGTATTTCGGTTTTAGTGACAAATAAACTTTTCTATTATTATTTATAATCAAACATTTTTTAGTAAAGCATATATTTTTAAACAGAACACATCAATAACATATCTTTAAAGTGAAACTTTTATGACTTTTTTCTAAAATTTTTTTCGCTACAAATTCAAATCCAAAATCATTTATTCAATTAAGATACTAAATGACATTTATAAACATTAAATTGAAGCTACAGATTAAAATCATAGATCGAAACAAACAAACGCTAGATGTACTCTATTGTCAAGGTGAATTAGATAAAAACACCAAAATTCACTGCCTGACTGTATACATCCATAGCTTCTAATTTCCGAAATGTGTACGGCCTTATGAGAAGTATACTGGCAAAGAAAATCATGGCCACTCTTTTCAAAAGTAACACACCTTATAACTGAGGTCAGTGACTTTTTTAGACCTTAAAATGTATACGACAACATACAGTAATTTCATTAATTTGCTGTCATTCCTGATACACAGTAGTAAACCTTTGTTCAGTGACTGACTACATTTTGCAAGCGGTTTTTCTAGTTTGAATGTAGATTTCATTTAAAAATCAAATATATATTGAACAATACTTTTTTGCTTGCGGATGCGAATGACTCTTCCTACACGTTCTCTGACAAGGTGTACAAAAACTCTTTATGATCAATTGAATATTTATAATAATACGCTTTCATGCTATCAACTTTCTCAGATATTTAAAAACCCCCACAATCTTTTACTCTTCTCTTCTAATCTTCTTGCTTCTTCTTCCATATAACAGTTTAAAATATTGTAAGAAAACTATAAAACATAAGAATGAGAACAAAAGTAATTTTTAACGTCTATAAGCAAAAAGAGTATTGTTGTGTTCTAAAATACACTGTGTTTATTTAGTTCAATCCGATCTTTATTTTAGTTTTTGATTATATTTTAAATTATATTATACCTAGAAATAATACAAACATAAAAAATATGAAACGGACACAAAGAACACCCAGACACAGAACTAAAATTTATGAATCACTCAAAGTGTGGTCGCAAGTGGGATTTGAATCCACAGCACTTGGCGGCGAACGACGTGGCGACAACTTAAACCACTAATTCAACCGTGCAGTAAAAAAATTATATCATACCGAGTCTAAGTATGCGTGAGGCGTGTCATAACCAGATTCCCCTCAGACCGAGATGACTCAACAATTGGACTGCGAAAAGGCCGTTAAAATTATTTACAATTCATTCACAAGTCTCATCTCCCCTACCTCGATCCATTTCCTTAACATTAAAGGGTGTTCTTACAAAATGGAGCATTTAAATTCTCATCAAGATATTTTAATAAGAAATTAATCTTAAACCTCTCAACTCACGGATGATTTGCAGAAATATTGAATGGAAATTTCAACCCTTTTTGTATACATAGCGTTGTGGTAATTATCGTGGACTTGAATTACTTATATACATTTATTACAGCTTCTTTGTCTCAATATACTTTGAGATTAATAGTAATAATAATATTGTGGAATATAAGTTCGGTGATCATTGTTCCGATAGTTGTATCTGTTCACGGATTGATAGCCAAGAGCTTCGACCAATAACCCTAAGAGGCTCAGGTTAGACCGCTGGATCAAGGTTCTGATGTAGAAGGTAGTCCTCATAGACTCGGCATGTATAGTGAGGAAGTTCCGGAGTCTTTGGAGCCGTAACCACCGGTTTCTCGATCCCAATACCCGACGTCGGTGGTATACAATCTTAAATATATATATTTAAAAATGTAATGATAAATGTTATCTTAATATAGTAAAGAGAATGATAATAATAATTGATATTTTTACTGTACACCAGATTAGAACATAAAATTAGAGAACAATTGGCGGCCTTATCGCCCGGAGGCAATCTCTTACAGGCAACCGTTGGATGGAGAGAAGACAGACGTGATTATAATGTAGTATCTGGCGTGAAACTAGGTAAAACCGTTATAGTAATACATAGAAGTTATAACATTACTATTTATTTATTTATAACTTTATGCACTTTAGTACATAGGCGGACTTTTCTACCAGTCAACCTTAGGGTGGTCTAGAAATCTTGTGAGATAGATACATTTTACCGTGGGAGAGCCACACTTCGGCATGCATGGGCCGGCTCGACCGGAGTGATACCACGGTCTCACAGAAAACCGGTGTGAAACAGCGCCTGCGCTATGTTTCACCGAGTGAGAGAGGATATCGGAAGCCCATAATCCAACCCTTCCCCTCATCCCTCACCTCATCCCCCAAGGCTGGCAACGCACTTGTGATGCTCTGGTGTTACGGGTGTCCATGGGCGGCGGTAATCGCTTACCATCAGGCGATACGTCTGCTCGTTGGCCACCTATTCCATAGAAAAAAAATACATTACATAGATACATATGCAAATACATAAACATTATGAATATATATATATTTTATCATAATATTACATTTACATTACATCATTATTAGCATCATTGACTGCCCTGGTAGTGCAGTGGTAGCGTTGCGACTGCTGTGCTCGTGTTCAACAAAACAGAGTCTAAGCCATTGGTCATTGGCACTACAAACATCAAATTTTAACAGCTGATGCTCTCTATATTGACTATGATGACTGATTTAAACGTGGGAGTGATACCACGGCCTCACAGAAAACCGGTGTGAAACAGCGCTGGCGCTGACTTTCACCAGATGAGTGAGGATATCAGAGACCCATACCTCAATCCCCCTCCTCCCCTTCCCTATTACCCTAAGGTCGGCAACGCACTTGTAACGCCTCTGGTGCTGCGGGTGTCCATAGGCGGCGGCAATCGCTTACTATCAGGCGATTCGTCTGTTCGTTTGCTAAGGGGCAAATGGTGAAATCCATAAAAAAATAGACTATTTCAGCCACAGCGCGATGGCCAATCTTAAGAGACCAGCCAACTACGCAAGAATTATTACATTTTATTTCACAAACAGGTGCACTCTCTAATCCCTCAATAGTATTTTACTCATTAAAAAGAATTTTTACAAATTTCACCTCTAATGGAGCAAGAGCGTGCCAAAGAAACATACATAAATACCCTCAAAAATTATAACTCTCCTTCTTTCAAAGGCGGGTAATAATAAGTCACTAAAATGACTGCAGACAAATTAGGGTATAAAAAAGTCAGTTTGAATTATTAATTGAAAGGAATAGCTTCAGGTTTTCCCACAAAAGATTCTATTTCTTAACATAATTAAATCAATAACCAACTTTATCTCGTGGTAATAAAGACCAGTCTACTGTGCACGGCGCGCATTAAAGCAATATTCATCGCGTCTAATAAGTAATAACGCGCTAAGCATGGCAAATATTTATATTACGTAATAAAATATTTGAAATATGTCGGGAGCTTTTAGATAGCCATTACCGTCATCTCAATTTCGTAAATTTGGAACTAGAAATAATGTCAAACAGGTGAAAAATATTAAGTAGAGTCTCATACTGTACATACATTTTGTTGACGATGCGAACCCCACAAAAGCGCGTGGGTGACCGAGCTTTTCTTGGTAATATTTTTTGGCAATTATTCTAAAAATGAATATTAGCTAGATCGATGTATCGCCCCCGAAATCCCCTGTATACTAAATTTCCTGAGCTCGTTGGAGCCATTGCCGAGATTCAGATTATATTTATAAGAATTTCTCGTTTAAATGTAATTAATAATGTGTATGTGCAGTAAATCGGCTCAGCATTAAAGAGAAAAAAAAAGAGTATGAGTTTACGTGTGTAACTAATTATATTAAAACTAAAATATAACTGACCGACAAACATTTTAATCTACGCACTCCACAACATCTGCAAGTGTACAATCATACATAAAGAATGAATAAAAGCTAATCTCTTGTAAAGTCTTTTCTGTGATATAGGGGGCAAACAGGCAGACGTTTCGCCTGATGGTAAGCGATTATGGATGGACACCCGCAGCACCAGAGGCGTCACAAGAGCGTATCCGGCCTTTGGGGGAAGGGGGAGGAGAGATGGCTCACTCACTTGGTGATATATTTTTTGTGAGATAAATATATGCTGATTAATACAGTTATGTTAATTTGACATAAATGATTCAAGACCAATGAATCCAAATCAGATGAGTTTTGAATAGGCTATCAGGGACTTGACAATAAGTAATGAAACTGGCTTTCAAGTTTCAAAGACTACCAAAGAAGAAATAGGAAAGGAGTAAAGCGAAAAAGGAGAGAACCATACGTGACATTCTTGGTCATCTTTTACATCTACAATTCAAAACCTGAGATGATTTTCCAACATTCTTAAGAAGTATTTTATCTACAAGAGTTGAATGTCGAAGGCTTGGAGGTCGTAATGGTGCGGGAATACCACAGGCGACAGTTCATTCCACAGTTTTGTTGTACGAGGCAGAAAAAGTGGTGGACTGCCAACCATCTCGATGATGGGGATGAAATTTGTCGCGTAGTATAATGTCAGAAAGAGGCGGCAGGAATTAGTCCGAACAATTCCTCGGAGCACTTCACATGGTACATGTGGTGGAAGATACACAGCGAAGCCACATCTCTACGCAGCGCCAAAGAGTCTAGCCAAATTGAAAGTTCTTCCCAATCGACGATTCGAGTCGCTCTCCGTTGAATGTGGGCCAAAGGGAGAAGCTGGCATTGGGGTGCCCCCGCTCAAAGATTGGGACTGTATCTTCTTTTAATTCCTATGATTCTCTCTCTTTCTGATTGCCACCTATTTGATAAAAAGTCCGACTCTTTATCAAGTAGGTGGCTTAAGGCTCCAAGTACCCATAACGATTACCAAATATTTTCACATGGCAACCAGTATCGACATGTCTTAACATATCCTAGGCACAGAGGAAGTCTCAATGTGTCTAGAATGGACAACCATCCATAAAACAACCTAGATAGGATTACTTAACCTCACACACACACACACTGCTGTGATCTTCTCAGCTATAAATGTATTAACAGAACTGTTTAAACGTTATTCCCAACTTAAATAACAAAACATTGTACATTAAATTGTGGCTGAATATACGTGTTTGTTTGAAAATAGCAGAATAATTTCATCTGTTTTAAACAGAGGTGACATTAACAGGTCCAGTATCCCGTGCGTACCTGCCCTCATGTTTACGACACCAGCAGACCGGTGATGCACGTTTATACAGTACAATATTTATACAAACAAATAAAATTGAAGTGTCTGTTTGTAATTCAAAATTAACAGCTTTTCACTCAATACAATACATACGGTAGTCGTTACATTGTTTTTTTTATTTAAAAGACAACTCGCGCATTAGAAATGTATAATATCCCCTGTGACGCGGGACTTTAGATACATACATATAACCGATACAAAGTACACCCAGACTCAGAACAAGGATTTTTGGCTCACACAAAGTGTTGCCCCATGTAGGATTTGAACCCACAATACTTCACGCAGTAGAAAACTGGTTGGCGACTGCTCAAACCTCTAGGCCAAACATATGTTGCGGTTATTCTCTAGAATGGCTGGATCATTCTGAAGACACTTTCACTGGCAGATAGTCGACATTATAAGCACTAGTTTCGCCCCGTGGTGGCACCGTCGGTTGTTATAAATTTACAACAATAACCACGGGTTAAACGATAAAACAGCCCCGGGTAACACCGCGGCTCGCTGTTAGTATACGTATATAAATGTAATGGGACTTGATACTATTCGATTAAATATCGTCTTTTATAATCCGTTAGGAATTATTCTGGTAAAACAAACATTCACTACGTATTATAGAACAAAGACCTCCGCGTCTGTTTGATTTTTCTGTTCGCGATAAACATAAAACCCACACTTCAGATTTTGGTGCGGTTTTCGCCAATAGCTAGAGTGATTCATGAGGAAGGTTCTGGTATATAATTTATTTAATTTTAGAATATAGTGGCTCAAATATAACGATATTTGTTGAAGATGTCGAAAAAAATTAAACCGCACTTCTTCTCAGTTGTTAATAAGCAATATTTTATATTTTCCGTAAAAGCGAGTGCGAAGCCGGGGCGAGTCGATAGTGAAGCAATGAAAATAGTGATAAAACATATATAATTGTGTACAGTTTATGTGCGATTCAATACTAAAAACTTCTGCAACGATTGAGTTCAAGATTTGACATTATTCTAAACAAATTTTACTCGTAAATCTAATTACAACGTAGCACAGTGATGCGTGCCATTATAATCATAATTAGTAATTACTTATAAATTAACTGAATATATTACTATTAAAGTGCAATGGGTTACGACGATATAAAGGGAATACATTCAAGAATTAAATTATTAAAAGGGAAATAAAACACTGTGTGGCAAACAATAAGGCTCAATTTTAAAAAAGGCCATAGTAGAGCTAACAAATGAACCCTTCAAAATAAACCTATTGTCCTCTACTGATGAACGAAGAACTCCCAAAGAAGAGCGCTAACTATCGCAGTCCACCGCATTCAGGATCCATCCGCTGTCCTGTAGGTCACTTATAGCCGCTACTCGCTTATAATAATAATAAAAATATCCTTTATTTAACAATCTTACAATATAGTTACTAAAAATCTTATACAATTGTTTGACACCGGTACGTGAAAGTTGTCTTACTCTCAGCATAGGCCTCCCCTAGAGTTCTCCATTCAATGCGATTCCACGCTTGTCTTTTCCAAGTATGTCCCGCTATTCTTATAATATCGTCTTCCCGTCTACGAAACGCTACTCGCTTACAGTCTCACAAATACCGTACATTTACGAAAATACAGATTCATATGGACATACATATATATACGAATACGTATAATAAAAGATAGACTCTTACGGTTCAATACAGTACCGTTTTATTGACACGACACGTTAATATTCTTCGGCGAATTTCTTTTATATCCTTTTGAACCCCGTTGAAGGAAAAATTCATTTAAACTCATAGGTATCTGTGCTTGACGTTGATTAGAATTCTTAGAACTCAAGAACTTTAGTTGTGTTTTTGAACTCTTAATAAATATTTTTTTAATAAATAAGGTAATAGTTAAATTCAATGTTATATACCTACCCTTTTTCATGTTAAGATGTCAAAATGACAACTCTACCTGATGGAAATATGAGGTCATCATCCTCAATGCGAACTAGGTAATGCAGTATGGTGACCCATACTATGGTGGCTTAGTGAGATCTGTTTTCACGCCCCGCTTAAAAAACCCGGGATCATAGTTTCACCATGGCACAGAAACTATATGAATACGTGACGCTAAAAATTTGTACCCTTTTTATAAAGAGAAATATGTAGTATAATTAAAGCTTATATTGAGTACGAGTGCAGTCAGCTAATATTTTTTTATGGATTTTAATAAAAGAACTCTAAGGTCAAAAATCACATGAACTATGGTTAATCTCGATCAACGGACGAACACTAATTAGTGTAAAACTGTGTAATAAAAAAACGATATATCCCACAATGTCAAATCTATTAATATGTTGGTATTAGAAATTAGATAATCTTCTTATTCTTCTTAATTGAAAGACGTCCATCATGAAACATTTTAAGTTTTGCCATAATATACCGATTAATAAGATTGCTATGTAAAATTCTATATATCTTAAATCTTTTCATCAAATTTATGTTTTACTATTTTAAACTGCGATTGTTTGTACAAACCTTTTTAATATAGTCACCTGGTGTTATTGGTGAAATACTGTCAGTCAGAAGTGAATTAATAATTTTACGTTCATATGTAGTACCCAAAATATCATTATCCATTAAACTTTAACACTGATCTATCTACTTAATTCACTTAGGTATGTAAATGCATCACTGAGATGCAGAAACATCTCATTTGATCGCCATAGTATGTGTCGCCGTGCTGTATTCTCTGCATACGCACTGAGTATGGTGATCATTACTTTCAGATTCTACTCATGGTTTCCATCAGGCATTCATATTAATAGGCTTAAAGAATCTTATTTAAAGAGGTGCAATCGAAAGCCGGTCGTAAAGTCAATCAGTCGGCTATAATGCGTTAGAGGCAATAACAAAATTAACGTTGCTCTTAGTAACAGCTTATTCTCTAGCGATAAGACCAACGCCTTACGTTGATAAATTTGATGTTTGTAAATATTTCTATAGGCATTTTAATGTTTGAGTATATATTATGTAAATATTTAACAATTGCGTGAAATATTAAAATGAATGTCAGTACCTTTTTGTTTGAGTAATTAGGCCATTCCGGTAAATAATCAGCGTATTTCGTGATATTTGTATATCGTGGTTGTTTGCACAAACCTAGTTAATACAGCCACATGGTGTGACTATTGTAATACAGCCTAAGGAGTGGATTAACACTGCAATTTTGAAATTAGCACGAATGATTGTAGTGTTTGAACATACATTGTTTGTATGTGTCGTTTTTAAATAGATTAACAAAACTGATTCTTAACTTTGTTGGATATGTATGTGTTGTGGAAAAACATTCTTTATCTTTTTGAAATGAAAGGTAGCCAAAAACTCTAATAAACAAAAATCTATACCAATATTATAAAGAGGTAAAGTTTTTAACATTGTTTGCATAGTTTTAGGTAATCTTTGAAAGTACTGATCCGATAATGAAAATTCTTTCACTAACCGAAAGCGACACTATTCAGGAGTATCATAGACCATAGTTTACTGTGATTGCACAAAAAAAATCAGTTAAAAATAATAGTATATGTAAAACAAGTCGAAGAAAAATGGGCAGTTTACGCCCAACGAAGTGGACACAAGTCCGGTAATTTAAAATGCAGAGAAAGTAAAAATGAAGATTAAACATACTAGACAAAATAGTTTATATCCATTTTGACCCGAATAAGGCGACGCCAAAATTGAAGGAAATAATTTTGGCAGTCTGTTTGTAGATTCCACCATAGCACTTAAACTACTAAAGCAATTTTTAACCGAATTAAAAAAAGAGAAAGTTATCAATTCGACTGATTATTTTTATGATTATGTTACCTCATTACTTTCGGCTGGGTGAACCAATTTTGATAAATCTTTTTATTTTTCAAAGTTGGTAGTTCCCATGAGGAGCCATTTCAAATGGGTCAGTTCTTGAATCTGTTTTTTTGTTAATATTTGTGATTATAATCAATGAGGTGTCAGTAGATTTGTAATAATGGCCTGAGTAACAAAGTCTATACAAATTTTATTAAAACTCTTTACGAAGATATAGTTTATTCAACTTTTTCACGATTTATAGCTCTGTGTGACCAAATTTATAAATTAATATAAAGCTATTTAATGGTATAATATATACTTACGCAGCCTTGTGTCAAGGTTATTGGAACTTCAATTGCAAGGTATGTACCCTTTTCTTTTTAAAAATATCCTCTCATTTCATAATAGCTAATTTCTCTATAT
>PKRV01000906.1:1954803-2087530 GCA_003709505.1 Hyphantria cunea | reverse complement strand
ATATATATATATATATATATATATATAACAGAAATACATAAGACATTTCTTGTTGGACTTCTTATTTGAATTTAGCTGACTCACATTGATTGAGTTGAATAGGAGTCGAGTGAAATGATTAAATTTGTAATTATCAACATAAACATTGCGTTCCAAAGGATGGATTCTCTTGTAAACAAAAAATATTAATTGTTCGTTGTTTGATTGTTTACGCTCCTATCTGATATCGTTAATTGTATCGAATAGAATCAACATCGAAGAAGATTATAGGCTTTATAAAACTCGACAGTATACATTCAATGAATGGTGTTGTAAGCATAAAATTTGATATTAGGTATAACATTTATTATCACATACAACACAACAAGCGACGAGCGACATCACCGCTGTTTTGCACAAGTGACTCATAATGATCAATCCACTATGATCGCCTTTTTTTGTACGCAAATTCCCTCAGATACCACCGAGTGGTAGTTATGTCGAACTCGAACCACCTAAAAACCGCACACCATCTCGGGTACTAGAAGCCGGAGAACCAGGTGTACCTTCGGAAGGAAATCCCTGGAACCTGGAAAGGGAGAGTTCTAAACCTACCCCGGTCTAATTCCGCCATCTCCTTCGCAAGCATAACTTGCTCGCAGAAAGAGACGGCAGAGTTCCACGCGCTCTCGCTCCTTAACACTGCTGCAATCATGTTCCCGAGCGAGAGAACCCCCTTCCCGATGGCCGCCATGAGATCACGCCTCGGCACGTCTGCCAGCGCGTAGAATGCCGTATCCACGCTCTGGCCATTGCAGTGGTGGCACTCAGGCGTTGGCTCCTTGCGGATCAGATACAGGTGCTCTCCGAAAACCCACTATGGTTGCCTGTAAAAAGCCACCCCAACCGTTGCAGCGGAGTAGCCATTCATTTGTCTGCGTTCGGACAGCAAACTTCTACTTTATTGTAAACTATCATTTGGCACCCACACGTGCCACCGAGGCAGTTAATTATGGCCCTGGTGACTGACACCTGGGCCATACATATATATATATTAACTGCCTGGGTGGCGTAGTGCTAGCGTATGCGACTGCTGTTCTTGAGGTCTCGAGTTCGATTCCCGGGTCGGATCAAATGTTTCTATGATCTGCAAATAGTTTTTTCAGAGTTGGGTGTTTCCTATGCATAATATATATGTATTTACAAAAAAAAGTATGTACATATTTATATCAGTTGCCTAGTATCCACAATACAAGCTCTGCTTAGTTAGTGCAGCCCTAGTTATATGTTTAAGGTCCGAAATATTTATTTAAATATTACAAATTTATTGACATCTCATTAATCATTGAGGTTGGGCCTCCGGTATCCGTTAGGAAATACAGCGCAAGCACTGCTTCACCCTGGTTCTGAGAAACTGTGGTATCAATCTGTTCGAGCCGGCCCATTCATACCGAAGCGTGGCTCTCCCACGGGACAACTTTTGCAACCTATTAAGATGGTTCTACATCATTAAGCTTTCAGTCTTGCATCGTTGACGAAACACGACAGCAAGAATATGTGTTCAAATGAAACCAAATTGACTGTTCAAAAACTCCTAATTTCTAATCAGAATTTTAAAATGGAAATTGAATATTAAGGATAGTCTCTTATTCTCTGATTGCCTTGGTTAAATAAATAGAAATATACTTAATTACAATTATGTATATAAATATTTGAATTTATAAAACACTGTATCAATTTCGTAATATTATACGGTGCGATTAAATAAGCTTAAGTAATGGGAAACAATATGTGTGTGACTGGAGCTCCTGTAGCCACTACTATAAGTCTAAGTGAGTTTCTTTCACACATTTACTCGAAACAAAACATCCTAAAAGTTCAAGTTTTTAAGTTTGAGATAGTTATCTGCCATGCAACAGTATTTATCAGGTATAATTTGCTTTTTACAAACGAGCAGACGTATCGAATGATAGTATGCGATTAACGCTGCCCCTGAACACCCGCCACACTTGTGGCGTCACAAGTGCGTTGTCGACCTTTGGGGAATGGGGGAGGAGAGATGAAGGAAGAAAAGGAAAGGAGTAAAACGAAAAAGGAGAGAACCATAAGTGATGTTATTTGTTATCTTAATAGTAAGAGATTTTTTCGTCTGCAATTCAAAACCTGTGATGATATTCCAACATTCTTAAGTACCTAGATCTATAAATATCTGTACCTAGATGTGTAATCGCTACCGGCATGATACTATGATCGTCTCCGTGATTCGGAGATCACGTTAAGCAGTCGATCCCAGTTGTTACAACAGTCGTTAAGCTCAATTGGAGGCCTTCGGGCGGCTTCAAAATATCGAACGCCAAACCTTGGCGTTCGATATCTTGCCAGTCCCAATATGGTCTTTACTCTCTCCTGAAAGGAGACCTGAGCCCAACAGTGGTACATTATGGGTTATTGATAATTTTATTATTCGTATTTATATCGTGGAATATAGTGATAAGTAATTTACAATTAGTAGGGGCAAACCACTAAAACCGTACATAATTCGTAACAGCTAGACGTATGTAGGTACAACGTGATTCACCTTTATGTTTCGAGATGATCTACATCAGTGGAAATCTACATTCAAACAACAGTTTTCCATTTAGTCTTACAAAATTACCATACTAGTGTAATTATTGTGACCAACATCTACGTATCAGTATAATGTTAATCCAACCTCTTGCAGGGGCCCCACATCCCTTCCTTATAGAACCCCGAAAGCTACTCACTGATAATGACTATTAAAATCCATTGTACAGATAATAAAAAGTTACTAAATACTTTATAGGTAATGGAAACTTTATCCTATCTTAATCCTACAACGCACAATTAAACTTAACCAACATCTATCAGACATGTAACTGATAGTCACAGAAGCTGGAGTGTGCTAGAGAAACCAATTAGGCAAATGTAGTCTAACGGGGCTTATTTTTATTGACGGGTTGGAAAATCCTTTCGGGATTCCGGCTCCTTGAGGACACAAATGGGGCAGTCCATCAGCGTGTGCTAAATAATATATATATATATATATATATATATATATATATATATATTTAAAGAATAGTCTTTGTTGATTAGGGTCCTTCTAAATATTTTAAACTTTGAAGAGAAACAAAATTCATAACCCACAACTTCCTCCAGGTAAACTTCTTTACGTTTNATATATATATATATTTAAAGCTGTAGAAGGGAGTACTGTCCCAAACTCCAAGAGGCCTTGTCTTATTGGCAAAGGTATATCAAAGATGATTGCTAATTTCAAATTCCCTTATGCTATGCGAAAGTTCAGCGATATTTCTACATTTATTCTTTAACTTTTTATTGACACTAAACATAGTAGAAAAAAAATTAATATGACAAACTATTCAGTTCCATGTATGAAATCATTATAACATATCCATTTTTCACTTTCTCAGATATTATTCCAAGACCAGGTGCAGAGGTTCCCTTGCAATATACACGAGAACATACATCACTTTATTAGCTTTGCATTACAACTCATGCTCTGCGGCGCAGACAAATTTGATTGTATTAGGAAAACACGTATTGTAGTAATATTGTTAGAACTTTATTTCTAACGTACGTTTAACAACATCACGGAATACGAGTTGGATACAATTTCAAAAGTTTTAACGTGACGTCTGACTAAATAAACAGATAATATTCTCAATTAACAGATAGAGGAATAGAATTAGATGGAAGAGAAATGTGGCCAAAAGTTAGTCGTATTTCAGTTTAAATTCAATTTGTTACCCAATCATGTCTCAATTGTTCTAATTAAGAAGTTAAAATACAAATGAAGATTTTATGGTCAATCATTTAACAAAATTGAACTGTCAGTGTGGGGTTGGATTTAAAATACGAAGTCTTTTCTATCTATCCCATAGGTGTCAAAATACATTAAGAGCAAATTACGTAGGAAGATATCACTGCAAACAACTGGTTAGATGGCAAACTTGAAACAAACGGTATGGCAAGCGTGGTATAGTAGACCAAAAACTCCTTTTTAAGAAGGGATCATGTCCAGTCATGGTCTGTTAAAGACTGATGGCGATAACGATATAATTGATTGCAGCGTCTGATATAAATACAGTTGCATTCAGAACTTACGTACTAATCGTGGGAGAGCCATTCTTTAGAACAAATAGGTATAAGTGATACCATGGTCTCACAGTAAATCGGTGTTAAATAATTATTTCCTTGCTTTTTTCCGAGAAAATGCATTAACAGATCCTCATTCTCCTTGTTTTAGGGAAAAGTGGGAATAAATATTAGCACTGCACTTTTGCCTCTTGACTGAAAAGTGACCATGAACGGTAGACACTATCAGGTTACCCATCTTCTTCTTTGCTCTAAAACTTATCGGATAAATTGTTAGCTAATAGAGATAGAGATAATATTATGCGAATGAATCCATTCTTTATAACTAAATTTGCACGATGATAACGTAATATATTCATTGTTTTTCCATCAATTTAAAGAAATTTGTAAACTGTTTTCCAAAAATATAGCAAATTAAATCAAGTATCTCCTATCCATAAAACAAAAATCGTTTGAGCCCGGGGCACAAATGGATTTTGAAGGAGTATAATAGTTAATTCACGAACAATTGTTATGTTAGAAATGTTATAAATATAAGTCAAATACATAGAGTAAAGGTAGCCTTATTACTAAATACAAACCCACCTAGGCTATCTTAATATATAACTATTAATCATTGCATTAATACATTGATTTCATCATAAGTATATAAAAGAAAATATTGCCTTGTAGATGAATATTTTTCGCACAGCCAATACACGTCCTAATACAAGTTGTTTTATCCAGTCCAATAGGCAGCTAGTTTGGCTAATAAATAATTCGAGAAATATTATTTGTACCAAGACACGCTTCTGAAGAGCCGTAATCAAAGGCTCGGTTATTTTCCTGATGGGAAAATAGGTTTTTTTTTCTACTTTTACGCTCTATGCTTGATTATTCAAAGGAATATAGTAATATTCTATTATTATGTATCTATAAACATGTCTATAAAAATGTAAATGGATTAAAAAGGACGTTTGCTATTCATTTATATCGCGACATGGCTTTATAGTCAATGCAACAAGTTGAAAATCGTGTAAAATCTTGATACTGTGAAGCAAAATACGTGCAATAGCTTGTTTGACTCATCATAACATCGAGAAAAATGAGTGAGAATTTCATCCGCACATAAAAAATTTCAAGAGTTATAAACAATTGAAGATCACAAAAAGGTGGTCTAAATTTTTTAATATAACTCAAAACTTTTGGTCCTAGAGGAATTTAAAAAAGGAGGTTCCAAAAAATGGCAAGATTAGCATCACTTACTTTTAAACTGACTGCTTATCACAAAATGTTTTTTCTCATGGTAATGTCTATTCGCTTAAATACAATCGCTTTGATCGCGCCACCTCTTTACGTGTGGCTTTTTGTCAAAGAAAAAACAAACACACGACTACGGCGTACACTCACAAGTAAGTATGATTTATCAGTTTACGTAGGGTGAAGCAAAAGGTTGTGTTTGTTTGTCTTCTAACGTGTAAATGTTATCACAAAGCCTTCCTTGCTAAATAAAAAAATGAGATGTTTTTATTTTTGTCTTTATTACCTAGGCAAACACGGTTGGTGTATGAATTAATATATTCATATTTCACAACAATAACCACAATTGCGTGCGATTGTACTGACTCTATCTAAAGGAAAGGACTTTATATGTTGCAAGTTTTTAATCCTTATATCATCGGTTGCAGATATGTTTCAGATAACTTATTTAACAGAAAAATTAACGTATCCTTCATATAAGTTGTGAATATCTGTCAGGTAAGCTCTCCGAAACTTATTTATAATCAGTGAAACAGAACTTTAATTACATTAAAACCATTTTATGGCACAAGAAACACAAAATATAACATATAAATAAATGTCTGTAATACATAATATTTGGAGTCAAATAGCCTTCCATAAAGCAGTGTAGATTTTAAATACGCCGAAATTCCAAAGCCATCTAAGTAACATGTACAGTCAGCAGGTAAATAATATCACCTACAAATTTCCTTATGGTTAAGTAAAGTTACTAGAAATCGTCATTTTCAACACGCTGAAGTCCATCGCTGGTCATGACCTGTCGTAAGGCACACCTCAGATATACCTCTATTGCTTTTCGAATCCAGTCGCCACCCTCTTACGGAAATCGTCCCGCTATTTGAGCAAAAGGCATAATTTCTTCTTTCACCCAGTTAAAGCAAAAAATTCTAATTTCCGAAAGGTAGCGAATATGCAATTTATAGGTTATTATTTTTACATCTCATATATCTAAAATTCAACATTGCTTTACTGTTTGGGTTTGGATATATTTGCATTGCATTAGGAATGTATCCTATATTATGGGGAACTTAACAAACATACATGAAACGGCATAAAAAAACACCCAGTCTCAGAATTATAATTATGTGAATCACACGAAGTGTTGTCCCGTGCAGTCATTCATATTCTTTAATAAAACATTTTATGTTTACCTTTAAATAATTCTTGTCTGTGATAAAGTTTTTTCTTCTAACAAACTGCCTCGGTGGCGCAGTGGTAGCGTACGCGACTGCTGTCCATGAGGTCTCGGGTTCGAATCCTGGGTCGGACCAAATGTTTGCATGATCTGCAAATATTTGTTTCGGAGTTTGGGTGTTTTCTATGTATAATATGTATGTATTTAGAAAAAAAAATGTATTTATGTATTCATATCAGTTGTCTAGTACCCATAATACAAGCTCTGCTTAGTTTGGGACTAGATGGCGTTGTGTGTCAGATGTCCGAAATATTTATTTATTTATTTATTATATTTATTTATTATTTATTCTAACTGCAGCGAAAAAAGCAATGGGATTGCCCAGATAAATAATTGTCACATAAAACCACGCTTCGGCATGCATGGGCTGGCTCGACCGGAGTGATACCATGGCCTCACGGAAAACAGGTGTGAAACAGCGCGTACGCTGTGTTTTACCGAGTGAGTGAGTATACCGGAGGCCCATATTCCAACCCTTCTCTCATTCCGCTCCCCATCCCCCAAAGCCGGCAACGCCCTTGTGACACCTCTGGTGTTATGAGTGTCCATGGGCGGCGGTAATCGCTTACCATCAGGCGATACGTCTGCTCGTTTGCCCCCTATTCCATAAAGAAAAAATAACACTTTTAGAATAGTTTTACACTACGTACGCATCCCAAGTTTTCTATTATCGTTCCTTTGCTAACTGTACCTCCATATGCAACAAAAGGCCTATTTTACAACACATATAAAATCGGTAGAGGTTGCTGATTTTGATCAACGTCCGTTGCTGATTTTATTCAACACGAACCATGGAAATTTAAATATGTTTTATATGATTTAAACTTTCAACTGTACAGATTAAAATTATACGTTTATTATTTACAAATTATTAAAATTTAAGTGTCCCTTTGTAAATATAAATTGATAGCTTTTCATTCAATTCATCTGAAAGTACATACGGCACTTCCTTTCCTTTCGTTGTAGATGACTGAATTGTAATATTGTGTATTTCTATATTTAATTCTTTAAATTTTTTACTCTCCAATAATCAAATCGATATAACAATTCGAACCCAAACATAAAACATTTAAATGTTGTATCAGTTTTATTTTAGTTTAGTTTGCTTAAACAATACCCACTTCCAATTCCGATATACCAATTCCGAGGAACAATGTCCGACAGTGCAGGAATAAGCCATAACAATTTGTGGGAAAAATGGCGATGTAAAGTATCCTAAAGCCGACAGCTTTTTGCTTTAATTGCAACACTGTTAATTTAGGTTACGTGGGCAATCGAAGTTGAATCAATTAATCTATTAGAGTCTATAGGTCAATTTATTCAGCTTTGATTTCCATATGCGGCAAGACTAGTTAAACTAAATAGGTGCAAATAGATTTTGCTACAGATTTTATTTTCGAGCAAATTTTTAGATTGCCCTTTCGACCCTATGGCGCAGAGATACATGATCCAAATTCATATTCAGGAATTGAACAATTTCGTTTGAGATTTATTGGTAATTAAAGTACCTACTAATATAAAAATCCACCAAAACCTATCTACAAATATATATCTTCATGAAAACAACACTGACGTAGAAAAGGAATGATATTTTAAAAACATTGAACACAATAATAAAACTTCAAATACAACAAACTGACAAATACAATGGCCCACGCTCTTTATTGAGCTTATAACAGTCCTCAATTCTTTGAGGTTCCACCCCACAGCACAATAGCCCTTTTGATCCACATCGGGCCTTGACACGTCGAAGCCACAGGAAACTATCCGATAATTGGAACGCCATGACTCGCAAAATGGCGACCTATAACCGCTAAATGACGCACTACGGTTATTAGTTCCTTTTTCATTTTTAACACGGGTCCATAAAAGATCTCAAATTTATTTTTTAGGAAAATTATCTTTTGACTGACAATAAAAGAGGGTGTTCTCAATTTGATTGCGCTCTTTATGTTTATTGACTGATTGATGATGACATAATTCGGGAAATTTGTTAAATGTTTTGTGATGGTCCAAATTATTTATCCATTCAAACCTTCGTGCACTTATGTGAATCGGTAAACTTGATGCCTTAGTCATGCGTTACCAACCAGGTAGGCTCATCGGGGTTATAGTTATACAGGACGACATACAATTCTTTAAGTGAATCTTCTTTAGGCGTGTTCAGCACTTTTTGGGTGAACAAGAATCATAGAACTTGTGTCATCGTCACCGAACGCTTTCCAAGAGCTATATGTACTCTCTATATATATGTACTTTTTGCGTGAAAAAAAAGCGTGAACCTCGCGACACCATCACCACACGCTTCCACTGAGTAATTAACTTCCACGAGTGTTAATAATTATGTACATAGATAGATTATATATGGAAAGAGTAAATACATCTCTCTGTCTACATACACAGTTTTCACTTCAACCGATAGTCCCCAAAGATTGCACAGTGTTTCTTTTTTTTTACATATATAAACGTACCAAAGTGACTCTTTTTTATGGTAAAAGGGGCTAACGAGCAGGCGTATCGTCTGATGGTAAGCGATTACCGTCGCCCATGGACACCCGTAACACCAGAGGTGTCACAAGTGCGTTGCCGGCCTTTGGGGGATGGGGAGGGGGATGGAAAGGGGGATAGGTGGAGGATTGGGGTATGGGCCTCCACTATCCTCACTCACTCGATGAAACAGAGCGTAAGCGCTGTTTCACGCCGGTTTTCTGTGAGGCCGTGGTATCACTCCGATCGAGCCGGCCCATTCATGCCGAAGCGTGGCTCTCCCACTCTACTCTACCTGATGTAAGGCCTGGACAGAATCCAAGTGTAGTGGTCACCATATACGTTACGAATGCAGCCAAGACAACAATGCAGCATGGTGATCCACACTAAAGCGGCGTATTAAGATGCTCCTACATCATCAGCACAATTTAGATAAAATAAGAACTGCAAATGTTCATGTAAAGTTTTCTATTCCATTTCTTTTGCTGACTGTGCCTATATATAGGTCGACAAAATTTTACAACTCGCATAAAATAGCTGGAGGTTGTTGATTTTAATCAACATTTCTAACACGAACCATGTAAATAGGCTTTATGTAATTGAAACTTTTAGTGGTACAGATTAAATATGAATTTAATTAATTCTTAATAAGGTGTCAAAACACAAGTAAAACTCTTGAAAATAAGATCGAAAACATGAAAATATTATAATTTTTACCCCTCTTTATTACCCGACTGCTAATGAAGGAGGGTTATGTTTTTCGAGTGAATGTATGTATATTTCTTTGGCTGGTCCTAGAGCCTAAACGGCTTGTCGTATTTTTATGTGAGTTGTGTCAATACATTTGTCTTAGACGTGATAGTGACACTGGCTTTATTAAAATTTAAAAAAAGCAAATTTAATGATTTTTGGAAACAACAAATAATCTCAAAAAAAATGTTTCCAAAACACATCAAGTGTAGGATCAAATTAAAGAATTCTTAACGGTGATTACGAATATATATATATAACTTATATGTTTTAAATATGATATTGACGCAATCAGCTTTTATTTTTTTAATAATTCATTACTTGTTTTAATATGTAGTACCACTTCATTCGACTTCGTGGCACTAACGACATCCAGTTACATGCACTCTTATAGATCAAGCCCTCCTACTTTACTTAATAACCTCCGTATTCAAGATGCAAACGTTTACCCAATCTATTCCTAGTTTCACCAAGTAAGTGAGGATACCGGAGGCCCATTATCCAACTCTTCCAAGTCGCAGATGTATCGCCTGATGGTAAACAATTACCACCGCCCATGGACACCCGCAACACCAGGGACGTCACAAGTGCGTTGCCGCCCCAGGGGGATGGAAGAGAGATTAGGGGAAGGGTTGGATTATGGGCCTCCAGTATCCTCACTCACTCAGTGAAACACAGCGCATACCGATTTTCTGTGAGGCCGTGTTACACCACGGTCGAGCCAGCCCATGCATGCCAAAGCGTGGCTCTCCCACGGTCTAAACTAACTAACTGACTTATAAAAAGTAGGAGGTTCTCAGTCCGACTGTTTTTTTTTGTTTGTTACCTCAAAAATAAAGATTGGATTGAACAAAATAAAAATAGTGTATTTTAGAACCCAATAACACTCATATCGCTAGTAGTAGTTAAATAGTATATTTGTGCCTACTCTGTCATATGTCATATAATTTTCTTACCCTATTTTAAAATAGGATTTCTAAGGGATCGTATTAGAAACGAGATGATCCGACAAGGAACCAGGGTCATCGACATAGCCCACAGGATTAGCAAGCTGAAGTGGAAGTGGGCTGGCCATATTTGCCGAAGAACCGATAACCGTTGGGTGAAGTGATGATTTGCGCAAGACGGCTGGCAGGAGTTGGCTGCAAGCGCCATGGATCGAACTAACCGGCGTGCTATTGGAGAGGCCTATGTCCAGCAGAGGACTGCGATAGGCTGATGATGATGACGATGATGATAACCTCAGAATTTCAACTGGATGAACTGATTTTGAGGATTATTTTTTTATCTGAATGCTGGTAATTCCTGTCTGGTCCCATTTCAATTCGGGCCAGTTCTTAAAGTCGGTTTTTTTTCGTAATTTTTTTTAGTATACAATGTGATTATTTATGAAATTAAAATTTGTGAGACTTAAATACATATGCTTAGGTTTGAAAATTAAATTTAAATTTCATATTTTGCTTATAATCTTTAATACACTTGAAACTTATCAAAATTAGTTAGCTTGTTTGAATGTTACTTGGAATACGCTAGAAAGTGCTAAAGGAGTTTTATAACATAGTTTAAAACGTAAATGAACTTTATTAATTCTGCTGAATATGGGAGTTAATACGAAATTCAGAATTAATGCTGCGTGGAGGTTCATCTACTGTAGACAATGGTTCATATAATAACCTAAATCTTGGGCAATTTTAATCAGACTTAAGAAGTTCTTATACAAATGAAATAAAAGGAAAAATGAAATGACATTTATTTGCATAGAACATAAGTTATTACCAGGTGTAACTTTGGTTGACATTACTTTCATAAAAATACGACAAACCGCATACCCTAGAGTCTAAAACTCCATGACATGCCAAATGAATATACATACATATATACATACACTCGAAAAAAACTTAATCCTCCTTCTCTCGCAGTCGGGTAATAAATCTGAGTTGTTTATAGTCAGTTCGTGTTTTTGTTTATGCAGGATCCCTGCACGATTCACGAGAAGTATACCTAGTTTTAACCAACTAAAATCTAAGTATTTGTAAATAAGTATAATTAAAATCATTGCCTCCGAAAGATTCAATATAAAAAATAAAAATTCCACGAAACAACTGCCGTCTTCATACAAAATATTCAAACGATTTGCTCCGTCCAATAAGAAGGCATTGTCGAATGGTCCCGATCCGTGTTATTACACACAATAAATTATAGCAAACGGTCGGCCAGTGGAGCCTTTATAGAAAGGAAAGACAGAAGCTGGTATTGGTCTGCATGAAAAAATATAAAGCTTGAATTCAATTGCTAGATTTCTTTGCGTGAAGTGTTTAGTTATCAATATTCTTTCTTTTGAACAAGCTGATCTGACTAGGCCACCATATTGTGGGTCACTATGCTGTATTAAATGCGTTCGCTCATTAGAGAAAGCCTCCACTTTTCAATTCCACTCATGCTGAATAGAGAGAAAATATGCTGGGTCGTGGGGGACTTTGTAGATGTACATACATGAAAAAGATACAAAGAACACCCAGACTATTTACAACAATCACAATTTGTGGTGCACACAAAGTGTTTTCCCATGTGGAGAAACACCAAACCCACAACACTTGACGCAGTAGGATGCGGCGTAGTAACCACTTAAGCCACTACGCCATACGCGAACTATGCAATGGAAATTGAATCCACTGCTTTCTGATATGAAAACTACGCTAATTCAGATCTTATTTTAAATATAATATTATAATTTATCTTTAATAGTAAAAATATATATGAGGCGCTCATAGCCCAGTTGCACTCGGTGATTAGAAACAATCAGCGAGGGCAAGCAACGACGGCGCGGTCAGTACCTGGATGGGTGACCGCTGGTGGCATGTTACCATGAGCGTCTTCGTGATTCAGAGGTTCACGTTAAGCAGTCGGTCCCGGTTGTTATCATAGGATAACAGTCGTGAAGCTTAGTTGGAGGCCTTCGGGCAGCTTAAAAACATCCAACGGTAAGATTACGTAGCCACAACGTTGTCTTGCCAGTCCCCAACCCGCACTTGGCCAGCGTGGGGACGTATGGCCTTAACCCTCTCCTGAGAGGAGACCCGAGCCCAGCAGTGGGACATTATGGGTTGTTGATTTGATTTGATTGATTTGAGTAAAAATATTATTTTAAAATAAATACACTACCGCTTATTAGTAATGAACTGAAAAGAGAAAACAAGGCGCACAAAACAATCGACTGACTAGGATTTTAAAAGTAAGTTTACTTAATCAAATAATGAAAGAACTACATATGTCATGTATTTTCAAATTAATCAAATTAAATACTTTTTTGTGTCGCATGCAGTGCAAAAACGTGTTATTATTAGATTTTGTAATTATTACCCGTATTTTATTTACTTAAAAGGGTGAGCAGGTCTCATTAAAGTTTACAACAAAAAATGACACGACATGAAATTCAAAGAACAAACGAAACAATTAATTACAACCAATCACATGTTTTTTCAACATAATTTTTTTGGCGGCTTATAGCTGAAACAAACACCTCCTTTTATTTCTTATAATTCGAAATTCATCGGTAAAGTATTTCAACACAATTAAGAAACAAAGGAATAGCCTATTAGCAAATAGACGCTTACACTTCGAAAAATCAAGATGGACGCCTAATCAAAGATCGTTGGAAACATTTAATCAACATTTTTAGAGCTTATGGAGGCGAATACAATTTGTAATTTAGTTAGATTAGAAGCAATTCAAGATTTTACTTCCTTTAGTGGAACAAAGGCTTTTGATAAGCATGACAGCCTTTCAGAAGGAGTGTGTTAATTTGATGGGAATTTATTTTTGACTTGCATTCCAGAGAAAAGTTTAAATAGTATTCTGGTATTACAACCGTCCAAAATATGGGTTTCTGTAGAGTCGGTTAATGGAAGATAGTTTTACGTGATAAAAAAAAAACATTGATGAAAAATATGCGTCATAAGCTGAATGCTTAGGCCGACGGTACCTCTCTGCCACTTGTTCCGCGATGTCACTTGCAGCTCAGGCGGAATATGAAAATGAGTCGTGCTTTTTCGTGCGTGCAGCCATTATTTTTTTATTTATAAGAAAGTTATCACCTCAAAAACTCAAAAACAAATAAAAAAATTCAACAAATTCATAATTATATCTGGTATGTGGTACTAAATTGTTATGAATTCAATGTTGAAGGACCCAAATCACTCGGAAGCAATGAAAAACTTGGTAGTATCTAAAGTAAATAAATTTCACACAGGTAGTTTGGCAGTTAGCTCCTCATATCGCCCGAGTGTGGCCGGGACGGGTTTTCTCCTCCATTCCTTTCAGTGGCCAGCTGCAAGCAAGCGAGACCTCCGCGTATGCCGTGCTTCGTCTAAACATAGAGGTTTCGCATAGGCGGCAGCCACGTCAGTGCAGTACGACACTGGCAGGGGTTCGAATATCTTCATTACAATATTACCCGGACCCCTCGTAGCCACCATGTTGCATTATCCTTATACGCATTGAGGATGGTGGATTCCACTCTCTCACTCTCACTCATGCTTTACATCAGGCAGAACAGAGCCATTTAGGCTGCTAAAATTTTTAAAACAATGTACAAATAGTCGTGCTCCTCTTTCAACATTTTTCCAGGGTGGATACTGAACCCAAGTTTAGCAGTCAGGATCACTAAACGAACGGGCCCCTCAAATTAACCCATGGTACAACTGTGTGACTATTCGCTCGTTCTAATTTTGGAAAGGTCAACCGTTGACCTTACACAATAAATGCTGTAATCGAAATCTTTAGGCTAAAGCATATGGTTTTAATAGTATGGATTATTATTACCAAGATAAAATAAAACCGGAACTGTTTACCGCTCTTTCAACGGGATCCTGAAAATAGTTGGAGTTGCGCCAAGTATCTTAAATACCGGAACACTACATGTGGTGGCAACCTGCACCGAACTGCATGGTACGACACACGAATTAAATAAAATTTTAACAAAAACACGACTTCAAGAACTGGACCAAATTGAAAAGGGCATCACGAGAAGCACCAGATTGCAAATAAAAATGAATAGTTCACTCAGTCGAAAGTTCTGATTTAACAGACATAAAAAAAAACTGGCAGACGTTACTTCGTACCAAATTTTGAGATTTCGTATTCCCGAGAAGTAGCTTGTAGGTTTTGATTCCCTTGCGAATGTCGAAAATTTGCAGCATAAACGGCTGTATCTTTTTATAGCGTTGGCTTTTTCACATCTCCAAGGGACAGTAGACCTAAGTATTTGAAATGAACTTCAGTTTAATACCTCCACACGTTCCGGAAAAAAGGGGTCTTGACAGACAGACAGACGGGCAACAAAGTAATCTTACAAGGGTTCCGTTGTTTCCTTTTGAGGTACGGAACCCTAAAAATACAGTTAAATTAAGAACTTCCTGCTTTTCTGAAGTAGGTTACATAAACATATTTTTTATAAGGTTTGTTTCTTCGAACAACTACGTAGTACACACATCTATTACGATATGTTATCATCATCTTCCTGGCCTTTATTATTCCTTGATTTGGGGTCGTCTACTAGTTCAACCGGTTTTACCTAAATATAATTTTTTACACGTAGTGACTGGCATCTGACCTCCGCAGCCCTGAAGGTGAACTGAATTCGAAGGTTGAACTAGTTGTCAGTATATTTGAGGCATTGACTTCCCAATAACGATTGCCATAGAAGTTCATGACAACCGGGACCGAAAGCTTAACGTGCTCTCCGAGGCACGGGCGGGAAACACGACGATCTTCCATACTCCAGGCTGCTATTAAGAAATTCTTGTAAGAAAAACCCAACAGCATTACGACCCTGGAATCGATTGAACCCAAGACCTCTTAATCTGTAATCGCTTACGTTAACCATTCTAATAATTTTATTCCCAAAAAGTACATAAAATAGGTTGTACTTGAAAACACTATAAGTTACAAAGCGATAAAGAGATAAAGGAATTTCACTAAATTACATGCAATTTATAGAACAATCGTGTTTTATACATTTAAAAAAGAATTCATAACACTAAAATTAACTGTGTTCTCTGTTACTTAATTTAAAAATCGGAAACCAAAATTTTGATTACTCATAAATGTTTTTTCATTTCACTCGACAAAATCTTTGATAAACTTTCGGAAAATACATAGAATAGAACATAGAACCATATGCTTTTTTGATATGAATAACTTTTCTTAAGAGAACTGGTCTTAAACTATTGTTTTGTTTCTTATTTTCTAGTTGCTTTTTTTACTTACAATAGGCATGATGACAGTAGCCAAGAACCACCAAAATTATGTATTTATCTGATGAAATGGGGTTCATAGAGTATTAAAATCTAGTAAAAGTATTTATTTTCATATTTATAGCGAGATTAATAGTTAACTAACAAAAACAAAACTAATTAATACAGCAATCCACCATGTTAAGTTGAACACCAATCGGAGCGTGTTACGTCACTTATGTATAAATAAAGCTCACTTTGGTGGATATAATCTACGATCACTTTACTGTTTTTAAGAGCTATAGTTGATACTGGTTGACAAATGGTGACGTCGCATCTTACACAAACGTTTTGACGTGAATTTTAAACTTAAAATTTAAAACGTATTTTTTATAATAAATCTTTATATTTTGTAAAATTATAATTGTTTTAGATAATAGGAGATTCTACCGAACATCATAAAATAGTTTTTCAAAATCGGTCATCATGCCTATTACAATAAAACTAGCTGACCAGGTGAACTTCGTACCTCCATATCCAGTTTAGTAAAAAAAATCTGAATTACCGGAAAACTTATTTTAGTAAACCCGAGGTGACTTCCTGCAGGGCGACTGTGTATACAACTAAGCGAACTGAGAAAATATAAAATCCCCGGTTTCCTCTTATTTTCTTCTATACAAACCTTATCCTGACAACAACAAACACATTAAAAAAAAGTATTATCCAGTTTGGTGCACTCGATCGACATTTATGAGCGTTCATTTTTGTTTAGATTAGATTTCGATGTTAATGTAGCCTAAAGAGTAGTGGGTTCTATCACTATAAGGTATTATTATTCAATGTAGTGCCTTGGTGCAAGGTGTTAAATTACAGCATTAGACAGTTCTCTCTGATTTGTTCACACACGGTAAATATATAACAATTACATAAGAGTTAACACGACACGACAGTTGACCGAGAACGAATGCCATGCGCCGCTCGCGTTCTGACCGGCTTACATAAAATTGTTGACTTTAATAATACATACATAAGTCCCTACATCATTTCCGTCCTTTTCCATTTTATATAAAATGGCTTAATTAAATGGCATACCTTAAGGCATACATATGTATTAAATTAATCTTAAGAGCATACAATAAAATCTATAAAAAATTACGAAATAAGTTTGGGAACGAACCTTTTTGAAACTTTTGCGAAAGTTATTGATATTAAAGTGATTGACATTAGGTCCCAATGGCACATCGCCTTTAGGACAAATGATAACAATTCACGGTCCCAATTTTTAGACAAGTCAGACAGACAAACCCTCGTTCCATTTATGGTTACTTTTTTTCATATTTATATAATGGATAATCACAAAACGATATGGTGGATAGACTTAACGTACAGAATATATATTCCTCGGTGGTGCAGTGGCAGCTTATGCAATTTATGTGCTAAGGTCTCGGGTTGGATCCCAAAGTTATAAATAAATATAAATAATTTCGGACATCCAAACACACAACGCCATCTAGTCCCAAACTAAGCAAGCTTGTATTATGGGTACTATACAACTGATACAAACATTTGTTCCGACCCAGGATTCGAACCCGAGACCACATGGACAGCGGTCGTGTACGCTACCACTGCGCCACCGATGCAGTAAAAGTTGGATTAAACGTTTGTATGATCTGAAATGTTTGTTGTGGAGTTTAAGTATTTTTCACTTGTTTTAAAAAAAATCAATAAGCCAATCTTCCTGCCGTAGTACAAGTTCTGCTTAGTATTAGTTAGTTATTAGACTAGGTGGCGTTGTATGTGAAGAGACCAAAAAAAATATGAATACCCTTTTTACTCACATACAACGCTAACGCAAACTAAATATACATATATGTACATATTACATATATACACTTTCGTATGAGCATGTAATAAATACATGGGTCCGAATCCTACACAGGATAATTATTGTTTGATGAGGACGTAACCTTCTACCTATAATGTGTGTATTTTCAAAATATACATCGGGAATATTATCAGACGACCGTGTGGAAGATATGTTAGATTATTATTCTGAAAAATTAATCTAATTCTATGGTTTTTACAGCAGTTATGTGTCTGGGTTACAAAGATAGAAAATCAGATTTTTTAAATCTAAGTATGATCTGATTTAAGGAAAGTGGCTGACAGTGGATAGATGCACAATGTTCAAGACCAGAATAGGGTGAGCTCCTTAGGGAATCAAAAAAAAACTGCATGGTTGGACCAGTGGTTCAAGCGGTTCCGGATGGCTTAAGAAAGCGGTTCCCAGATCTCTCCCGTCTCAGGCGCAGAGTGGCACACCGTGTGGTTTTAGTCGGTTCGATTCCGACACACCGTCCTACCGCAAACCCCGGTGGGGTGAAGGCCCGGGGGGGTTTCCACACGTAAAAAAAAAAGTGGTTCAAGCGGTCGTTACGCCGCGCCGCTTTTTACTGCGCCAAATGTTGTGGGGTTAAAATCCAACATGGAACACCACTGTATGATCCACAAATTATTGTACAGAGTCTGGTTATTCTCTGTGTCTGTTTCATGTTCCTTTGTAAATAGCCCCGATGCACAGAATGTTTATTCCTAAAGTAGAAGTTGACTTAAATAAAATTAAAAAGTAGCCATGTATATTCCGAAGTTTTCTCGCCTTTCGAAATTTGAGTCTGAGCTGAGTTTTATCAACTCTATGTAGTTAATCTCTCTAAGATAGTCATTCGCAACCCAGCCCAAACTCATTGCTCTCTAGAATACGAAATTGGTTCGAATTTCAGTTGTTAAGCTGTAAAAGGATTATGAGCGCTTGCCTACAAGACATTTGAAATAGCTCGAAGCTGTAGTGACTCGTTATTGCGAACTGACTGCATTTGAATACATTAAATAAGCATTTAGTAGGTCATTATCCAACTTTGTACAGCGTGCAGCCTCAAGCTAACTTTGAAGTGGCAATACAGAGCGTTGGAAGACCAAAACGAAGAGCTTAAACGATTTTATACATGTACATTATTCAGTTATCAAAAGTCTTATGTAATATTTTTTTCATTCTATTCCTACTTATCAGATATACTATAAATATATATAACTTTGTCGTAAATGAAGCGATTTTCATGTTTTTATTGAAGAAAATATACTAGAGATGGTACTACGATAAGGAAACTGGATTTGATGATAAATGATCCCACAGGAATCGAGGGGAATCTTAGTAGGAATCGTAGTGCGTTTGTTAATTTTTAAAATTAAGTATTTTTAAAGCACTACAATTTAATGCAGTTCTGAAGTCAATCTGATGATGGAGCTGAAAGACAGTTGAATGTCTTTGTATTACAATAATAAGTCGCTAGTATTTTACCAAACTGAAATCTTTATCCACATACAGACAATAATGTGCTCCATAAGTATGCTTAACATTTTTAACGTTTTATATATATTATATAGGCAGAGGCTTGATTGCAAAATTCTGCTTTACCACGCTGCTATTACTATTCATTTTTCTTAAAAATTGTGTCACTAATTGTAAAACTGCATCAAAATTCATCGCATTGATTTGGAGTAGTATAAAGCAATACTGTTAGTCACCTGAAACGAACCTATCTGAATCCATAGCTAATATTATAAAGTCAATAGTAACTCTGATTGTCTATCGGTTACTATTTTATACGTTGCAGCGTCCTCAATGAGATTTGGCATGGAGATACTATGTGTGCGTCCATACTGCAAGCCTAAGCGGGGGGGGGAAGTATCTAACATATGAAACGCACCTTTACATCCGTATTGTAGTAACCAATGCAGAACGCCCAGGATCGGAGTGTCTAGCAAATCCTCATCCATAGTTCGCAACACCAGCTCGCGAGTCACTTTTGCCACCGCATGCCCGCGCATTCAGTTCAGTTTGACTGCCTTTGTGGCACAGTGGTAGTGAATGCGACTGCTGTGCAAGAGGTCTCGGGTTCAATTCCTGAGTCGGACCAAATATTTGTATTGTGGCGACTTCCACATACAGCGTCAACATAAAAATATATGACAGCGCCAACTACCGAAGAAACATCCAACTACGGAGCAACGAAGAAAACTAAGAAACTACCAATCCTAAATCGCGCAATAGAAGTTCTCGCGCCGATTAACATATATACAACTTCCCAACATCAACCGTTGGACAATGGCCCGCCAGGCATGATCACCGAGCCTGGTTGGAGGATCCTCCCTTTGTGTTGGAGGAACATGTGGCCCGTTACTCCACATGTATGATCTGCAAATATTTGTTTCGGAGTTTGGGTGTTTTCTGTGTATAATATGTATGAATTTACAAAAAAAAAGTATATAAGTATTAATATCAGTCATCTAGTAGTACCCATAGTACAAGATCTGCTTAGTTTGGGACTAGATGGTGTTGTGTGTTAAATTGTCTGAACATATTTATTTATTTATTCAGTGTGTGTGCACAGTATGATTATTAAGATAGGCTACTGCTTGCTGCGACTACTAACATACAGTACGACAGCACCGCGAGTTATAGTTAGTAAATAAAAAAGAGCTGAACAAATGTACATTGTCGTAACAATATTAAACATTAACATTTATAACATTAACCTTCACCACACCCTTAATTTATTGATAAACATTTATCCAAAGATCCAAACAGATTCGAAGAAAAGTTTTACGTAGATTTGGCAAAATTACAGTCGGAAAATACCGAGTTTATCTCCAGCTAATATCTTTATCTAACTCAGAAAGTTATTCTGGAAGAATTGAACGACTTCTACTGAAAGTCTGAGAATTTATGAAAAGTCTGTAATGTAGTTCCTTTCGTGTTTTTTAATGATAGAGACATATTAAGAACTTGAGTGCCGATCTACTTATTTATCTTTTTGTGCGAGCTAGTACATGACTTGCTGACTCCACACTTTACTGTATTAAGTACATAATAACTCAAATTTTATATTGGGTGTGCAATATCGATCGCTGGACTTAATACATGTTGCGTAGCAGTATAATGGTCGTGGTTGCCTGTAAGAGAATGCCTTCGGGCGATAAGGCTGCCAATTGTACTTCCTAGCTTTAAGTTACCTTTCTAATTATTTTAATGTACACTAAAGCAATTATTATTGTAAAATTAGTGATTAGGAAGACTTTTAACAATTATTTTAGTACATATAAAGCGAATTTTACGTTACAGGGCACTCTATTGTCTCCCTCAACACCAGAAGGGTGTGAGTAAGTATGTATATACTTAAATTACTCAAAGCAACTCTTTTGTGCTGATTTTAAAATGCAATTGTTAAATTTTTAGTCTGCAGTAGATGACAAATCATTTTATTTGAAATTCAGAACAAATAGCTCTCTTTATTAAATAAGTATTCAAGTAGCTGTTGAAGTCAGGACCTCTCACCATTACTAATAAGCTTTTAAATGTTATATCCATAATTTTTCTTTTACACTACAGATTAAAATAGTTAATAATGAAGAGACATTACAGACTAGACCAGCAGTACACATATGTGAATTTCGTTTGAATAATAAATTTCAATACGTTTGTAGAAGAACGGGTGTTATATCCCTCCAACAAAAAGGGAGGATCCTTCGACTAGGCGATGTGATCATGCCTGGCTGGCTACTGTCTAACGGTTGATGTTGAGATGTATATGTGCTAATCGGCGCGAGAACTTCTATTGCGCGATTAAGGATTGGTAGTTTCTTAGTTTCCTTCGTTACTCCGTAGTTTAACGTATCCTCAGTAGATGGCGCTGTAGTGTGTTCTGTCGTTGCGTTGTATGTGAAAGTCGCCAGAGGTTCCATCAATCGATAATAGAGGGGATAAATTATGTAAGAAGTAAATGTTACTGAATATATAAGAAAAGATACGCTTTGACAGTGTTACGTTAAAAACAGAAGTAATTAGAGTTGATAACACTTCATAAATAGGTAAAGATACATGGAATGCGCAAAGCAAAGAAGGTATGACGAATATTGAGCAAAGTGGGTCAATCAGTCATCACTGCGATGAATTTTATCCACAACCCACAAATTATTGTTCTGAGTATACTTGTTCATGTACTTGTTCTTGTACTTGTACTTGTTCTTCGTGTCTATTTCATAAATATTTGTTAAATCATTTAAGGAGTTACAAGTTGTTAAAAATAGGACTCAAAGTTTTGATTATCTTAATTTTTCTAGCCTTTCCCAAATTTATTCGGGCAATTTATAATTCCAACGGTGTTTGACTGATTTCCTTAATGGTCGACCGCTTACTTGACGCCAAATCTTTTTGGGATAGTAATCGTTTTCAGGCCGAACAAAGAAAGAAGATTAATAGAGGTTAATAACGAAATAGAACGAAGGCTCTAAAGATAAGAATATATAGGAATAGACCAGGAATAACATTGGTGATCCACAAGCCGCGCCATGACACTCGGGAATTCCCAGGATAGCCATGCAACAATAGAACACCATATCTTAAATTTATGTTGAGAAACGGGAGTAGTCCACAGACCAACACACCATAGACTGACAGTCAATGAAGGTTTATTTTTACGAATTAAGGCACACGATGAGATGGATTTTACAATCAAGTCACATCGATTACTCACGATTGAATTGAATTGATACGAAATGAAATATTAAAAAATAAAATGAGACTGCGTCAATATCATCTTTAAAACATATAAGTTATATATATATTCGGTGATTATTATTATTATATATTAACGGTGATTGCGAATAGATATACAATTATCTATTCGCAATCACCGTTAAAAATTCTTTATTTCAATACCACACTGCATGTATTTTAAAAACATTTTTTTGAGATTGCTTTTTGGCTCCAAAAATCCTTAATTTTTGTTTTTACTAATTTTCATGTACTCAATGTCACTCTCACGACTAAGACAAATCTATTGACACCACTCACGTAAAAATACAACAATCTACTTAGACGTACACTCGAAAAACAACCCTTCTTCTTTCGCAGTCGGGTAAAAATAACAAAATACAATTACAATAAAAATTTTAAATCAGACCAATCTTAAATTCAAGCAATCAAACTTGTTTCTTTTTGTAAATGTAAGGATCTCCTCCCTCATGAAGTTAGTTAAAAATCATTATGGAACTTATTATAATCACGTTAAAATATTATTTACGTTAGCTGATTTAACTTTGCTATTACCTTTCTCACAAAGTAATGCTACATTTTCTAGAATGACCGTATTCTAAAACATATATCAAAAAATAATGTAATAATTATGGCTATTACTAGAATAAAATCCATAAAGAATTGTATATTGTGAACTATTGATGTGAATGAATCAGAATGTCAAAGCTCGTAACATTTTTCATCTAATACCTGGATATATAATCTGAATTTCGGTAACGGCTCAAACGATTTTCGTATAATTTTGTATGGAGGCAGTTTCATTGGTGCTAAATTGATCTAGTTAGGATTCAAATGTATAAAAAAAATACCAAACAAAGCTCGGTCATCCAGGTATTGGTTTATTATTCGTTTCAGCAGTTTGCAGAATTTAGATTTTTAACCTCCGACGCAAAAAGAGAGGTCTTACAAATTTGCCGTCAATGTCAATGTGTCTGTCTGTCTGTTGCAGTGTAGCTTTCACACGGATGGACCAATTTCGATGTGGTTTCTTTCTTTTAAAACCCAGTATCCTTGTTCTTGGGTATGTTTGGTAAATATCGGTCCAGCAGTGTAAGAGTATCACCATTTTTTCCCCGAATGATATGAGGCGTTTTTGTCGTATGGTTACTCGATTAAGTGCTTGTGTAGGGTTGTTTTTTTTAATTTTAGCTTATTTTTAATACTTATATTGTTACATTGTGAAATAATAATAACATTCTATAAATATGTATCTTTTCATTGTAGTAGAAATCATTTCTAAATCCGTCGAGTTGTTTGTTCCTGTTGTTTTTATCAGAGTTCTTGGATTAAAATTATTGATTCACAGATATACAAAGTACTAGCTTTATGCTATGAATACACGTATTCTATCCCACAAATGGTTACCGGGGTAGCAAGCATCCTATGTCCTTCCTCAAGAATCAAACCATCTTCAATCTAAATTTCATCTAAATCAATTTAACAGTTTAGCCGCGAAAGCGCAGTTAACTGACAGAGTGATTTTCGAATGCATAATAACAGAATGGATTATAATTCATCTGTCACCCTTCTCAAGTTATTTTCAAAATTTATTTCTTTCCCTAATTATTATACTTTATTTTACTAAAATACTTTATACGTACCTAAATGAAAACCGGAGATCAATATGATAAAAGCTAGGATTTTCATTTGCAGCTCGGTTTGATCTAAGAACACTAGCTGGAATAAGTTTTTCCATTTAGTTTTTTGGCCGTTTAACATTGTTGAGTTGGGAAGCTCAAGCTACTAACCAAATACTTAGCTGTTTAGAGCCACTAAACCCATAGGCCAATGAAAAAATATTCAAAGCTTTATTTGTTACATTCTACTTGTGTACAATATGATAGATTATAAAAGTATTACACTGTATTTTGTGTGTGGGAATGTATTATACAAAGAATGATAGTTTTCACTTCGCTTATTTTGACTACGAAGCAAGTCTTATTATGTATGAGGCTGTTTGTGTCTCAAAGGCTAACTTTGTTTTTTGTGATTCTCATCAGCAAGAGAAAATATATTATTTATGTATAAAACGAAAACAAATTAACAATTATAATGTTCCGCATGAAGGAGACTTTATCAAATTATTATACAATACGTTTATTTTAACAAAGACTTGGAAATATAAATTGGATTAATCCGACAAACATTAAAGTTTACCTCACTTTTCTTCCAAAAGTTATAAAATAAACACATTTTCATTTCAGCCTATTAGAAACAATCACCGAGGGCAAGCAACCATAGCGCGGTCAGTGTCTGGATGGGTGGCCGCTGGTGGCATGTTACCATGAGCGTCTCCGTGATTCGGAGGTCACGTTAAGCAGTCGGTCCCGGTTGTTATCATAGGATAACAGTCGTGAAGCTTAGTTTTAGGCCTTTGGGCGGCTTAAAAACATTCAACGGCAAGATTACGAAGTCACAACGTAGCCTTGCCAGTCCCCAACACGCACTTGGCCAACGTGGGGACGTACGGACGTATGGCCTTAACCCTCTTCTAAGAGGAGACCCGAGCCTAGCAGTGGAACATTATGGGCTGTTGATTGATTGATTGGTTATTTTAAACCAACCTTACCTTGTATACTTAATAAAAAATTGTCTGAACGTGTAATAATTAATTCATTTTCGTTGCAAGTTAATTCATTTTCAACTATACGTATTTATAGATATACCACTACAATTTTTTTTTTATTGTTTGAGAAAAAAATAAGCGTTCAGACAATCTAATATGAAAATACTCTTGTCGCGGTGTTTGTTACAACTCCTCCGAAACGGCTGGGATAGTTTTTTATAAAAAAAATTGTGCATATCTGGTGGGTCTGAGAATCGAGTAGATTGAGAAGAGAGAAATAAGGGTGACCCCCACAAAATATATTTTTTCATTTTTTTCACAAATACTTTGTTGTTTTAATTTTATATCCATGCAATTAATTTCCTGATATATACAACAGTAGGCTATTAAAGGATGTTTCAATACGAGTATCCACTTAAAATTCTCTAGTTTAATTCTAGTCAAATTATATTCTATTTAAGGACAAATTACTATAAATTTTGATGTTTTTATTTATGACAAACGATAAAACCAAGTATAGAAATGTTGAAATATAATATGAAAATTTTTTAAATTGAATATAGAAATAAATAAAGGATAGTTTAAGGGAATAACAATAAAAATACTATATATAATATTTTAAGAGTATACTATAATTAATATATTATGAAATTTGAGAAAATCGGCTTTTCAGTGCTTCTTACAAAACGATGCAGGCCCATTTTCCTGTTCCATTATTTTTATTTCATCCTATAAATTCACTTTCATTCTACAGTTAACAACAGTTAATCGTTCCAAAAAATATGTAGGTCCTATAAATTCACTTTCATCCAACAGTTAAATATTCCAAAAAATATGTAGGTGTTTGCAGACTTTCAATATAGATTTCTATTGAAAATTGCGATACAAATATATAAATTGATATAAAACAAAAAATCCAAACAAAAATGTCATCTTTACATTATACGTGTCAAGGAAATTATGTATCTTTGAGAAAAATTCAGTATAATTAAGCATTTCAATACAAAATACATCATTTAATTAAAGCGAACGTATAAAAGGCGCCCCACGGAAACGAACAGCTTTCGTGAAGCGAAAGAATACTTGAATTTAAACATCTTACCTTTTCTAGTCGATTTAACGTCTTGTTATGCCTCTTGTTAACTAAACTAACACTATTTAAGTCACAGAAATAAATTTTGAGCTTATATTTAAAAAGTAAATATAATATTTAATTTAATTTCGACACGATTACGCGAACATGTTAAATACGAAACGTCGAAAACCGGCTAGAGAGTCAACGTTCATACGTCCGATTCCCAGAAGTGTCGGGCGAAAACTGGCAGCGAGGAAATGATGGAACACCTCTGTTTCGATACTTCAATTTTCCTATAGTCATATCTTGATATAAAGTTCAATTGAATTTGAACTTACTGTCGTGTAAGATAAGGTTTCAATTTAGATGTATTTGAATTGGATCTATGTTGGTTAAAATCATAAATGTTACAGGTAAGTCATGGTAAGTTTGGAAAATTCGATTAATTTCCTATGTTAATAATTAATTATGGTTTTCGTTACTTATTAATTGGATCAGAACCTAACCTAAAAGGATCTTTAACTTTTAAGGAGAGACTATTCCTTTCTTTATTTTTAAATTTTGTTATAGTAGGTAGCCTATGTGGGTTTAATAAAAGTTCATTTAAATTTTGCCACTAGTATAGAAAAATTTTGAATTCCTAAAAAATCGTAATATAAATCTTTATAGATAAATATTTTTTAGGTATTGGTTTATAATTTAAAATCACATAATATTTACGTATTTACGTTACTTGAATAAACAAATTAATTTTTGAAATCTATCTGTCAGTTTTGTCTGATTGTTTGTTCCGGCTAATCTCTAGAATGGCTAAACCGACTTTAATGGGAATTTTATTGGTAAATGGCTGGTGACAGAAGAAGTAATTTACAACTTCCTTATGTACTGATAATATACAACTTAAACGCTAGTTTTCTGAATTAAGTGAGGACAGAAAAGTAGAAAAATCAAATGAAATCAATCGATACATTGACAACATTTTAAGAACTTCGTTATGGAGATATGATTCTTTTCACTACGTGTTAAATTTGGAAAGTATGAGCACCATGGCAACATGGTGACCCACATCATGCCGGCTGACACTATGGAAGTTTATTAAAACGCTTCTGAACCCAATGGTCTAAGGTTTTGTACTTACACACCAACAAAAATGTCAAAACAAATTCTGTGTTTATTTAATTCTTCTTATCACAAAGAGAGTCCTCATCTCCTAAAATTGGCAGATTTTTTTTTGTGGTTTTGGGGGCAAACGTATCGATTAATTTAAGCGATTGCCTCCGCCCATGGACTCCCGCAACATCAGAGGCGTCACAAGTGCGTTGACGGCCTTTGGAGGATGTGGAACAGGAAAGAGGGAGGGGTTAGGTTATGGGCCCCCGGTATCCTTACTCACTCGGCGAAACACAGCGCAAATGCTGTTTTACACCGGTTTTTTGTAAAGCCGATCCAGTCGATCCGGCCCATTCATGCCGAAGCGTCGTTATCCTATAGTAAATTTAGGATGAGAAGCAAATTCTCCGCTAATCTCACACTTTGAAATGCAACAAAAGAATATGATATTGTTCTTGAGTAGCGGTATCACTTGGGTCGAGCCACCCCACATGTGTCTAAGAGTGTTTTTCTCACGGCTTAATATCGTGTCTATTTTGTTGTTGCGTGTCTTAACTAAAATTTCTCAAAAATTATCTACTTTACGGAAACGATTCTAAAACGTTATTTTCTTATGTATGCAATAAAATAACGTTTATTTTTATTGTGACTTTGTTTATTTAATCTATATATTAATACGTCAAGCAATATCTTTATATCTCTTTGTAAGAAATTCAAGATAGGAGAGCCATGTTTCAAGGTAAAGGTAAGGTAGCCGTGGGCGGGCTCGACCAGGACGGTACTACTCTCGCACAGAAAATAAACAGCGTTTGTGCTGTCGTGTTTCGTCGGTGAGTGCGAACCCGAAGGTCCAATGATGCAGAAGCATCACAAGGCTGCCGTGATGTGGATTACCATGCTGCATTATTGCATTCTGCTTTCGCAATGAGTATAGTGACCTCCACTCTTGAATTCTGGTTATGCTTCACATCAGGCAGAGCAGAGTCATTTTGGCAGATTGATTGACCCTTTCAGGCAATCTTTGAAATATAGAATGTTGTTTGACATTCATGCAAAACTCCTTTTTTAGGGTTTTAAGTTTAGTTTAGAGAGGTTTTGAACAACAGAATTAGCCCGATCGTGTCTCTTTCATCTACAATTCCTTTCTAAATGAAAGAAATGAAATGTACACTTTATTTGGGTTTTTATTGTTATATGTTGCAATATCACGCTTGTTTTCATAACAAAAGCCATGCAGAGGTAGTGTTACATAATTAAGTCGATTTAAAAGATGTATTCGTAATTTATCTCGAGTTCGAGATCCTCGTTTAAGATAAATATTTAAGTTATGAGTATTATTAATATGTCCAAGTTTACTTTCTAGAGAAAGTATGTGCATAGATGCAGTGCGATATAAATTTTTTTTTTAAATATATATTAATTTTCCATAATTATATTATCCCCTTTAAAATATTCCCCCTCTGATGCAATGTACTTGTGCCAACGATTTATCATCCGCAACAGTAGAGTTTTTGAAAGGAGCCTAGATCTCCTCAATCGCCGCAAATCTTTGCCTTTTTATAAGTTGAAATCTGATGAATATAGAGCATGATGGTAGTATTGTTTTTGCTCAAAAACTAGTCACTACTAAAGCGTGTGTGCAGGTCATCATCATGGTGCCAAATTACAAAATTACTGTTTGTTTTTATTGATTCACAACAAACAACTGTTAACCTCATTTCTTACTTGTTTAACCGTACGATTATGTAGTAAGAATTCTTGAACACAACGTCATAGCAATCAAAGAAAACTATGGGCAAAACCTTTATATTCAAACGAACTTGGCGTACAGGGCGTGTTTACACTTGTAAATATATTGTTTATTCACGCTACTGTCAACAATTTTATTTTTGAGCATTGATACCATTTTCAACATAAAAATTAATACAAATTCTCTAGTCTATTATTTTTAACAGAAAAAAAAATCGCCGAGCACACAAACATAAGCCTAACGTTTCGACTTTCATAGAAGAGTATTATATGCTACAAAGTAGACCCTGGATACCGAAGACAGTAACTGTGAATATAATGGTGAATCATGGTGAGTGTAACAAAGCAGAAAAATAATAAGTTTAAAAGCAAAAACGTAGAAGTACAAAGTTCATGAAATCGAAAAAGTCACCTCACTTTCGATCACACCTCGTATAATATTTAAAAAACTGTTATATATGTACCTAGATCTCATGATACTTAAATTGTACCTTTCCTGTGAGAGAAAATAAAGTTTTATTATTATTATTCTCTTTATTACATTTATATATACAAAAAAAATAAACATTAATATATATTTAAAAATATAAAAAAATGTTATTCTGATTATTATTTATTATTATTATTAATGTTTTTTGTTAAAAACAACTTCAGTATTAGGAATATATATAAGACCTCGAAACCTTCAAGAAAAGGGACCTTCTTCTTAAAAGACCGGCAAAGCACTTGACGCCTTTGGTGTTGCGGGTGTCCATCGGCGGCGGTAATCGCTTACCATCAGGCGATACGTCAGCTCGTTTGCCACCTACATTATATAAATAAAATAGATCCTATATAAATTATATAAAACAATTAATTCGATTCCTGAGTCGGACCAAATGTTTGTATGACCTACAAATATTTGTTTCGGAGTTCGGTTTTTTCTATGTATAATATGCATGTATTTACAAAAAAAATATATGTATTAATATCAGTTATCTAGTACCCATAGTACAAGCTCTGCTTAGTTTGGGACTAGATGGCGTTGTGTGTTAAAATGTCCGAAAATATTTATTTTATTTATTTATTTAAAGTCGCGGGGGTTTTACATCAGAATCAGAATAACATTTTATCTATGACACAAAACGTTGTCCCATGTGGTATTAAAATCCACAACACTTGGCGGACTAGAAAGAGGCGTGAAGGCTGCTCAAACCACTATACCAACAGTACAGTCTGAGAGTTTAATTCGTCCTTATATAATTAGAAATATAGAAATTTGTTAATTTATTTATTTACTTTACATGCTAGTTTTATTACAAAAAATATATCTTTATGTCGTGTGCTTCGTTCATTATGGGATATCACTACATGAACATTACAATATTAAAAATTATGCAAAGTGGAAACAATTAGTTACAATACCATTTTCAATTTCATTTCAATACAAAAAAGAAACATGCAATACTCATACACAAATATTCATTATTACTATTTATTTATTTATATTATATTTTTTAAGAACAGGTAGGTTTATGGATACATAGTCTATTTACAATAGAGCAGTATCTGCCTAGAGCAGTATCTGCCTAGTATGGAATTAGAAGATCGTGATAGTTTTTTTTATCCAACTGCGAAAGAAGCAGGGTTATGTATTTTAAGTGTATGTTTATAGGTATGTATATTTCTCGATGAACAAACGTACAGATAAACAAATTAAAATTTTAAATGTCATTGTTTTGGTTTCTTTTGCGTTTATAAAGCCCCCCTTCCCCTATCCCCTCCTCCCCTATAACAATGTTCTATGTGCAGACAGTGCCCAGTAACGATATTATAATATATATATATATATATATATATATATATATATATATATATATATATATATATATATATATATATATATATATATATATATATATATATATATATATATATATATATATATATATATATATATATATATATATATATATATATATATATATATATATATATATATATATATATATATATATATATATATATATATATATATATATATATATATATATATATATATATATATATATATATATATATATATATATATATATATATATATATATATATATATATATATATATATATATATATATATATATATATATATATATATATATATATATATATATATATATATATATATATATATATATATATATATATATATATATATATATATATATATATATATATATATATATATATATATATATATATATATATATATATATATATATATATATATATATATATATATATATATATATATATATATATATATATATATATATGGATTGTAGGGGTTTTAAAAACTCGCAACTTGTACTAAACACAGCTAAACTCACAACATTAAAGTATTTCTCCTTTATCTCTTTTTAATCTTTTTATAACTTCGTGCGCAACGGACGTGCATTGGCGGTTCAAACACCTTAGGCATTTTTACCGATAAACGTTTAGACGAGCAAAGAAAATGTTTTACATTAAAAGTGTTATGATAAAATGTTGTTGAAACACCTTTTATTGAAATATATAAGGCTTTTATGTTTCGTTATTTGGCGATTTCGAACTCAATAAAGTATTAAATTGAGATAAAAATATTAAGTTACCAAACCTCGTTTGGGAAAACGCTGGAAAATGTGTGGATATTTTATTCTTTTGTTTTATGGAATAGGGGGCAAACGAGAAGACGTATCGCCTGATGGTAAGCGATTACCGCCGCCCATGGACACCCGTATTACCAGAGGCGTCACAAGTGCGTTGCCGGCCTTGGGGATGGGGAGGGGGATGAGGGAAAGGGTTGGGTTATGGGGAGGCCCATAGTGTAGGCCCAGGTATCCTCACTCACTCGGTGATACACAGCGCAGGTGCTGTTTCACACTGGTTTTATTTGAGGCCGTGGTATCACTCCGGTCGAGCCGGCCCGTGCATGCTGAAGCGTAGCTCTCCCACGGTGACATATTTTATCTGGCGGATTTTTTTTCTTAACTCCAGCAACTCCTGCATTACGAATCATATTCTGATACTATACTTTACAAACATACATGAAATAGTCATTAAGAATACCCAGACTCAGAAAAACAATTTATGGATCATACAAAGTGTTATATCTCATGTGGGGTTTAAACTCACAACACGTTAGTCCTGTAGAAACGTAGGTGGTGACCGCTTAAAACACTTCATCATCCTCATCAGCCCGCTGCAATCCATTACACCATCTGTAAGGTCCTTGCAGTAACAAGTTACAAATTATAAAAAGGGAATTGAGGGGAAGGGATGGATTATGGGCCTCTGGTATCCTCACTCACTCGGTGAAACATAGCGTAGGTACTGTTTCACACCGGTTTTCTGTGAGTGTTAACATTTAACTTAAAATTATAAATAGGAAATATACTGTAAATGAAATTTATTTTGTGTATTTGATAACGTTGTGATTTCATTTTATTAAATATTATAATAAACATATATTTGTATAGAGTTTGATTTATTCTAAAATATGTATAGTATGAAAACTACAAAAATGGAGGATCATTGTTCTACCAAACACCACATAAATATATTTCGGACATCTAACACATAACATCAGCTAGGAACTCAAGCTAAGCAGAGGTTGTACTATGGGTACTAGACAATTGAGATAAATACATATATACTTTCTTCTTAAATATCTACATATTATATATTCTATAGAAAACACCTAAACTTGGAAACTAATATTTGCAGCTTATACAATCATTTGGTCCGACCCGGGAATCGAACCCGAGACATCAAGTACAACAGTCGCTTACGACACCACTGTGCCATAGAGGCAGTTAGATTGTTGATTTGATTGATTGATTTTCGTTGCGGTTTTTTATTCATTTGAAAGCCAGCAGAGGCGTTATAAGTGCGTTTCTTTTTTTTTAGCACATACCTAGTAAGAGTTAGTAGTAAGACAGTAGTAGTTAGATAATAGAGTAGTAAGATTCGAAAGAGATTCAGACGTTCTTTTTAATATTAGTTTAAGAAAGACCAAATACGTCCAAATTCATGAATGTGAGTTGTACGCTACCAACGAACGGCGAGGAGGTGCACGCTCTCCGGCATTATGTAGGGTAGGTAGGTTAGGTAGTAGTATTTAAGTAGTATTTGTACCTGTTTCAATGTTATTCCTCTTGTATGTTTGTCGAATAGTTGAGAACACTAATCCCGAACCGTTTAATTTTGTTTAAAACTAAACGTGATTTTCATTCTGTATAATATTTGTTTCACAATTAAGATGAGTGGGAACATAGTATTTGCGAAGTAATCGAACATCTTATACAAATTAACTATGAGCGATTTCTAGGACATATTAAACAAGTACTCATTATTTGGGCCACTACAATATACGAACTAATTGCGTACATTTCAGATAGTAGAAAATGTGGTTACCGGACCGTATTTCTGTAAGAAAATTATTAGAAACAAAACCTTTTATTTTGTATAACTCGAGTCTGCCCACTCGTTCGCAGAACTATAGGCTATATATATATATAATTGTATACATGGTGGAGTACTGACATTTAGAATTCATGTTTGTCTATCCGTTTGAGAGCTACTATGTCATATACAGATATACACACATAGACATCGACGTCAAACTTAAAACACCCCTCTTTTTGCGTCAGGAGTTAAAAAGGGGAAGTAAACTTTCTGTAATAAAAAAGAAATATCTAAATTGAATGAAGTGAATATAAATGGACTGCAATAAGACACAAAATACATCTCCAACTTCGAACTTGTACGATAATATCGCAAAACATACGCCTTAAACTATACACGTGTAATTCAACGTGGGCGGCCATTGCGGAAGTTGAATAAAGTCATAATGTTTTTCTTGTCAATATAGCTTTTATGTAATTTCCCTTCTTGTTATAAAACTAAGTTTCACTCGTGTTGACAGTAATCGCGTTAACTGGAGGAGGAAAAGATACACTTATATTTATAGATACATATATATGTATAGAAAAACTTCACCCGTAGGTAACGCCGCGGGACGAATCAATTATTTTCTTAATCCAAGCCATTCTCGAATCCTCGGGAATAGTTCAGCCATTTAGGAGTAGTTTTTTCACCTCCACACGAACGAAAGATTTATATAATCATATAAAGAAGTGCCTTCCAAAGTGACTCAGCTAAATGGGAAGCTCGAGCATAATCCTTGACCTACGCTATGGCTGTTTATTAATATGCTTCTGCAGATTGAGTCTTTAGTTTCGCACTCACCAACGATTCACGACAATACGAATGATATAAGTTTATGTGGGTCTTCTAAGAGAGGGTAGTAACGCCCTGGTCGGCCGTTCATGTTGAAATCAGCGATTCTCTACTGCATTTTTACGTACATACACAGTAGGTACAAAATATGTTTTTATTTATTTCTTTGAAATTTCCTGTAACTTTTATTCCAGTCAAACTTTGCTGCAAAACCGTGTCTGGTCAGTGCGTATTTGAAACAATTACGACGAGAGAATTAAACAAGTTCAACTGAAATATAAAAATACACTATATATATTTTATGCAACATAGAGTAAAAAAAACGGGGCATAAAAACATATAGAGCCATAAAACCAGTAACGAATTAATAAAAAATAAAACCTTCGTCAATACTGTATACAAAGTATATTATTTATATATAAATTCGTAACCATTATTAAAAATGCTTAATTTTCATACCACACTCGATGTATTTTGAAATCATTTTTTTGTGATTACTTTTTAGCTCCAAAATTGCTTAATTTTGTTTTTTTTTTATTGCCTGTACCCAGTGACACTCTCACGGCTAAGACTAATCTTTTTGGCATCACTCACGTGCCAAAGGAATATGCAGTGCAGTCGTTTAGTAACATATCACCAAAGACTAAGCTTCTTATCAGAATATTATTGATTTAAAGCACATGAAATTGATGAATCTTTTCTAAATCGACAAAAAAAGTGTATCTACTTTTGAAAAACTTGGTAATTAAGATTTTATGCTATTGTATGTGAAGCCGTTAACCAAGTTCAACCGTACAATAGTTAATTATAATTTCATAGATATCCCTACCAGTGCGAACAACGGTTCAAGTTAAATTGAACATATTTAAGTTTCTTCCCTGGACAATATGTTTATCTTTGCTCACGGTAGCTATCGAAGTTCTTTGACGATTGGTTTTCAAGTATATGTTCAACTAGCTCACGGTCTAGCTCGATCGATTAATAAATAAATAAATAAATAAATATTTTCGTACATTTTATCACACAGCGCCATCTAGTCCCAAACTAAGCGGAGCTTGTCTTTTTTGTAAATACTACATATTATACATTGAAAACACCCAAACTCCGAAACAAATATTTGCAGATCATACAAATATTTGATCCGACCCAGGAATCGAACCCGAGACCTCAGGCAGAGTAGAGTCATATATCTAGCCATACATAGAAAAAAAGATGTTCGTAAAAATGACTGAAAAAACAAGGTTGACTGTGATTTTTGGTCTTCGGTTATCTTAGTCCCTCGATGAAGAGCTTAGATTAAATAGCTGAATAGCGGTTTCCCTGGTAAAACAGAAATAAATACCAAATAAGTACTGCCTCGGTGGCACAATGGTAGCGTATGTGACTGCTGTCCTTGAGGTCTCGGGTTCGATTCCCGGGTCGGACCAAATGTTTGAATGATCTGCAAATATTTAATTCGGAGTTTGTGTGTTTTCTATGTAAAATATGTATCTATTTTCAAAAAAGTATTTTATATATCTATCAATTGTCTAGTACCTTTGATATACCAAACTCTGCTTAGTTCGGAGCTAGGTGGCGTTGTGTGTTAGATGTCCTAAAATATATATTATTATTGAAAATATGCTGAAACTTACCTTCATATCATCTTCCTAGCCTTTATTATTCCCAACACTTGGGGTCGTCTACTAGTTCAACCGGTTTTACCTAAATATCAGTTTTAAACGGAGCGACTGGCGTCGAACCTCCGCAAACCTGAGGGTGAACTGAACTCGAAGGTTAAACTAATTGTCAGTATATTTGAGGGCACTGACTTCCCAATAACGATTGCCATAGATGTTAACATAACAACAACATAACAACTTACCTGGGGCTGACAGCTTAACGTGGTCTCCGAGGCACGGGCGGGAAACACCGCCATCTTCCATACTCCAGGCTGCTCTGACCTCTTGATCTACAGGCGCTTACGCTTACCGCTAGACCAACGAGGCAGTACTGAAACTCACCTTGTATTTTATTTTAATCGCAATGATTATTCTGAGTAAATGTAACATCCATACTAATATCATCTATTTGAAAGTAATACTGTATGTAACGGTGTTACACTAAACTGCTGCACCAATTTCAAAGAAAATTAACATAGAGGGTCTTTATTTCTTGAAAAAGAACAGTGGATATTCTTAATCGCGATAACCGACACCCACTCACACATGATAAAAATTAGTTATAAAATAAAAATAAAATGAAATTCATATTTTATTTCACGACCAAAAATTGGTGCTTGCTATTAATCAATCTGTTAGTTGCTGATAAAACTTGTAAAAACTGCCAATTCGACGATTGTACGAATTGATTACATAGGGACTTTAGCAGTATAAGTTTAACAGTACGATAATATATATAATTCATTTATGGTAAATACCTTGGAAGACATATGTTTCGATACAAATGGGTCGATTGTGTTATAAAATACTGTTTAAGTAAACTTATAATTAATGATACGTAAGGAAAGTCATAACCGGTGGGGTAAACGGGTTCTTGAGTGGAGACCGCGTCTCGGCAAACGAGTGTAGGAAATCCCAGGGGCCAGATGGAGTGATGACTTGCGCAAGACGGTTGGCAGAAGCTAGTTGTGGGAAGCAGAGGAACGTATTGAATTGATGAATTGAACTGCACAAACAAACATGAAACTGACATAAAGAACACCCATACACGGAACAACAATCTGCAAATCACACAAAGTTTAACCCACGCGGGACAACACTTTATGGACAACACTTACACGCCACTTAGTTCGAATCAAGGTTTCTCGCATCCAGCTCCTGTCAGCCTTCTTGCACAAATCATCACTCCACCTGGCCAGTGGACGTCCTACACTACGTTTGCCGAGACGCACTACACTACGTTTTTTAAGATATAATTATTTAAAAATAATGTCCCCATACTGTCAATTTAACATTGTGTATATACCATTTTACTTTTATTAAAACTATTTATCTGTAGACAAATTTATGCAAACTATATTTTATATAAAACCTATCAAAAAGAGGTCTACTGTTATCACTACTCTGTGGCTATCAAACTAAATATTAACAGACCATCAGTCTACAGCTTTGGTTACATTGAACAACACTGATTTAGCATTGAATAAGCCAATATTGGTTTTCTAGTTTAAAATAACTCGCAGAAAAACTATTAATTGGGTCAAAAAAATTACCGGCGAATTTGTGTATTAATAATAACTAGACATATGGTCGTCTATTACCAGACCAGCAGAGCCTATAATTATGGTAACTAGATTACTGAAAAACATACTAACTAATTGTGGGAGAGCCACGCTTAGGCAGGAATACGGCCAGCTCGACCGGAGTGATACCACGAACTTACAGAAAACAGGTGTGAAACAGCACTTGCGCTGTGTTTCACCGAGTGAGTCCTCACTCACTCGGTGAAACACAGCGAGGAGGCCCATACCCTAACAACTCCCCCCAAATCATCAACCAAAGGCCAGCAACGCACTCGTGACGCCTCTGGTGTTGCGGGTGTCCATGGGCGGCTGCATTCATTAACCATCAGGCGATACGTCAGCTCGTTTGCCCCCCATTCCATAAAAAATACATACAGTTTTAGTTATATGTAATAGATATAGTTTATAAGATATATATTTTAAGTTTGTAATTATATTTTCCTTTCAACTTATACTACAAATGATTGATAAAAACAATCTCTGAGTTATATAAACGTCCAATTGCTATGTGAACTCTTCATAATCTCAAAAAGAGGTGGTATACAACCCGTTTATATGATTTATGTCTATTTATTGCGTCAGTTTCGTTCCTTATTTCTTATCAATACATCCACAATATACCACGTCAAGGCGTGACAAGTACCGGTTATAAGTGATAAGAGTGTAGGAATTAATGTTTATTTAACAGTCCTGTTACTAACGACACTGCTCCTTGCAACTGTTTCTGCTAATACTGTATCAAAAACGAATAAATTCGGTGCATAAACCATACATTGTATGAAACAGTCACTCAAAACCCTCTAGTACTCACAATCATGGCAGTAAACCCGTACTTCAATCAGCTTTTACGATTTTGTGGAACGATAAACAATACGGTGTTGTTTTTCTGCTGCGTCAATATAATGGACTACCTTTTCTATTCAGCTAGCTATTCAGACCTATTCTTGCTAATCAGAGCTATATATATATTGTTGTATATATTAAATGTATTTATTTATTATCTGAGTATGCATTGGGTTTCTGGGGCGATAAATCGATCTAGCTAGCATTCATTTTTAGAACATTTACAAAAAAAATCAGTCATTCATGTACTCGATATATTAATACGTAAAAAAATTTACCATGGGAGAGTCACGCTTCAGCATGAATGGCTCAATGGTCGGCTCAACCGGAGTGATACCACAGTCTCGCAGAAAATCGGCGTGACTCACTGTTTGCGCTGTGTTTCACCGAGTGAGTGAGGATACCGGAGGCCCATAACTGTGGGCCCCTCCCCCAAATCCCTCCCCATTCTTCAGAGGCCAGCAACGCACACGTGACGCCTCTGGTGTTGCTGGTGTCCATGGGTGGCGGTGATCGCTTATCATCTGGCGATACGTCAGCTCGTTTGCCCCTATTCCAATAAAAAAATAGAAATATATCTTGTTGTGGAATTGAGAACCTTACAAATATTAGCGGAGCATTAATATAAAACTGCTGAAGTCATATGTTATTTGAGAAATTTGAAGATAAAGTTACGCATTAATTATTTAATTTAGTATAATTAATGTTGCAGATTTTTTTCTTTAAATCCTCCTCCTTATTTATAACCATACTAACGTTGTAGATTCGTAAGTATCGCTGTCTACCCGTCTGTTATACTTTCACAGTTAAACCTTTGCACGAATTTTAATAAAATTTGATCAAGAGATAATTTGATTCTTGAGAAAGAACATAGGGTATTTTTTACCTCGATAACCGACCTGCATGTGGCTGAAGCCGAGCAAAAGCTAAAAGTAAACAATGATTCGGTAACCTCGTTACTCTGCATAAATAATTTGACTTCACTTACTGTGGTGTTCTGTTCTAGAACTCACTGTCAACCGGAGCGAAGAACAAACTCTAAAGTTAAACAAAGTGTAGGAACTTTTCTATGTCGTATCGTATTTGTTTTATAATAAGTTAGATTTTGTTTTGTTCTGATAAAGTTTTGTGGAAATGTAGGAAATTCTAGTACCGTGCTCGAGTAACCAGCTCCCTTTTATACTTAAAAAGAAAACGTGCTATACTTTATATTTTATTTGTGTGTATTAAGAAAGTATTGAAAAAAATAAAATCGTCTGAAAAATAATTAATGAGAAGTTTTTGACTGTATTCGACAGCGGGTGTAATGGTTAATACGAAACCTCTTGATTGGCAGCCCTATATGTCAACCACTAGACCAATGAGGTAGTTAATATATTCTACCAATTATAGAAATAGCAGCTCCAAGTTTGGAAGTTGGAGTCTGAACCCTCGTGCGAGCACGTAAAGCTGTAGATCCTATGCCCGATAGTGTCGCTTAAACGTTCCATTGGATTATGAGAGAGAGGGAATAGAGAGTGCACTATAATATCTTCTGCGTAGATGGCTGGTCTCCCTGAGATTGGCCGCTGCCGCAATGGCCGTAATCAGTTAGTGGAACATTATTATTAGTGGTCAAAGATGGCTTAGAGGCTGTGAAGTCAGACATGACAGCCTCCATTCCCACTCATCAGATATATTATAAATAAATAAATATTTCGGACATCTAACACACAACGCCATCTAGTCCCAAACTAAGCAGAGCTTGTATTATGGGTACTAGACAACTGATATGAATACATAAATACATTTTTTTTGTAAATACATACATATTATACATAGAAAACACCCAAACTCTTAAACAAATATTTGCAGATCATACAAACATTTGGTCCAACCCAGGATTCGAACCCGAGACCTCATGGACAGCAGTCGCGTACGCTACCACTGCGCCACCGAGGCAGTTTATTATCTATAGGTATAATTTATCTTTGCCGATCTTATCGTTTTCTGTATATATTTTCTACTTGATTTTATCCGCAGCTCCACCCGATAACGATAAAGAATAGGCCTACGTCTCTCAAGAATCAAAGTATGTCCAAGACAAATTTCATTAAAATCTCTCCACAGCAACCGGTCTTGTGTTGGCCACATCTTATAGCTTTCCGCGACCTTTATCAGGTAATTATTAATAAAAATCGTTTTTTTTTGTTCAAAGTCCGCGTCTGTCGTATAAGCTGAAATAGGCAGCATCAGGCATAAATATACGACACAAAGCCGTATTTTGCTTTTACTCATCTAAATCGTAGGCACTCAACGCAGGTGTAGTCAAATATGAATGATATACGATGACACAATATTTGCGGGACCAACCCAGTGTAGGCAAAGAGCTGAGAGCAACACAAAGAAGATTTGTGCTCATATTAATAGGCAGTTTTTGTCCGTAGCTCTATGCACGTGTATTTCGGTTATCACGTCTAGCCGTGAAAGCGTATCATAAAGACTGAGTTAATTTCGAATTAATTATATTTGTATGAATGAATATTTAATGATTAACTTCATAAAAAGAGAAAAGAGCCTTCAAAAGTTAGTTTTTTTGATTCAATAATAAAATACAGTTGTTGCGAAAATGACGGGACTGAATATGCATATCAATTAGCCCATTGGGTAGGTGCTTGAAAACCCACATGCTGCTGGAAAGATGAGTATGCCAAAGATGTAAAAGAGATCAATTGCTCGATTAGTCTGAACTGCTACAGAATAGCAAAGAATGGTGTAGTATGATGTGTCAGACCAAAACACATTTTTGGTAGCTGAGCCAGCAAAATAAGAATGTAGTTATTTATGACTTCTAAAAAAATATATATACTTAACTAATAATATCAGTATTAAAAACATTTATATTTTAATGTCCTTTTGTTACTAAACTTTAGAGTATATTACACCTTGAAATTAAAGAAAGAAGTAACAAATATGAATGTTAAAGTCTATACTACCACTTATCTACTACAAATAGTATAAAGCTATATACTTTGATCGAAGGAACTAATTTGAGCAAGTCCTGGTCCACATTGAATAATTATTTCAGTGTTAAATAGCACAGTTATTGAGAAAAACTATAGGCTATATATGATCACATTATGATCAAAAGGAGCGGAGTATCAATGAAGACGTTGCAGAAACGGGTGAAAATTACTTCTTTTGAGAGCTTGCATTGCGTGCGTTGTATAAACATTTAAAGTTTTACGAAAACAATACATGAAATAATTCCGCGATGAAAGGAAAAAGAAAGTTCGCAACAGCATATGTTTATCTCTAAGATCGGCTCACAAAAACTTTTTTACGGTGTACTCAGAAAACCGGTGTGAGACAGCGCTTGTGCTGTATTTCACAGTGTGAAGATAACGGATACCGGAGGCCCATAGAAGTCGCAGACGAGGTTGTCTGGGTTAGCAATAGCTAAACGTGACTTTATGCTCTTATCGCAGCCGGCATATTAATCATTTTATATTAATAAAATAAGTAATATTCCGGCTGCGACAAGAACAAAGAGCCACGTTCTTAGAAGAATAAGTTAACTGTGATCGTTTATAGACCATAGATTCATGTACAGGAATGAATAGAATTAAGAGTATACTCATAGTTTTAACATATATGGTTAGTCTTAGCTTACGTGCAATACTCACATTACAACTTCATTATTGTATATTTTAGCTCATATCAAAATTACCATGACAGTACGTTACTTGAACAATAATGAATCAGCTTCAACGAAATGATACCATGCAATGACAGAAACCTAGCACTAAGTAGTATTTTCTTTTGAGAGACTGACGTGTCCTAAAATCCCAAAAAATAAACATTGCATCGTTAACTTTATGACGGCTGTTCATTACAATAGATTACCAGACTGCGCACTTGCCCCTATATAATAAAATAAAGCCATTAATACCTTACAATACTGCTGTAGCTAAACTTTAACTATTCCCTTTCCAGCGAAACAAATGAATACCAAAATATTAACCAAAACATGCAACCAAGAAAACAAGTTATAATAAATAATGAAGAGCATTTCTGTGCCCCCAGCTCCTGCCTTGTTATAAACTTGGTTGGGTCTGAATTAATATTCTGTGATTGATGTAATACACGAAGCGCGGAACAAACACCGACGTAATTAATTCAAAGTAGTTTACTTTTGAGTCGAGTCTCAATATGGTACAAGCTTCGTTGTGGGGTAAAGTGTATTTTGTATATGAATAAAGTTTAAAAGCTTAATAACGCTTGCATAATACTGCTGGCCTACAAAGTATTTGAGTCGAAAGAAAATTTCATCTGAATTAATACTTGTTTGTGGTGGGAGCCCTCGTGAGGTTTTAAAAGTGCATTTTCTGCATTTTCATGGGTTAATGAGCACAATTTAAATTATAACTTGCGACCAATTTTGTCGTGGTAAATATTTAATACAATTCATATAAGTTTTGGATACATACATCAATAACTCACACTTATTGATGATCTTTTATTTGTGCCTCGGACAGATTACTCAGAAGTATTAAATTCCACATTTTTAACTCTTTCCCTCACTAAATACCAACCAAAACATATCAGACACTAGTCCCCGATCTTGAATGTGTATGTATTATATAGAAGTTTGCAAGCTGCTCAGACGTTTAGCTTTAAGAACTTGCCTTACAGCTTACTGTTAAAAAGCTAAAGACAAATATTTTACAAGATTTTATTTAGTTTCACCTGCCCCGATGTTTGTCTGTAAACAAAGCTTGCAAGTTAAATTTGATCCACTTCCCGATTTTCGATTGAACTGATATAATTTTACTTCTGATGACAATACAATTATTTATAATCTGTATTATTATTAATCCAAAATGGTCCCCGTAACAGCATGGCGGCGTACATATTTCTGAACAACCCATCCAATATGGGTTTCAAATGAAAGGGCTTAAAGTTATTGTTTTTATTACCCATTATTAAAATTTTGCATTAAACAAAAACTCTTTGGATTAATCACTTGTTTAATACTGTGATATTTATAACTATCAAAAGATTTTATACACCTATTTAATGTAATAAAGTATTGGGTAAAGTTGTAAAATTCGTATGTAGTAGATTTTCGCCTTATTTACACATAATCAATGGTAGTTAATGATAACATAGGCGCTCATAGCCTAGTGGCACTCCGTGATAAGAAACATTCGCGACTACTACAAAGGGACTACACGGTTGGCCTACAGGTTTCAGTGGTCGCCACACTTCCAACTGCGCCAAGTGTTGTGGGTTCAAATCCTACATGGGACAACACTTTGTGTGTTCCATAAATTGTTGTTCTAAGTCTGAGTGTACTATGTGTCCGTTTCATGTATGTTTGTAAAGATCCCCGCGACACAGGAATTTATATTCCTAATGAGGGAGTTGTCCTTAAAAAAAAAAACACCGAGGGTAAGCAATAACGGTACGGTTATTATCTGGATGGGTGACCGCTAGTGGCATGAAACCATGAGCGTCTCCGTAATTTGGAGGTTACGTTAAGCAGTCGGTCCCGGTTAGGATAACAGTCGTAAAGCATAGTTGGAGGCTTTCGGACGGCTTGAAAACATCCAACGGCAAAATTACGCGGCCACGACGTTGTCTTGCCAATCCCCGATCCGTACTCGGCCAGCGTGGGGACGTGGCCCTTAGCCTGGCCTTAACCCTCTCCTGAGAGAACCCAAGCCCAACAATGGAACATTATGGGTTGTTGATGATCATTGATGAATGATAACATATACCCACATGCATACAGTAAAAATTAATATACATGTTCCCATTTTCTCACAAAATTTATAAAAAATATGAAAAAAACATCTACAATTATGCATGAAAAGAGTCCTATTCATATATTCCGTTCCGTTACATTTCCAGTGCACACAGATTTAAATTCCCAGATACAGAGACTAAAATAACACGCCGTGTTATAAATACGTCGCTTTTCAGTACATTTTCGGGGTCCCTTTCAGTTTGCTCTAAAAAATATAGGTTAGAATTTACCTTTGAAAATTCGAGACCTATTTTATGAATGATATTTGTTTTATATTTATTCCTTAAACGCCAGTATTTGTAAAGTTTTTAACATGATGTATAAAGATAGAAGAACAGCCTCTTTTGCCTAAGGTTTAGTGTATGTGACTACCATCAAGAAATATTGGGTTCGATTCGATTGGTTGTGGTAATAGTGCTGATGAATTTTGAAGCACATCTCGAAGTTTGGAAGTTGATGGTATTTCACGCAGAGTATGTTAAACCTTTGGGTTTTCTTACAAGAAATTCTTAATAGCAGCCTGGAGTATGGAGAGCGTGTTAAGCCGTCGGTACCTGTTGTTATTAACATCCATGGCAATCGCTATTGGAAATTCAGAGTGCCTAGATATATACTAACAACCAATTCAACCTTCGAATTCAGTTCAACCTCCGAATTGCAGAGGTCCGATGCGATTCAAGTAAAACTGATCGAACTGACCCACCCAAATTAATCTTCCAATCGACAAAATCTCTGAATTTGAGATCATATTTAATGGTAGGATTCATAGGGTATCTTTAATAAATATTTCTTTTATTGGGAATGTGTTTTGTCGATGTAGAAAAATTATGATTTTATATTTATATATATTAAATGAAGCTTGGGTGTTCGTCCAGGATAGGGTTTAGGTATGAGCTCCGTCGATGCTTAAGGTACCTTGAAACCAGATGATCCGGGACCCGACCAGAGTATCTCTCTGTCGGAATAGTTTTTGTGCAAAAACCAGATGCTCCTTTATCCTGTATATAGCCTCCTTCAGACCTCTGAGATCCAAAGACATGGATAGATACATAGAAGCTCTTTATTTGCACACCATATTACAGAGTTTAATAAGTACATAATACATAAAATGTCCGAAGCGTAGTGTACGATGGGGAGATTTATTGCTAAAAGCAATCTCTTCATGTCTGTCGATACCATACCGCTGACTGGTATGATAGTTATAATTGTTAAAACCTTCATTAGATTTTCCCCAGACAAGTTTTTAGGTAATCGATGCCTATTTTCCAATGCTCTTTAACATTCCTTGAAATATTAAGGCATAAAAAACCATATTACAGAAGTACTCTCTCAATAAAATTTAACCTTTCTTTTGTTTAATCGATGCCTATTCTTCAATTCTCTATAAAATTTCTAGAAAGATTGACACAGATACAACCACGACACAGGACTACTTTTTTAATAAAATCTTTTCATGTTCTGACAACCCGTCTCGGCTCTGTGATGCTAAGTAAAGTAAGTTAATAAACTTAGTACAAGTCTACAGCAGTATCAACTAATGAATGCCACATTTTTGCGCTTAAGTAACTCTCTATGGCATAAATATTAGCATTATTTAAAGATTTAAATGAAATAGTAGAAAAAGACAGGATTGTTTTCTTGTAGCTTAGTGCCGGGGACGTATTTGTGATTAAGGTGGAGGATTCAATCCCGGTCGATTTTTTAATCCCAGGATTACGGGATTACCTGCAGTTCATCTCGGAATCCCGGGATAGTCCCGGGATTGTATTGGTAATGGAAAGTGGTAAAGACAGTAAAAGACAGTAAACCATATCAAAATCATTTTTTTATCTAACCTTTACCTTTGTAAGGACATAGAATATTTAAGTTTTAATATTCAAGAAGGCGGTTAAACAAAATTATACTTTCTTCTCATAAAATAAACAAACTAGGCACTTCTGTTAATAATTTATGAAACTAGCAATAACCTTAAAAAAAAACTTCTTTAAACTTATTTAGATAAACTACAAAAAGGATACATGTTATTTAAATATTATAATATTTATTAATTACTTTTTTAAAGCACGAAAATAAAATCTGAGGAATAACTACGCATCCAACATTTCATCTGCAAGCATACTTCTCAATTTGTTGCACAAATATGAAGAGGCTGAAAAAGCGCGTTCAGGCTCGATGGAAGTTGGAAGAATCGTCAATAAATTTATATAAGTCTTCTCCAAATGATAACCTCGGGTGGAACTAGCCTGAAAAAGATTCATTTCTTATTTTTAAAGATTTTAGAAAAATGTGTTTCTTTGTATGTTTCTGGATTTAATGTTTTCATGCCGTTTTCTATTTCGTTCCAAGGCTTTTAAAATGGTTGAGCAACGCTTACATTATGCTGAGCTACCCGCTTTATCGACTAACAAAATACTCCACACTGACGAAACATCTTCATCTTTTTATGTTTGACATAACGGACGGATAGTGACGTTGTATAATTCTTAACCTAAAAAAAAGGTAAAAGAACATTTAGGTCTATGTACGGTATTAACATAACGTAATCCTGTATTACGAGCCGGTCGTTGCCAAAAAAAAATGAAATCAGCTGTGTAAACAAGATGGCTGCCAAATGTCAAATCAAGATAAGTGCGTTTCTTTTCACGCATATTTCTATTGACTTATAAAAAAAAAAAACAATCCCAAATATCGCGGGAGTTCGAGTTTAAAACATGGCCTGGATCAAATATACGATTAAATAAAATAACAAGTTCTTGTTATTTTATTTAATCGTATATAAATATATATACTAATGGATGAAATAGATATGTTATTGTATCATAATTATTTAAGAATAAAACGCAAAACCCACGTACATTTTTTTATGGATTACAAAGCAAAAACAGTGTCCATTTTGTAAAGCTCATTATCATATTCAAAAAGATATTAACATTCTGAAGGGATCGAGGTGATTTCATTTTAAAAGCTCGAATCATAATTTGTTGAGTACGCTATAGTCTCTTTATTTGTTAATTTTCTTTTCGAAAGTTACTTGAAAAGTTGCCTATATTAGACCATTTTTTGCCGAAATAGAAAACAAACTAAAAAAACAAGTACAGCCGCTTTTAAATACTCCCCGGACAAATAAAATTATATATATGAACTATACGCTTTGTATTATCAAAATGAACATCTTTATCAGCCATCGCAGTCTATCATGACTGGACACAGGCTTCTCTAATTTTGTGATATCAATGATTATTTATATTATATCTAGCTGACCAGGCGAACTTTGTACCGCCATATTAGTTTTCGTGAAAATTTTCGTAATTACCAAATTAAACTAATTTTAGTATGCCCGTGTTAACTTCCTACAAGACTGCAGTGTATACGACTAAGCTGACTAAAAAAGTATAACACCTCCGGTTTTCTTTTATTTTTTTCTGTACAAACTTTGTCTTGACGATAACAAACACATAAAAAAAGAATTATCCAATTTGGTGCAGTCCTTTGAAAGTTATGAGCGTACATACATTTTTGTGATTCATTTTGATTTGAATAGACAATCATGAAATCAATATTTGTCTAATATTTTAATTCACGTGTTATTTTTTATGAAATTGGCTGCAATGTTTGGCAACTTATATGGATAAGAACTCTCCCTGTGCTATGCAACTCTATTAATATAAAGTATATATTTGGTTATAATATGTAGATCTTTTCTCAAAGGGAAACATTAAGGATGAAACATAATATATGTAGCTTCAAACAGGATTATTCTCGTGCATAATCTACTTGTCACTTGCAGTCATAGCGCTACAAATATTTTATAAGCAACCTGCCTAAACATGCATATAAATTATGTCTCGAACGCAGTGAAAATTCAATGTTAAAATAAAGGATTTATGATATTTGGTACATTATATATTGCTGACACAGTTAAAAAAAATCGTGTGACAGTTAGATAGTTTTGGAGTTCATCGTGGGCAAAGATGTGCCAAAACCATTATATATAAGAGATATAAAGAATTGTAGACAGTGTACCTACTTTAAAGTGACTACAACCTAAAGTCACAAATGTGTTGCCGCTTTCTGAGTCTGCCCTTCAAGAGTCATGAATAGTCCCGTAATAGGAGAGAAGAGAGCTCTGGTAATCTAATTTTTTCGGTCAATAGTAACAAAAAAACAAAATAGGTAAAGACACAAGAAGATAAGATTTTTTTAATGGAATAAGTGGCAAACAAGCAGATGTATAACCCAAAACCAGACACATCATAAGTACTTTGCCAACCTTTAGGAAATGGCCTCCCCATTTCCTAGGATGGGGTATGGGCCTCCGATAATCTCACTCACTCAGTGAAACACAGCGCAAGCGCTGTTTCGCAGCGGTTTTCTGTAAGGCCGTGGTATCACTCCGGTCGAGCTGTGCCAAAGCGTGGCCGTCCGAAGGTAGTACGACTCATATACGACTCACATATACTCTATGCAATACGCAACAATTTTGCAATAGCAACATTGAACGGGAAGCGTCTTCTTGCACCCGCCGATACTGATAAACACCACGAATGATTATATAGTTTCAAAAATATATTAATAAAGCCCCAAGCGCTGCAATTCACTATTGACAGTGTGGATCATTTTTATTAGACTTTATAACTACATACGGATTTTAAAACAATATTTTATCACATTTTGACGTGATCACGTCTTTTAAATCGTTGAAAGCGTCAGCTGCACGTGTAAAAAGTATGACTCATTGTCAGATTCCGCCTGAGCCGAGCGTGCGAGCGAGAGCGTGGAACAAGCGTTAGAAAGGTACGATTAGCCTAAGCGTTCGGCTTGTGACACATATTTTCCATCAATGTTTTCTTATGGCGTTATTACGTGAAATTATCGTCCGTAACTCAGCTTTTCAGACAACTTTAAAGACAAAATCTTTATCTAAGTATATTATAAACAAGCTGAGCCCCACGGTGCTACCCGCGTTTGTTTGTCTAAAAAAAGTAGCCTAAGTTACTCCTTATATCATCAGTTATCTATCAGGGAAAGTCCAGTGGTCCTAGAGATTGCCCGGAACAAACAGACAGACAGACAGACCGACAGACAGACGGACAAAAATTGTAAAAAATAAAAAATATAGTTTGGTACATGTACCGCGTTTACATACATATCCATTAAGTAAAAAGTGTTAATTTTATTATTACAAACATACATTATTTGTATAGATTTTGTTAATAAATACTGCAAATTCTAATCTGTAAATAATATAATCATTTAATCAAAAAAGTTACAATTCATTTAAATTCTCATAAAATACTTAGGCATAGATCAGGTTTTTCCGTCTTTCATCTCAAATTAATATTTATAAGGTCATTAATTCTTGGAATAAAACTAGCTTAGTCTTTTATTCCACTATTTAGTGAAAGAAAAGTAGAAATAAAGCAGTGGAATAAGTAGATATAATAATATCTAGATAGTTGGCAGTCCACAGCCGTGCGCTTTTCAAGGAAGTTTCTGCCTCGCACAACAAAACTGTGGAATGAACTACCGCCGGTGGTATTCCCGGACCATTTCGATCTTTAAACCTTCAGGAAAAGAGCGTACTCCTTCTTAAAAAGCCGGCAACACACTTGTTACACCTCTGATGTTGCGGGTGTATATAGGCGGCGGTAATCGCTTACCGTCAGGCGATACATCTGCTCGTTTGGCACCTATATCATAAAAAAGTAGAACATTGCATAGTGCACGTACACTGCCTTTCCGCCTTTCGTTCGAGTGACGTGTGCCGACTGAATTTTTAATTTCCTTAATAATTTTTAAGCACTTAAATTACACTGTAGTGTTTTTTATGTAGAATTCACATAAGTAAATAAATAAATATTATAATAATATCATATTCAATACTAATTCCCAAACTTATAAAATTATATTCAACATTGTTTATCATTATCATTCAATGATTACTAACATATAATTATTATTTGATAAAACAGGTTTTTTTAACATTAAAGACTTATTACGCCGGCAGTATCATTACATAAAAAAGAACAGACATCATTAACAATATTTGTAAGTAGCGCCGGAAGCCGACAAGCGGAGGCGCCAAGATATTAATATGATTTAATATGAACTATTTACTTGATTATGAAATTATAAGTTTTTGATTAAATATTTTATTCGAGGTTGGAAACGTTATTACACATGACACTATTTTAGCCACTAATTAACCTATTTACAGTGTCATACAAATTCTTCCAGCTGCCGAGCACTAATATAACATAATAATTAAAAGTTCTAATGAGATCACGTAATTAGGTGGACGTTGACATTAATAATTACAACACTGTAGCAATGGTAGCTTAGAATGTCAACTAGGAGCTAAGGTGAAAGCGATTGCGATTTAATGTATAGACATGCGAGAATTATACACTTTTACGTATATCTGATACACAAAACTATCGAGGTACGACTATTTTTTTTGTGTTACGAGAACTAGAAAACTGATATTAATACATACATACTTTATATAAAAACACAACTCCGAAATATATATTTGAAGAAGAAAGACTTCAAGTACAACACTTATGCGACTAGCATAAGTATTATTGCAGCCATCGAGGCAATCTGAACTTTGACCAGATTTATACAGAACTTCACAGAGAACCTGTTTTAAATTATTTTGTTGAATTTCCTTCTAAGATTACTAATGTTCAAACCAAGTCTACCACCTGATTTCAGCGAAGGGAACTCAAAAGGCACAAATCCAATTAATTATATTCTGTAATATTACTCTACTCTTCACTACATCGCATCAAACAATTGTATTTATTTTAAATCTCGTTTCAATTGACATTGACACATTCTCAATTTATTTCAACGCCATTAGTTAATACTTATACAAACCTGAAACATCTCAATACATTATTAAAACATATAAAATTTAGTCATAATAATCCATTTCAATCACATTACTTTTCACCTATTCACATAACAGTAGAGTCTTTCCTGGATATTTTAGAAAATCTTGTGTCACAGGGAACTTTTCAGATATACATGAAACAAAAACAAAGAGTATCCAGACTCAGAACAACAATTTGTGGATCACTTAAAGTATTGGCTCGTGTGTGATTTGAACCCACAATACTATTTCACATACAGAATATTTTTCATTTATTTTTTAGGATCATTGATCACTCTAATGCTTAAAGTCCCAAAACTCATCAGACTTGCACCGCACCACACAACTGGGAATCGACAAAGTCTAACTTGTGTGCCACTGTTAATAATAGATATATTAATTTAACTTGAGGCGACACTATCTCACCACCTATATCGTTATAGCGGCACCAGAGGGAGGCACTGTCGCTGATTAGTTTTGCTATCACACCTGGCATCGTTTACGGGTAGTTTTTGTAGAGTCAATTTGAAGTTATTCTTTCGAACTTTTAAATATGAGAGAAATGTGAAGTACATTGGCTGTTATAAGTACTATGTTTTATATGGAGTAGGGGGCGAACGATCAGACATATAGCCTGATGGTAAGCGATTAGTGCCGCCCATGGACACCCGCAATACCAAAAGCGTCACAAGTGCGTTTTATACACACACAAACATTATCGAAGTAATACTTTTTTTACACGCTTGACTTGGGGAGTAAGCTGGTGAATGCATGACAAGAAAGTTACAAAAAGTGTGATCGAGCGAGGCGAACGGACGTTGACAGGGAGATATAGGTTAGTGAAGATAAAAAGAGAGAGAGTTACGTTTCGTACATAACAGTAGTGACAAGAGAGACAGGTGTGTACACACATTTTCTTTCTCGCTTTATCTCAAAGAAGTTTTACTTCAGTCATGTGGTCTATAGCTCACCCGTTTTTTTATAGTTTATAGAAATACCGATATTTACTACTATGAATAACGTTCAGGTATTTTACGCTCACGTGTTGCAAACAAACAAGAATTTAAAGCCAATCATGAGTTCATTTACAGTTACAAGAATTTTACTTGGAGCGAACCATTCAAAAACCATTTTCTTGTTTTCAATCATTTCCAAAGCCAAGTGGGCATCATAAGTTCAATACTCCGTAGCACAGCTCTTTCTCTGAAAACTGCACCGAAATGCATATGGTTACTATTCGTGATGGATTATAAATATGTTTTTTATGGGTTAGGAGACAAACAAGCGAAGTATCACCTGATGATAAGCGATTACCGCCGAGAGGCGTCACAAGTGCGTTACCGGCCTCACTCACTCGGTGAAACACAGCGCAGGCGCCGTTTTACACCGGCTTTCTGTGAGGCCGTGGTATCTCTGCGGTCGAGCCGGCCCATGCATGTCGCGTGGCTCTCCCACGGTTAAATTTTATTTTTATTATTTATTTATTGATTACAGACAAACACCGGGACAGATGAAACTAAATAAAGCTTTTAAAAGGGTTATAGTGAGTTAACCTTAAAAGATAGATACCGGATGTTGCGACTTTTAATTAATACTTTTAAAAGGGAAACAATTCTTTCATACAATGTTTCTGTCAAACTTCTTACGCAGCACGTACATAGAAAGCTGTATTAAAGAATAATCATTCCCCGTTTTTCTGCAAAAAAAAACTTACTAATACTCCGCTTCTTTTCATTGTTTCGTAACAATAATATATATTTCGGACATGTAACGCACAACGCCATCTAGGCCAAAACTAAGCAAAGCTTGTGTTGTGGATACTAGACAACTGATATAAATACATATTTACTTTTTTGTTTTGTAATATACAGCCGTGCTTGCCTTGCTCAATAAATGGAGTAACTAACAGTGAAAGAAATATTTAAATCGAACCAAAAATTCTTGAGACTATTCTCAAGAAGTTCTGGTTCGATGGAAATATTTCTTTCGTTTGCTTTGCGTACAACCAAACAATCATACTTAGCTTTATAAAATTAGCATAGATTTATTAGTAAACATTTCGTACCTGTCATTCCGGAGGCTAACCTCAAAATTTGTCTATTTGATTTTGGCCCCTTAGCAGAATCAATTCACCCATTCCGAAGCATACCACCAAACTTTTCCCCTCCGATTCTCAGGCTGTCAAAAGCTGGATCAGTTGTGATTCTCTAGTTGCAAGTATCTATGAGCTGAGAGGAGACCCGAGCCTAGCAGTGGGACGTTATGGGTTGTTGATGAAGTATCTATGAGCGGGCTAGTCAGCAACCATCAAGTGACCTATCGGCTCCTTTTTCCCCTATTTCGTTAAAAAGATATATATACAGTTATATAATTTATACTATACGTTAAACTGTTTCATCTAGAAAAATCCTGTGTGTCATCCCACGACGGACGTGGTGCCTCAAATGGCTGGCGCTTTTGTACGTTGCATGATTATACCACGTTGAACGAAACGCGAAAAAAGTATAGGATTGTCGGCGCTTAAATCATTTTGGTTGTAAGAAAACTGTCACTGTCACATAAAAAGCCTTCTAGTGCTGTTGTTTTAGTTTTTGAGATGGCAGAACTAATGACAAATCGTAAGGCCTCACTTTTAAACAACCCCTTATTTTACTCTCCATAGAATTTCATACCGCGGGCTAGGTACGAAAATCATTACTAAGGAGTAAGATCCAACAATAGTACTGCGATAGTTACTTGAATCTAAATACATTTTTGGTACGTAAATTAACTTAAAAATTTGCAGCCCATGATTACCAAATAAACCCACAGTAATGATAACATAAAAGATATAGAATATAGTTATAAGGCATAGCTTATATAACATTTTTTCTTTTTTAATAAATAACAAACTAAAATTATTAATTTTAAAAAACCCCTACGCAAGCTCTTAATCGAGTAATCATACGCCAAAAATGCCTTACAACATTGAGCTGATACTCTTATACTGCTACACCGATATTAATCAAACTGGCTTTTCAATGAAAAAATCCACATCGAAATCGGTCTATCCGTTTATATATGATACACAGACAGATACTCACACACAAACATCGACGTCATACTTATAACGCCCTTCTTTTTGCATCGATGAATAAAAAAGGAGAGGACCTTTAAAGAATAAATTAGAATAGAATGAAATATTTTTCAGAAAAACTCAAACAATTTGTTACTTTTTTACAACTTAATAAGTCACAATTTAGATCGATTCGTAATTCTACTTCTTTTTAAAAAAAAAACCGTGCCTACTAGTTACACTCATAAATTTTCTGCTTAAATTGAATAAAGAAACTGTTATTTCACTTGCGAAGACTGAAAATCGTATAACTAGTCCTCGGTAAGCAAAGATGGAAAAAATGATCATACGTATAACAATATTATTTGTTTTGGGTTGTACTTGAAACCTTTAGCCTTGAACCATAAACAAACGAGCAAAAATGAACATATACTACAGAATAAGATGTTACCACTAGAAATAAATTTTCGGCATATTTGCGGAATAAACGATATTCGATGGTAAAGCTCGAGGCGATACATTTATATGTATCGAGTCTTGCACCAAATAGCTTTTTAACATTTAAATGTGAATTTTATACAGAATTTTAAATTTTGTTGTCGCTATTTTACATAATCTTTTGACTTTTAAAAACTGTAAAACTAGTAACACTTATTCTGGTAATAGGTAAAAAGTTTTCTATAGTTTTTCCTAATATCTTCATACATGTTGTTTTTATGATACAACTGCCTCGTTGGTCTAGCGGTTGAAGTATGCGACTGCCAGTCAAGAGGTCTCGAGTTCGAATCCCGGGTCGGACCAAAAGAGTTATTGAGTTTTTCTGATTATATAAATACTTATATAAAATAGTTTGGAAGTTGGGGTTTGAACCCCGTGCCTTGGAGAGCACGTAAAATAATCGGTCCTGCGCCTGATCTTTCCCTGATCGTGTCGGTTAACCGTCCCATCGGATTATGAAAGATAGGGAACGGAGAGTGCACCTGTGTTTGCGTACACACGTGTGCACTATAATATCTCCTGCGTAGTTGGCTGGTCACCGTTGAGACTAGTTGCCATGGCCGTAATTGGCTAGGAGAACATCATCATCATTATTTTATGATATAGAAGGAAACGAGAACATTTGCATCTTAACAATAACAATGTGATGCCATCCTTTAAGACCAATTCAGAAAGCGAAAGATTTTTTTTTATATTAAGAAGAATATATCAAAGCAGACATGTTTAAATGAATCACAAACTACTACATAATCATAAAATGTAAACGAAAGAGCAAAAATAGGAAATAAAACATTTAAATATGATATAAGGTATGTCATCAGCATCAACAACCCATAATGTCCCACTACGGGGCTCGGGTCTCCTCTCAGGAGACGGTTAAGGCCGTACGTCCCCACGTTGGCCAAGTGCGGGTTGGGACAAATACGTTGTGGCTACGTCATCTTGCCGTTGCATGTTGTAAAGCCGCCCGAAGGCCTTCAACTAAGCTTCACGACTGTTATCGTATGATAACAACCGGGACCGACTGCTTAACATGACCTCCGTGCTTAAGGTATGTAATCCAGACTAATTAGAGACGTCACAAATATAAAAGAACTCTGTGTATAGTTTACATAACGACGAATATTGCACAACAGAATGTACTGACCTGACTGTCTGCCTTATTTTACTTGCAATAGGTTTCTTTATGACAAATAAGGCATCCAGTAAACATCAAACTGGCTATGAATTACTACTTCACACGCAAATGTAATTGAGAATTATTCACACATATACACGCGTACATCTATAGGTATGTAAGTATTGATAAAAAGCTTGCCATTATTGAATAGCGACGCGATACGATGTGCATTTACATTATGTTATGGAAACACATTGGATTTAAATATATCGAATTTGTTGGTCTTGTTGTTGGAGTCACAGAAAACCAACCTAAAATAATAGCGTTCGTTTTGTTTCGTTGGGGAGTGCGAGACTGGAGGCTCAATAATGCAGAAGCATTTCAAAAGGCCGCTATAATGAGGGTCTCCATCTACATTGTTTCAATTTCTGCTTTCGCAATTAATATAGTGATTACTACTCTTAAATTCTACTTATACTTCCCATCAGGCTCTTCATCGCATGACTGTACTCAAAGTCATATGTGGTGCTTGATTTCATTTTAATATATGATTAAGTTACGCTATTTTTTTATTTTTATTATCTACTTATTAAAATTTTTACAGTGCAGTCAAATGAGCAGATGCTGGTTGGAACTGATGATGGTTGCGAGAAGCCGTTGAATGAAGACAGCATAGGACCGATTGTTGTGAAGAGCCTCGGGGGAGACCTATGTTGAGTAGTTGACGTCTTTGGTCGTAAATGATGATGATGAATATTTATTAGAGTGCCTCGTTGGTAGTATTAGCGTACGTGACTGCTGTGCATGAGGTCTCGGGTTCTATTCCGAGATTGGATCGTTTGTTTTAATGATCTGCAAATATTTTTACAGAGAGAGAGAGAGAGAGAGAGACACATACACACACACACACACAAGATTAGCTCGATGCAATATCAACTCGTATGTTTCCATGCTTCTGCACTGTATCTCGCCCAGTTTATGTGCGTGCTATAAGCCACCGGCTGAACGTAATGTTTCGTAAAGCCGACTTTATGTCTCATTGCTGCGTGGATGAGTAGCTGAGGGATCGACATCATTCGCACGTTGATATGTTATAAGAGTGAAACATACCACAACAGATGAAGTTTAAACTAATTATGAATAATAACCGATGTTGTATTAAGCATATGAGAGTGTCACCTATGACATATACCACGTTTCGGAACGAAGGGGCCGAGTCGACCAGACCACGGCCTCGCAGTAAACTGATGTGACACGCCATGTTTCCCCGAGTAAGTGAGGATACCGGAGACCTATACCCCAGCCCCTCCCTCCATCATCCTCCCCATCCCTCAAAGGTCGACGACGCACTTTTGATACATCTAGTTTTGCTGGGTGTCCATGGGCGGCCATAATCGCTTTCCATCAGGCGTGTGTCCGTTTGCAATACCGTAATAAATAACTATACTGAACAACAGCACTAAAAAAAATGACACAAGCCCTGTACCAGTCTAGCCAACGTGGTGTAATATTGAACGTTAAAACCTCCTTTTTAGGAGAAGTCTGTATCCAGCAGTAGACCATTAATGGATGATTAATTATAAAAAGAAAAATGTTAATTTTGAAGCTAATTTCTTCGTCCTCTGTTCGTGAAGTAAATGATAAGTATAGATGTCACCAACATTATTAAATACGTTAGTAACAACCGCCCCGGCTACTCACGGGTTCATTACGGTAAATATAATGAGTCTACGTTACTCTGAGAAAATGCACAACTTAATTTTGTAACAAATATCATTATATTTTAGTGAATATACTCAAATAATTTACGTATTACATACCAAAAACCTTCCTCAAGAATTACTCTTTCTATTGGTAAAAACCGCATAAAAATCCGTGCAGTAAATAAAATAAATAAATATTTCTGACATCTAAACACACAACGCCATCTAGTCCCGAACTAAACAGAGCTTATATTATGGGTACTAGACAACTGATATGAACACATATATACTTTTTTTTGTACATACATACACACTATACATAGAAAACACTTAAACTCCGAAAAAAATGTTTTTAGGATCAAACAAACATTTGTTCCGACCCAGGATTCGAACCCGAGACCTCATGGACAGTAGTCGCGAACGCTACTACTGCGCCACCGAGGCAGTCAAGTAGCTTTTAACCTTATCGCGAACAGATAGACAGATTGCAGACTTGCACTGAAGAATTACAATATGTATATCAACGTAGAATGACATGACAGCATGCATGCTATCGTGTTTCGCTCATAACTACAAGATCGGAGGCCCAATGATGCAGAACCATCATCACTATAGACCGCTATGGCGTGGGTCATCGTGCTGCATTGTTCTTCTTCTCCTTTTGATGATATGGCAACCAGCCGGATCAGCTATTTCTGCTAATGTCAAGTATTTAATGTATTTAATTCTAAGTCTTCCGAGTCTTCAAGTCTTCGTCATGATGGAAATAATTATAAAAAATATAAAAAATATGGATGACTTGAAATGAGGACCGTCTTTCGCAAAAACAAAAATCGGTCTCCGTGCTGCATGTTATGCTAACCACCACTTTAGGATTCTGCTTATGCTTTCCATAGGGCAAAGTGGAGTCAATTTGGCAGGACTTCGGTTTATAATATGTAGTGATTATACAGCGGATATCTATCTAAAACTGTACCAGGAACTGGAGAAACTGGAGCGTAGGCTATTAAATTATGAGAAAAAATATGTCTCATCAAAATGAAGGAATGAAGTCACCCTACGTGGGAAAGTTTGCGTTTAATCCTCATGCGTGACGTCACTGAGGTTTTCCCTTTGATGGCAAGCTAGTGACGTGAACATTTGATCCAGTCCATTAGGTAAGTGGTGCATGATCCTTTAAGGTCTAGATAAGCAGCTGGACAGAGTCACGTGCTGCAAGGTTAATTATTCAACGGAGTCTAGAGTAGAGAAGATTCAGAGACTTTAGTTTAATATTCCCTTTCGACAACTCCTTCGTTTTAAGCGCAACCTAATTATCTTGAAAAATAACATTGGATAATGTATTTAATGTATTTAGATAATGTACATGGTTGCCTGTAAGAGATTGTCTTAGTTCGATAAGGCCTCCGATTTTACCTTCTAGCTTATAGTTACCTTTGCAAGAAATCTAGTATACAATAAAGCGTTTATTATTATCCGACTGCAACAGAAGGAGGGTTATGGTTTCAAGTGTATTTATGTGTGTATATTTCTTTGGCATGCTCTACAGCCACAACCGTTTGTCATGTTTTTATGTGAGTAGTGTCAATAGTTCGTTAGTTGTGTGAGTTACACTGAATTAATAAATAATAAATATTCTTTCTATCTTTTCAGTTCGTCAATGAATTTTATAAAGATGGCAGATATTGACGCAGTTGGGATTTTTAATAATTCGTTACTTGTTATTCTCTTTTCTATTACTGTAATGCATTACATATGCTGCAATTTTGTCCGAGATAGACAGTGAGGATAAAAAACAGTTTACTTCAGAACACTGCTGATCTGGTCAGTATATGTAGGTATTTATCGCTCACCTGCCTGCCTAAAAACACTCGTTTACTCACCGAGCCCTCATAAATTATTTTGGACGAAACATCCTTTTTCAAATTCATTAAGTGACCCCTTATCCAGATTATGCTTCTTACTCTCCTGTTTTTTTTTAAATCTTTTTCTGCTCTTCTGATAGATCTCTTTGTACATAAGAATTATGGATAAATTGCCATCATGCAATTACGCTTTGACAAAAATATTTACCGGCTCGACCGGAGTTTGACAACAGTCTCAAAAAATCCGGTTGTAATGTTGTTGCTATACCCAAGCCGTTACCAGAGTCCCAATAATATATTGACGCTTACTGAAGGGCGCTACTTAACTAAAGGGCGCTAGCCTAATAATTGTACACAGGACAGAAATGCGAATATTAGAAGTAACCATAGGCTCTTAATTGCAAATTTCTATTCCACCACGGTTGTGACAACCGGGTGACCCGCCTACTCGCTTGTCAATTATATCAGGAAAAAATGTTGCTTCTATATATCATTACTCTATGTTCCACTAATGAGTACAGTTAATGAACAAACGGTACAGACAAACGGGTTCGCTAATAATCCTGCATTATTTATTGATTCCCTCGTTTCACTCACAAACGACCTCGTTATAAACATCAGGAGATTGTATTCAAACTGCTTATTACCTTTTGAAGTATTTACGTCAATTATTATTTATTTAAGAGGCTTATTTTCCAAGTATTTGATGCATATAGTAGTTATAAGAGATTGATACAAATATTGCAGCGTACCTATTGGGTCTATTTGATAGGAATAACGTTTCAAAGGCATGTTGTAATATAAGTTTGATTAAAAACTTACCTAATTTATGAGTCCGTGTATCAAAACGTGTGGTGACGGATTAAAAATACGAATTGTCGCCATTCTTACTCATTCCGAGGGTGTCATACTTAGTGAAGCGCTGGGTTTCTGTCATTTTCCCACACAATGCCTCGTCGTCTTCATCGACAGCCTTATATCGTCGATGACTGGAGATAGACCTTTCTTTAAGGGACATCCTACTAAAATTATAAACGCGAAAGTTTGTATAGATGGATGCTTGTTACTCTTTCACGTAAAAACTACTCAATGCATTTAGATGAAACTTAACAGTAATATAGCTGATACATCAGAATAACACATAGGCTACTATTTGCCGCGATAACTGACCTATACGCAGGCGAAGCCGCGGGCATAAACTAGTAGATTATTTATATTTTTTACCCGAGTGCGTCAGATAGAGGGTTAATAATCCATAAAATATTAACTACAAGTAGACCACTACGAAGGATCACTAGAAAGAGATAAAAATATTGAACAAACCCTGTACCAACACATCTGGCCAGGGTTTGTAGGGAGAGGTCAGTCCAGCTGTGGACTGTTAAAGGAGTATTGCGTCATTTGTTCGTGAGCTAAACAACACGTGATCCGATCTAACGCTCCCCGATACCCTTTCAAGACAACGAAAATACGCTGTTAGATTGTCGGCACTCAAGTCGGACGGACCTGTCGTAATATGATTTGTTTGTTCATATATTTTATGCTAGTTTTTTCGCTTATGCAGAAGTAGATATTTTCATTTATTTTGCACCTATTTTTTTAGTAGTGTTTTCAAATTTCCTTTCTTAGTGCTCACTTACGTTGGTTAAAGAACCCACACGCAAAATTTCATGTTTCTAGGTTCAGGGGTTTTGGCTGTACGTTGATCTCTGGGTATCTTAGTCAGTCAGTATATATATGAATATTTATTTTAATTATTTTATGTATATATTATGTAATATAAGAAAAATAAATGATATAATCATTTATTTTTCTAAGTAACTAAATTATAAGCTATTTTAGATTATTGTTGGGATATACTACTGTGAACTGTACATTTTCAAGAAAGGCATCCCTCCTCTTACGATTATACTTTGAATAAAGACATATCAATATTTTGAGTTTGTATGATCGCGCTAATCTTTGGTACCGATTCGAATTCAAATACAATAAAGTTTTTTTGGAAAATATATACTTAAATTATAATGTACCTGGCTAAATTATGTGGAGCAGTTTTAAAGACACAAACAAATATTGCACCCGTGTAAAGTTAAGGCATCCAGCAAATAATACGCACAGTAAACTTTATAAGCCCAGCCTTCAATATAAACAAACAAACTCACAAATTCCCAAGTGTTTTCCCGCCACTATTTTCATAAAAAACAAGAATTACCATAACTCCATAATCTTCGAGTGTTTTCCGTTCTACGTAGCGTCTACGATGTCTTAAATCTTGTTCACTTAACACGAACTAATATAACTTTTCTCTTGGTTATTGGTAAAAAAGTAAAACTTTCTTGTCTATGCCTCGTTGACGTATAAATAGGTATTGTAGGGTGGCTTCAATATTTCAATATTTGGAGGACAGTTCTATACTCTAGCTCCAAAGTCTCTTACTTGAAGTTTTTTATTTTTAAAATTGTTTTCATGTGGTATGCTGAATTTGTGAAATGACAAAAGAAATACTTAATAGTTTTAAATTATATTAAAGATATAGTATTCTCAATAACCCCCATGTAAGACTTCATAATGACTAATCGCGTAGTTTAAAAAAGTTAATAATCTTAGTGTAATTTTTAATTTTCAGTTTATTAAGTAATTTTTAGTTTACTTAATATTAATCTTAGTATTAATCGAATTAATCAAAGGAAATTCTGGTTTTATTTAATATTTTTTTATTTTCTAGATCATTTTTCATCAAAAAAGATTACAAAATTCTAAATAATAATTTATTTATACACAGTTTCTTATATAAATATATTTTTCATCGGTTTTTATTGAATCGAGTTCGATTTGCAATCCGAGGATCAAACCCGGTGCCCAACTGTTTGTATTAACTGCTAATATTTATTTCGGACTTTGGGTATTTTCTATTTAGGTATAATATGTATGTATTTACATCAGTTGTCTAGTACCCAAAATACAAGTTCTAATTAGTTTGGGACTAGATGGCCATGTATGTCAGATGTTCAAAAAATTATTATATTATTATTAATTCGAAAGATCAAAGAGTTTCTATTCAAAATAGAGAAATACAGTGAAAAAAAAACCAATTACTTTGAAGTTTGTCCCAAATGAATAGTCACACTACAAAATGCTCACAGCATATAAATTGCTTTAATGTATCACATAAAAAAATGTACTATAAACTTTTTTTGCCTGTGTTCAAAAATTAACGATATAAATTCTTATTTCTACACATGTAATTTGTACATGTCTAATAATCTTGTAAATATTTAATTGCTTTGACACCTGCCACCCATAATTGTGACGTCATCAATATTACGTCACCAAGCATTGGTGTATGAGTGACAAGTTGATAAATTGTATTGTGTACTGTGCTGTACTGTATAAAAAACACATGTAGATTAAATAGTCGTATTTTAACAACAAAATCTGTATCCAAACGAAGTTTTTAGAACCTACCAAAGTGGTTCGACTCTGCCTTTCCTTCAGAAAGCATGGTACCACATACACGTGTTAACTGCACGGTTGGCTTAGTGGTATAAGTGGTCGCCAAGCCATTTTATTTAAACTTCATACACATTTGTACATTGGCGGACTTAATGCCCAAGGCATTCTCTTCCAGTCAACCTTAGCGTGGTGTAGAAATCTTGTAAGATGGGTGGTGCGCAGAGGTAACATTATCAATAGAAACAAGTTTTACACCAAAAAAACATATACATATATTATATTATAAAGAATAAATACACATATAGATAGATGTATACATATACGCAATATATATATACTGACACAAATACACTAAGTTCGTATACTATGATAGTCCGAATATAAGGTGAAGCAGCTATCGATTGGTACTTACTGCCGTATCACAGAAGGAGATCGTGTAACTTCTTTTTGAAAGTGAAACGGTTTGTGGACATCCTGATTTCGAGTGGGTGGGCATTTCAGAGTACCGCTTGATTAAGAAAGAAGAGTTCATGAAATCTGAGTGGTGAAAAGGACATAATAGGAGCAGATTATTTTTTGAATGACGATTACTGTCATGGTTAGAATACATATAACGGAAGTATGAAGCAAAATATGTATGAGAAAATGGTGAGTTGAGAATTGAAAATAGGAAGGTAAGTGCTCGCTGATTGCGACGTAGTCTAATAGGCAACTTTTTTAGTTGGGAACGTAATGCTCACACATGGTCGTACTTCTGGAGATGAAAAATTAATCAAATGCGGTTATTAAGAAGGCGGTCTAGCTTATTAAGGAGATCTGCATTCAGGTCGGAGTAACATACGTCACCATAGTCAATTATTGGGATTATTAAGGACTGCATGAGAATTTTTTTGGTGATAGGTAGTAAGAGGTTCATGAGTCGATATAACGTTCGCATGTTTCCAGTTACCCTTTGGCTGACAAGTAACTTGAGCTTGCCAAATCTTACGCGGGACAACACTAAGTGATCCACAAATTGTTATTCTGAGTCTAGGTGTTCTTTGTGTCCGTTTCGTGTATGTTTGTAAAAACCCCACGACATAGGATGTTTATTCTTAATGCGGGAGTGGTCTAATAAAGAAATTGAGATGTTTCTGCACAATTCATATCACCAGCACTTCATCATATTACCACAATTCGTGATAATATGATAAGGTTGGTTACTATGAGAGGTAGCACGTAACAATGCAGCAAGATTTCCCCACTACAATAGCCTATTGAGATGCTTCCGCATCATTCATCTGCATCATCAATTTCCATAATCCAAAATTTAAATCGTTAGCAATACGACAAACATATCTTAAGCCTCGTAAACTAACATTACTTAATCTCTTTAACTTAAACACAAATAGTCTTGTCATTTGCTGTACACACCAACAAACATTCCAAAAAAAATTTTTATAGAGACCCAGACTGTAATATTTACCTTATATGTAGTTCATGCTTTTATTCATTTTAGTTTACATGATAAACGTACCCTCCCAGACGTCTACCCAGTCGGCTCAGACGTTCAGGCACCCTCTTGTTAAATGGAAACTTTTTCAATTTCCCTCGCTGCCCTCCGACGTAAAGTACCATTATCCTAAGCCAACACCGAAGCCTTTATCGTGAACACGCTGAAGCTGATGCTTGAGAATAAAATGAGTGTAATACTGGTAAAGAGCATTGATAACTCTTTGACAGGTGTTAATGGTAGCAATAGTTCTTAAAACGTATAATAGATGTCGTTAACGGTTCGAAGTTTATTTTATCTATTACTACTTGAACCAGCGAATTTAATGTCACCATACTTCTTTCAATCAATATTTTTCTGAATTTCCGAAAAGCTTGTTTTAGAATTTATGCTCGTCTTGAATTCCTATGAATAATGTTCAGTCGCAGCATCAACAAAATATAACACTTTTCATCAATCATCAACAACCCATAATGTCCCACGGCTGGGCTCGGGTCTCCTCTCAGGAGAGGGTTAAGGCCATACATCTCCACGCTGGCCAAGTGCGGGTTGGGGACTGGCAAGACAACGTAAACCACAGCCCATGGGCACCCGCAGCACCGGGCGTGACAAGTGCGTTGCCAGCCTTGGGGGATGGGGAGGGGAATGAGGGGAAGAGTTATATTATGGGCCTCTGATATCCTCACTCACTCGGTGAAACACAGCGCAGGCGCCGTTTCAAACCGGTTTTCTGTAAGTCTATCACTGCGGTCGAGCCGGATTCATGTCGAAGCGTGGGTCCGCCCTTTGGCAGGGCCGTAAATAACAAAAGAAAATCATGCGTTTTTGCATTTTTATTAAATAAACTGCATTTTATATACGTTAAGCGTAGCTAAAGAGAATACAAAGACATTAAGAATCTCTTTCTTTTTTTAAATCAGTTATTTATGTAATGTAAAAACTTCACGTACTGTTTTATTTCACAAACTGCAGACATGACAAAATGCTACCTTTATAGAATTAATCAATACGTCACTCATACACCATACCGCGGTGACGTAATACTGATGACGTCAGACATATTGGCAGAGGCAGATGTTGAAGAGATAAAATATTTACTTGAAAGTAATACTTCAATATGTTAGTACAAGATCGTGTGACTTTATTAAGTAACGGTGTTTTATATACATTTAAATTTAAAGTATTTTTCTGATAAAAATATACTCATTGCTACTAATATAAAAAAATCTAACTGATTATCTACCTATTTGTAACCCGTTGACGCCTAAACTGCTTTACCAATTTCAAGGACCGCTTCACAAATTCGACATGGCAATATTTAGATTCTCGAGGAAGCACATACAGCTTCTCTCTCTTCTTTCTCGTGTTAACCGATGGGTGGATTCACAGGCAAAAACTAGTTTCTAATATGAATAAACTTAATCTGGATAAAAGGAATTACAATACAATATTGTAGTGTTTCCGTTTTTTCATTCGTTTCACTCACTCACGCATGCAGCATGCATTCATTCATTCACACAATCATTGTCCTATATGTAAAGAATGAGAATGGAGGAACGGGCCACATGTCCCTCCAACACAAAGGGAGGATCCTCCAACCAGGCGAGGTGGTCATGCCTGGCGGGCCATTGCCCAACGGTTGATGTTAGGAAGTTGTATATATGTTAATCGGCGCGAGAAATTCTATTGCGCGATTTAGGATTGGTAGTTTCTTAGTTGTCTTCGTTGCTCCGTAGTTCGGTGTTTCTTCGGTAGATGGCGCAGTTATATGTTTTATGTAGTTGCGCGGTACGTGGAAGTCGCCACAATGTCATCTCTAGTGCAAATGCGATCGTGTCACAGTTCAGTTAACTGTGAGCGGCGGAAGTGGGTGGCCGCGTGCGTCTACCACAAATATTTTGAACCAAAATTTGATGAGTTATTGTAATCGCTATTTTATCTTATTGCTATGTCATGTTTGATTACGGCGCTTACAAAGATGCTAAAATAAATGATACTAATACCTGAAAAGAAACTTAGTAAATAATCCATTCATAATAACTTATCAAGTGGAAAATAACAAGAAAAGCTTGAATGAATATATTGTAGAGAACATCATCCACCGAACCTTCACAAAGCGAAACGCCGCTTTCTACGTAAAATGGTATAAAAACCTTGTTACTAGAAAAGGGTATTGGAAAGATGGTTCTAAGACGGCTTCCAGGCTTGCTCTTGCTTTAGGAACAGTGTAGTATGTATAGTATAACTGACAATACGTTAAGTTTTGAGTTTAGAAACTAAAGAAATAGTGGCAGGTTTTAACTAAGAGAGTTTTCCAGAAAAAGATTTTCATCCTTGAACATGATTTTTGATTTTGCAATTCTTCGTTTACAATCCGGACGATATTTTTCTAAAAGAATGTTCTAGTATATGCAGACTTCAGAAAGTTCTCGTTAATTTTCAAACAATGCGTAAAAGCGAATATGAATCGACTGACGTGATTTTGAATTGTTTTATATAGCACGGAAACGTCATGTTCAAGATGTTGCTTCCGATGTTACGTCGTTCTAGAATCGACTAGAAGATTCCAGTTGCTTTGGCGTTGAATATAAAAAGAAGCCTCGTTAACAACGGTGTAGTTCAGTTTGAGCTACAGTGCGACAAATATTGTGTGATATCCGTCATCAACCCAGCAACCTCAGCGTCTATCAAGCACTATTATTGGGAGTGATATTATGATTTGAAGAGTTTTCAATAAAATCTCTTTTACATATCAGAAGGTTTATTTCACAAATCCAACGAACCCTAACATGTAACAATATTAAAGTTCTGTAGATAAACAATGATCGGACTTATTTGGGCTTCTAAAAAATTGGCATTTCTAAGGACTTCCGATACTTATTACTTAGAATATTATATATAACATTAATGTGTTAAATTAGAAATTATATAATTTCTTAAGTAACAATAGAATTCTTACTTGAAAAATAAATGACAAGATTTTTTTAATCTAAACTTTGATAGATTTTATATTACCTGCCTCTCTGGCCTTCATTACAAATCTATTGACACCTCATTCCTTAAAATCAATTCATTAGTTTAGGTAGAACATATAAACATACGTAGGCTATCAAAACTATTACCTTTCCTTCTGACTTCGCCGTAAACAGAATACAAATATAATAGAATTGACATTGTTTCTCTTTCACTATATATCCAATTCGCTTCAGTGAAACTCCAGCCTATATAAAAGTAGGTTCCCACTAAACAGGGTCGGTTTAACCTCTCCACTTTCAATCTTGCCACCTTACCCAATTGAGTTATTGATCCGTCAATCCTTCATCCCGCATGATTGGAGACAGTTCTCTAGATTGCCTCTCAAGACCCAAGCAGTTGACCCGACCTTAAGAGCGACTACGTACAATGCCCGATCCGGATCCGTGAAATACAGAAATCGTATTAATAGGATACTAGAAGTGGCAAAGACTCGTGATGTTCGTTACCATATCATATTATAGCAACGAAGTCACGAGTCTTTTCAGTGTCTTATTAATAACTGCCTCGTTAGTCTAGACGCGTATGTGATATCCAATCAAGAGGACTCGGGTTCTATTCTCTAACTGGGCTAAAAAAAATGTTAGTAAAGTTTTTTTTTTGTTAAAGAATTTTTTTTTTTATATTTAAGCTGCCAAAATGACTCTGCCTTGCCTGATGGAAAGCATGAGCAGAATCCAAGAGTGGTGGTCACCATTCTCAATGCGAAAAAGAACAATGCAGCATGGTGACCCACACTATGGCGGCCTGGGGGGAAAGGGGATGGTGAGGGGGATAGGGGGCGTTGGATTGGGGTATGGGCCTCCGGTATCCTCACTCACTCGATGAAACACAGCGTAAGCGCTGTTTCACACCGGTTTTCTGTGAGGCCGTGGTATCACTCCGGTCGAGCCGGCCCGTTCATGCCGAAGCGTGGCTCTCCCACGGTAAAGAAATGCCTAATAACAGTTTGGAGTTTGAAAGATGGGAGCTTCGGCCCTGTGCATTTTTAGGCCAGCCCCTCCCCGGTCATATCTATCCGGTGTATGAGGGTGAAGGAACAGAATGTTCACATATGTTTGCGTATATACTTGTACTGTTAATATCTCCTGCGCGGTTGGTATGCATGAGCCGGCGGTTCACAGAAAACTGGTGGGAAACAGCGCCTGCGCTGTGTTTCACCAAGTGAGTGCACCGAAGGCCCACTCCTTCCCCATCCCCTATGGCCGGCAACGCACTTGTGACAACTCTGATGCTGCGGGTGACCATGCGCGACTATAATCGCTTACCGTCAGACGATACGTCTGCTCGTTTGCCCACTAATGCACAAAAAAACAATTTTGAAAAATGGCTGGTCTCCATTGACACTGGCCACCGTAGCCCAAATCTATTATTTTTACGATTTCTGTGTTTTACGAATTCGGATCGGTTTCGGATCGGACGTAGTGCGTAACCGCTCTAACTTGACACGCTGTTGATACAGGTCCAAAGGATTCGGGTTGAGCTCATGACCTTTTTCGTCTTAGGTTTCATCTTTTATGGTGATCGTTAGTTTGAATAGGGTATTTTATACACGCTTCCAAATTTGTTTCTAAGAGAATAATATGCTTTTATTTATTTATTAACTTTTAATACAATTATTAAATAAACTCCAATTGGTTTGTGAAAAACGTTTAAAACTTTAAACGCCATTATGCCGATTTATCGTACCATCATCTTGATAGTAAAATAAAAATAAAATAGATAGATCTTAATTAGGTAAATTGAAAAAAAAATACTATTCTCTTGATTGGTGACTGAGATACAAAAATACATTCGAAATTCATGTTCAAATATATCGTCATTTTCAATTTGTTAGTCAAGAAATCTTTTGGGATGATTTAGTTCATATAATAATCATTTTCTTCAATGTTATTTTTTGAGTTATGAAGAAACAAGTTTCTGCTTCTTCATTCTTTTTATTCTCGGGTTATACACAGTACTGAAATGTGTAGTTGCATTGTCTTTACATAGTGTAGAACTTGAAGATTGCTTATAAACCTATATTAAACCTCATCATACATAATTTAGGTGCAATTTTTATCACCTTCAAAGTACGTGTACTTCCCTTGGGAAATTACGGTGCTGGCCTGTTTCATGAGGCCTTTTTACATAAAAAATCTGATATTTAAAAAATAAGATGATTTTGAAATGAAGATCATTTTGCGACATTGCAACTAATGCATTTTATAATTAAACTCGGGTGAATATAAAACTAGAAAGAGTTAGAAATTGTGAAGTGTGTACAAGTACTCATTCCACTGTTAAATCCACTTGATTTTTGATTGCTTTCGCACTGTGGCATTGTCTAAGATTACCTTTAGTATCTTAACAAATCCCACCAAGCGCTGGCAATCGAGAGCATAAATTATATATTGAAACTAGACCTAAAAACAATATTAATGAATCTGACAAAAAAGTCGACACGATGAAATTTGATGAAAACCCCGAGACCCTGTGTTTGAAATGTCAGTTTTCTAGGCCCTAGGCTTTCGTTTATAAAAAAAATATTATAGGCTGAACCGTAATTAGCTGAGATAAAGTTTGATTGGATGACTTTATCAGATGCTGGATAAAAGATAGACGAACTGAGTCAGCAAGTTCTTAAAATTCAGCTGTTTTTGCGTAATAGACTTGAAGGTTATTTTATCGCTAACAAAGCCTTATCAAGCGATATCGCGATATCACCTTTTTTATCGAGTAATGGAATAGACTGTTGTCTTCCAACTTACCTTATAGAAAATGGAATGTGCATAAATGGAATGGTGCATAATTACATGGAAAAATAAATATTTGCCTGATCGGACAGCCAACAATGATAAATTAGGATTTTTATAGCTTAAATAGTAATACAAAAAGTTGGGATTCGTTCATTTTGTATTATATCCTAAATATAGATAGTACAAAAAACCAAGTTGAACAAGTAATGTAGACATTTGATGATACTGAAACGCTGTATAGCAATAGTTCAAATTATAGTGGTCAATGATGTAAATTAAAAGCATTCTATAGTTTAATTTAACAGAAGTCATCGTCTTAATACTCACGAGTAGTCCATGCGCTATTAAAATTTTAAGCTCGGAGGTGCTAAAGACCATCTACGGCGTAGACTGTCGTAGCAGTAACTACGTCGTAGTAGTAAAGCATTGAACTTTAGTTTATTACGGTGACGGTTTTATGACACTCTCAACAATGTATTTACCTGCAGAGCAACTATTATTTTGATGAGGTAAGCAGAAAAGGTTAGATTTCTATCAAAATTCAAATAGAAAATTATCTCTATGGTATACAACAATTGTAATTAAGAAGAACCAAAGCAACTATTGTAGAGTCCCTTGTAAATAAACAGAAGAAAGTTGAATACAAAAGATATCAATTTAAGCTGGAACTGCCTAAATATAAACTAAGTTTGCTTTATATTTTTATTTTCATGTTACTTAGATATAGAAACAACATGAAAAGAAAAATTTTTCTTAAACCAAGTGCGCAAATATATTTAGAAATTAAACAACAAAATCAAGAAAGTAAATACAAATATTAACATATTTTTGATAATATATATAGGCACATGCACGCATGTATGTAATCACACCCACATGCATGTATGCATATATACGTGCGTGCATACATGCGTACGTGCATGCATCCATGCTAGAGTCTTTTGCGTTCACGTGCGTATGAGTATATATTCTGAGAGGTTACTCTCTTACTGTCTCTGTTATTTATATTAAATTGCATATAATTACAGTCCATCATAACTTATGCAACTTTCGCAAGTCGAAAATGTTGTATTTAAAAACAGAAAAGAAATTTACATATGTGGCTTCTATTATAAGGGTACAAACCCTTCTGCAATTTCAGAAATTACTCATTGCGATAAACAAAGCTATTACAAGTCTTATTAATAGAAAAACTAACGGTATTATAGTCGAAACTTCTTCGTAAGAGCCTTTTATTAAAGGTCAAAGTGATACAAAGCCCGAGGTCACTCGGTCAAATCGCCATTGAGTTTGTTAATCTGTACACTTTGTTATTTATGGTTTAATCAGTACTTTTGATTAGTTTCATATGGTTTATGGAATAACATTAAATGGAATTGGAAGTTATGGAGTGTAAACTTAAATTGATAGGAGTACGTTTTTTTTTGAGAGACAACATTACAAACATGCTTGTCTTGGGATTGCAGAACATATAACATGGAGAGCCGTGCGTTGACATGTTTAGGCTGGATTGGTGAAAATGGTGTTACGACCTCACAGAAAATTGTTGTAAAGCATCACCTCAGTTGCTTTTTGTTAATTGAGTTAAGTGCAGCCTTCGAAGCTCTCCTCATCTACCTACCCGTGATCCTGGGTGTAAAAGACTCCATAGGTGTGGCGCTTATAACTATCAGTTACAAGTGCCCTTGAGCGACGGTAATCACTTGTCATCAGCCGATAGAAACGTGTGCTCGTTTTCAATTTATATCATAATAAAACATAGATAAGCATTTTTAGAACAATATCTTTTGCAAGTGGCTCCGACCGCGTATAAGTTTATTATCGTGGTAATATACACAATATATGACAACTACAAATTATATGGTTTTCTATCGGTGAAAGAATTTTCGAAATTAGTTCAGTAGATGCGGAGATTACTCCTTACAAATTCACAAATTTTACCTCCTTATAATATCTCTCTTATATAAAAATTCTCGTGTCGCGGTGTTAGTTATCAAATTCCTTCGAAACAGTTGGACCGACTTTTATGAAATTTTATGACCAATCGAGTACGTCTGGGAATCTGTCAACATTTATTTTCATACCCCTAAATGATAAAGGAGACCCCACGCCTAAAAACTTTAATTTTCATACCAATACAGCAGCTAGTTATAGTATAGATTAAAGTAAGCAAGTCCTTGTTAAATAACTATTTCTGTAAAACAACACACACATAAATTTTACAATATATTCGAGATACACCTAAAAATATTATTTTATTTTTATGGCAATACAATAGCTGGTTATAGTATGGATTAAAGTAAGCAAGTCCTTGTTAAATAACTATTTCTATAATACAACACACACATAAATTTTACAATATATTTGAGATACACCTAAAAATATTATTTTATTTTTATGGCAATACAACAGCTGGTTATAGTATGGATTAAAGTAAGCAAGTCCTTGCTAAATAACTATTTCTACAATACAACACACACATAAATACATTAATGTAGCGTATACGCGACACAAACACACACTCAAATGTGTCTTTTATTTGTTTCCAAGATTTTACAAGATATTTGACTATAAAAAATGCAATTTTTGTGTAGCGTCTTCATACGTCAGTCTGTGTTAAAACAGACATCTATTACACCGTTTTGTAATGTTATATGTTTTGTACTACAAAAAAGAATGCTCGGAGATCATTTTTTGTTTTTGCGAGAGACGGTCCCCATTTCATGTCATCCACATTTTTTATATTTTTTATCATTAATTCCATCACGACGAAGACTTGAAGACTTGGAAGACTTAGAATTGAAGACATTAAATACTTGACATTGGCATAAATAGCTGATCCGGCTAGTTGCCATATCATCAAAAGAAGAAGAAGAATGCCCATATAGCGAACATTTGTTTGCGTGATACCTTGCACTGAATACTTACTTCGTTAGTAAATAATCAATTTAATAAATTATACCAGTAAAACTCCTGAGGTCTCGATTTCGTGTATAACAGACAAACGTACATAATAATAGAGGCTTTAAAAATAATATCAGATACCAGAGGTCCATACCACAACCCTTCCCTCCATCCCCCTCCCCATTCCCAAAAGGTCTCAAAAGGATTTCGGAGGAATTCGGAGGCGTTACAAGTGCGTTACACTTGTAACGCCTCTGTTTTGCTGGCGTCCTTGGGCAGCGGTAATCGCTTACTATCAGGTAATACGTCTGCTCGTTTACCCGCTATTCCATAAAAAAGGTTCTCGTAGAACGGAAAGCTTTAATTCTATTTCGTAGTTAATAAAGTACGAGTGTCTCCGTTTGCCATATCGTTATATTATGAATTCAAAAGTAACTGTCTGTTTGTCACACTTTCACTGCTCAACCGATCCCAATGCAATTTAACACGGGAATAGTTTGATTCTTGACAGAGTTCACAGACTACTCTTTATCGCGGCCAAACGCTAGTATCAACCTATCACCGTTCACTGCTGAACAAAGAAGTGCCTCCAAGAAGTGCCAATCATTCCAAAAAAACTAAAAAATACCAAGCACCTAAATAAAAACGTGATAAAAGGTAGTCCTAAGATGTTTGTCAGAAACTGAAATAAATTACTCGGGGAATTTCCCGGGTCGGATGAAATGCTTGCATGATATGCAAATATTTTTTTAAGAGTTTGTGTGATTTACATGTATAGTATGTAGGTATTTACACAAAATAAGTATATATGTATTTATTATTTCATATCATGTCAGTTGTCTAGTACCTGTAACACAAGCTCGGCTCACCTTGAGACAAGTCAGCGTTATGTAAAAGAAAAATGTTAACTAAAATAGCAAGAAAAAACTATATTAATTGTTACAAGTCATTGTACAAAGCGGTCGCAAGATATTAGAGAACTCACAGTCAGCTGTGAGTGCACATGTTTTTCTTTAATAACATTTCGCCGTACTTCGCCTCACCCCATATGAAGAAGAAGGAATTTATACGAACATGCTAAATTTGCCTCCATTTACATGAAATTGCAGGATCAGATTTAAGGTAGTAGAACCACACTGATTTCAGTACGAACATGCCGGCTCGACAGAAGTGGTACTAAATTAGCACAGAAGGTCAACGTAAAATGATAGCATACGTGCTATCGAATTTCGTTGGTGAGTCCGAAACCGAAGGCCCAACGATCCAGAAGCACCACTAGGCTACCACTGTTGCATTATCTGCATTCGGAACGAGTATGGTGACCAGCAGTCTTGGATTCCGCTTATGTTTTCCATCAGGCAGACTATAGTCGCTTTGGCTGGCCCTTACATATAAAAAAAGAAAATCTGCATTTATATTTCATGTATTATCTTTACGTAATCCTATTCTTTTTTTATTTCAGATGCAAAAAAAATGTAATTGATAACACGAGCAGAGGCGGCCAAGCCACTGGATGTCTCGCCTGTTTATAATACTACTGATAAAATAAAACCGTGACTGTATGTTTGGCTAGTGGTTTAAGCGGTTGCCACGCCGCTTTCTACTACGGAAATTGTTTTGGATTCAAATCTTTATTTGATCTAGACATTGTTATTCTGAGCCTGGGTGTTTTTTGTTCCCGTTTCATGTATGTTCGTAAAGTCCCCCGCGACCCAGGATGTTTAATCCAAATGCGTGAGTTGTATTTAAAAAGAAAAGTGAAAGTTTGTGAGGATCTATGGATGTTTGTTAAACTTTTTTAATTAAAACTATGGTTACAGGCACTCCCTTCACTTCACCTGGGCACCTTGCTGGACGATGACTCTTTGCGTGTGGCAGTGGCTCTTCGCCTGGGTCGCAGGGTGTGTGAACCACATCGATGCACATGCGGCACCATGGTGGAGGCTGATGGCCATCACGCGATGAGTTGTCGGCGTTGCTCGGGTAGATTTTCGCGACATCATGCCCTTAACGACATTGCGCGAAGGGCTCTAGTATCAGCCAATATACCCTGTATGCTGGAGCCGCCGGGCCTCAGCGGATCTGATGGGAAGCGGCCGGATGGCTTGACTTTGGTGCCGTGGAAGACGTGCGTCAGTACAGTCGAGCCCTCGCATCTGAGTCGCTCTGTCAACTCTCCTGGGACGGCGGCGGAGGATGCTGCTGATAGGAAGAGATTGAAGTACGCTGCAATGGGGACGCACTATTGCTTTGCGCCTATAGCCGTGGAGACTCTGGGCAGTTGGGCATCGGAGGCCAAAAGTTTGATTGCGGAAATTGGTCGCCGTATTGCTCTTAAATGTGGTGACTCCCGCTCTGGTTCGTTCCTGGTGCAGAGGATGGCCGTTGCTATCCAGCGGGGCAACGCTGCTAGTGTCATGGGCACTTTTTCGCCGGGAGCGATCCGGGGTGGGTTATTATAATGACATGAATTATTTGATTGTGTTTGGTTGATTTTGATAATATTTGTATAAAAAAAAAATTATAATTGTAATTTATGTTAGAATTTGTAATTAAATTAAAATATTATAATTAAAATTATTTAGCGGATTTAGATGAAACTTATGTATCAGATAACACATAAGGATATTATTTACCGCAGCAACCTATATAGATGCGGGTGGAGCTTGCTGATTGTAATTACCACCGCATATGAACACTTTGATTCAAGATATACAAGTGTATTATGTATTAGTGTTATATCTTAAACCCATTGTATACGTTTATTATAGAGGTTAATTTTATAAATTCGAAAGTAACTCTCTATGTCATGCTTTCAAGGCTAAACCTGCATCGATTTTAGTTGAATTTAGCATGGAGAGAGATACTTTGATTCTTGAGGAAGGACGTAGAGTACATTTAATCGCAATAAAAGAGATACACGAGAGTGAAGCCGCACTCAAAAGCTAGTTAAATATAAAGTTCTGACTGTGCTCATCAATATAAATACATCGTATAAATTTTCATCCCAATGTCATATCAATGACCCATACTTTGGCAAAAGAAAAACAATAAAGGACTCGTACTTCACCTTAGCCACGCATTCAATCAAACCCCGTATTCCCTTGCTTACTATAAACTACCTTCAAATATGAAATATTCTCGTGTACAATATCACTTTATTTAACTTTTTACGAACCATTTTATGTCTCTTGGAATGAGAGCCAATCGGATTGGATTCTAAACATTTCAGCTACTTCACTTTCATTTCGATTTTTGTGTACACTTTATTATACTATAGAATACATATTATTAACACTTTAAATTTTACCAGTACTCGACTTTTTCTTTCATGGTAAATGGGTATATGGCACGTAAGGGGACCCACCACTTAGCTAAATATACCAACGATTGCATGTCAAAAATGAGTTCTTTTAGTGATGTAAACATGCGTATCCGTATTTGTGGATATCGGAATTAAAGTACCATATTGTATCCGTGACTCTTTTGGCGTATAAAGTATCATATATTTACATCAACTTAGATTGTAGTGTACTCAATGGCTATCTACCCATAGCAATCTTGCAGAGAGCCTCGACCAATACCTCAAGAGGCTCGCATTTGACATCTGGGTCAAGACAGATTGAGGACTTGAGTTTGAAGAAACATGTGCAATGCAATGAAACTCCTGTTTCTCGAACCGTTCATACTAGAAGTCGAGGTATATACCAAACTTAGAATTCAAAGGTATTTTTTAGGATCGTTTACTGTCTTTAGTGCCAAAAGAGGGGTGGTAAAAATTTAAGGTATTTGTGTGTCTACAACTCCTGAACAAACAGGCCAATTGTGATATTTTTTACTTTCTTTAATTGCGTAAATGCATTGTATGGTATTTGTTGCCAAAATTGTTAAACTGGTTTCTACAAGAAATTTTTATCAATTTTTTTATTTTCTCCAAACGTGATGGAATCACGGAATTTCTTAAAGGCATACCTATTTTTTTTTACGTTTGGAAACCCCCTTTGGCCCATTTAAAACAGTAGCCCTACTCACGTACTCACTACCGAACTAATTTCGCAAACGCAGAAAAATTCCCGAGTTATTAACGCCTTTTCAAAATAAAAAGCAAATGATAAAAAGTTCCGCAAAGACAGTGGGCAGTTGACGTTCACTCATAGTCGTAGCACGCACTTAAGACGTGCGCTCCCGACGAAAACTATGCCACACTGTTCGTAGGGGACCCAAGCTATTGCATACTCAAGCCACGACCTCGGCTAAGCAAATTTATATGCGCTCCAGCATTTGCATAGCCTCAATAAGTTACTGAGTAACTAAGTGGTGCTAATTCTGCTGTTGACATCACTACACATACACTGACACACATAAATTTTACTTCAGTGATGTCAACAACGGTGTTACCAATATCTCTGAACGTGACATGAAAAGTGACAATCATCTGACCCATCTGTTTTCTTGCTCTCTGTACTATGTAAAAAATGGTTGCCTGTAAAGTCGATTTACTCTCTATCGCTTGTTTTATGCTCTTCCTCGCACGCTCAACTCAAGCGGAACGTAACGTTTTTTCGTGCAGCCGACGTTCAGCAATTAATAAGACGTCATCACGTCAAAAACTATTAAAAAAAAACTAAAAATCAGTTGCAAACATTTATTTCATTACATACCTAACATCGGGACCTTGACACTACCATTTCTCTTTTCGCTCTGTGCAAGAGCTCCCCTCGGAGCTCTCTTTCTAGTTCGATCTCCTCGATTCCTGGAAAACTAATAACAAAACTTCATATGGATTGAAATTAATTTCATATTAGAATCAAACTCAGTTGTACTTATTTCACTATTTTAATTGAGTTTACATCTGACCGGTTTCACCTTATGGCATTTTCAAAGGAAAATGCCATATGTCGAACAAGTTTCATCAAGTGCCGACGATCGAGAGAAGAAATTAATTTTGTATTTCGTCAGAAAATTTAAAGGTTGCTTACGTTAGACTTATTCAGTATTTCCATTCTTTAGTGTTACATAATGGAACAAAATGCTTGACTATCACATCAAACACGATATAAATGATAATATTTTTAAGCACCAATACAATATGGTTTTAGATCACTAGTGTCTAAAATTGGTAATTAATTATTTGTATTGCTAGTTACTGGGTTTTCACTGTGATCATCAGTACAAAACTCCGAAATGTAAATTATTGCAGTTGATATTTTATTTATATCACTATTTAATTACATGTTTGCGTTATGGATGCATGTGCGAGATTTAAATAAGATAAATCAAAAGAATCGGTTAACTCAAAAACCTCTAAACTCACATTTTCGCTTCTTGAGTCTTCTTCTTCGTATAATCTACAAAAGCCATTACACTTTTTTCTCTTTGAATAAAACCGTGTAAAAACAGATCATTAATAACAAGTGATTTACTTAAAAAGTTTTTTGAAAAGCAAGCTTTTACTTTTTACATTTGATACCCATATTGGCGGGCTGTTCAGAAATATGTAAGCCGCCATTTTGTGCAGACGGGGATTTTGGCTTAATAATAATATCGATTTTATATAATTGCATTGTCATCAGAAGTAAATGGAAAATTTGAATTTCAGCTCTTACAGAAATTTGATTACAAACAAAGGAGGTAGCATACACTACACTTTTAAATAACTAAAAAGATAGGTCGCGCTTTTGTAGACACGTATATATATGTACAAATAAAGAAAAAAAACAAAAAAGCAAGTCAAAACTCCTATCCTAAGAAGAACAATGGTCTGATATAGGTTTTTGATGTGATGTGAAACAAATAAATACAAATTAGTACATATGAAATATTCTAATTTGATGTAAAAAATCTCCACATGTTAAACACAATTTTTATTTCTTACCTAGATAGGTAGGTAGGACCATAGACGAATGTATTCACTTAATAAGACCTTTTCTTTGAAAGACGTCGGCACCAACTTTTCTTTTTAGCATTGGTGGTTGAAATCTGTGGCACGGGGGCTGTTGGTACACTCTGTGTAGAAAAAATGACGGGTTACGAAATTGATTTTCATAACTAACGTATTATTTATTTTCCTTAGCCAAGTTAATCTGTAGTTCTCATGGCCATGAAAACACAATAATGCTGTAATATCACCTAAAAGCCTTAATAATTTATCAAAAGTATACAGTTAGGGTTTGTATAAAATGTGGTTGTTATATCTGCTAGATCCGGGAAAAAATTGGAAACGAAAAAACAAAAAATTACTTTTGGTGACCACCATTCTTGGATTTTACTTATGCTTTCCATCTAGCAGAGTATAATTATTTTGCCAGGGCCATAAGTAAAAAATAAAAAGGTTCTTAAAAAGACTGAAAGGAAATGAAAATCGAATGCAAGTCAATAAAAAATTAATTGGGACTTTGTTATTGCTCCCCGGCAACACCACATCTTCAGCCTGACTGAGCATAACTTTATAAGGTTAAAATCAATCGATTCACGAAAATACCAGAGGTTATAAACCTCATGAGACTATTCACGTAGACTAATAGTGGTGTAAACAAGCCTATTGTTTAAACTTAATACTACATAGACTATATAAGTTTATATAAAACAAGCTGAAGTTAACCCGTAATATTACCATTTATACTAATCTACCGACAGTTACGGGAACATTTTTCCATACTACCGGAACCCGTGGGGGCGACCCTACATAATGCCCATTGACAAGGGTTGAACCAAAGGGACTTGCAAATAATTTAGTTTTATTATAACAAATATCAATTGATATTGCGAGTTTATTTTCATGTGGCAACATTAATCGAGCGATCTCGGTTACTTTCTTGACGCCTAGCGGACAGCGATATATTTGTATACGGGCAGGTATCGCTTGTAAAGGAGACATTTTTGAAAAACTATGAAAGTGTAAAAATTGCCGCAGGCGTGAAAGGGTAAACAGTTTTTCACCTTTATTTTTATTTATTTACTAGCTGAGCCCCGCTATACCATCAATAACAAATAACGCAGTGGCACTGAGTAAAAAAATCATATGTAAAAAGTATCCAATGTCCGTCTGGTAGGTCCGACTCTAAGCTCCCCAACTCATTTTCAGCCAAATCGGTTCAACCTTTCTTGAGTTATAAATAGTGTAACAAAAACGATTTTCTTTTATATATACATCGAGAGAGAGATTGTTACATTAGTGGCAACATTCGGCCACATTCAGTTCTCGAAAGCTTTTAAAGACACGTTACCAGAGATACCAGTCCCCAACTCGCACTTGGCCAGCGTAGGAATGTTTGGCCTTAACCCTTTTTCTGAGAGGAAACCCGATCCCAGCAATGGAACATTATGGGTTGTTGATTGATTGATTGATACCCGAGATAAGGCCAAAAACATTGAATTTTAAATAACCGTTGCCAATAATTGCCGACATTGATATTTGTTGCAAACTGTAACTACATCTGCAAACGCAAACTGAATATTAGTATCATCATTAACTTGAGTGCTTCACTCTTGTCGGTGCAGCCTTATCCAGCTCTTCCTATCAAGAGCCGTTTCGTTGACTTTCTTATACCTCGCAACCGCTACTTTTTCTTTGATCTAACTGTGTTTAGCTCTTAATCTTCCTCTCTTTCCTTCTATTTTACCTTCTACGATATTACTTATAAAGTTACCGTGGCATTTAATGTGACCTACCATCTTGCGTCTTCTAATTTCAATAGGAGATATTATTAGCTGCCTTTTATCTTTCTCTCTTTCTAGTAGTTCTTCGTTGGTAATTTTTTTCGTCTCACTCATTGCCACCACTTTTCTCCAGCACCACCTTTCAAATGCTTCCAGTCTTTTCTTACTCTGATTTGTTATTGACCAAGATTTCACAGCCATAAAGAGTAATGCTTCAGATATACGATTTAATAAAGCGTTTCCGAATGTTTACATTTATGTTAGACTTCAAACGGTGTTTGTTGCATAAAACGCTTTTTTAGCCATAGCAATGCGATGTTTGATGTCAGTAGTATATCTGGAGTCAGACGTTATATGGCTTCCCAGGTACTTAAACTTGAAACTTGTTCGAGAGTTATATTTTTAAGTTTTATATTTTTACTGATTTGTAGTAGATTAGTAGTTAGACGTCATTATTTTTTACGTTTATTTTACAAAAAAGAATCTTAAATCTATTACTAAGCATAAAATTCGCCAAACAAAAATGTTATGTAGCGAGATGCGCACTTATTTTAATCTTTTTACCATTTATAAACATAATAATACAACAAACAAAACTTAATGTAATTATTTTTTAAACAAACAAAAAACACATCTTGAAAAAGACAACTTCAAAATATCCCCTTTAAAAAAATCAAACATAAGGTAACTACGTATTTACATTAATCCTATCCAACAATGAAATGAACTGTCGCTTGCGGTATTCCCGGACCAATACGACCTTCAAACCTTCAAGAGCGCATTCCTTCGTAAAATGCTGGCAACGCAATTGTGTAGCCTCTGGTGTTACGGGTATCCATGGGCGTGGGTAATCGCTTACCATCAGGCGATACCTCTGCTCGTTTGCCACCTATATCATAAAAAAATAATATATTTTCAAGCGTTCTTTTATTTTTCTATCACATATTTTGGGATTTATTCTTAATATATATATCTAAACTGTTAAAAATCTTCGGTATCATATATATATTAATCCTTTCACCATAATAATTCCTAAATTTTGGTTGAATCAGTAACTGTCCTCTTGCTCTCTTGGTGGTATATTTATTTTCTGTGATATATTTATATTGCTCCCCATAATAATGTTCCAAGCCTTACTTTCTACCTGTAGTATCTTTCATTTAGGAGATAATTTATTATAATCGTTACTGCATAATATATTCTTATCATCTTTATTAACTAGGATTTTTATCAGTCTTGTTTGGAGATATTTTATGTATTTTATATACATAAACGCATAAGTTAAAATAAACATATTTAGAATAATAATGTATCTTACATTTCGGCAATAATTTACTACAATCGTTACTGCACATACTTTTATCACCTTTACTAACTAGGTATTTTATCAGTCTTATTTGGAGATATTTGCAACATTTTATATACGTAAACACCTAAGTTAAAATAAACGTAATTAGAATAATAAAGTAAAGTCTGAAAGAGATAAAAAATACATTTCAATTATAATAGTGAAGTACTGATAATAACTCTTTGCTACTAATATAGCAGCTTACCGTGAAAAAACAAAAACTAAATACAGACTCGTGAAGGATTTGCACCTCCGTCCTCTGTCGGTGTGTCTCGGCCCCGAGGGTGAAACGGTCTTCAGACTAACCATGAAAGACCATTTCCAAACAACATAGAACGGTGGGCGAGACTACACCGAACAGCGCTCTAAGCTGCTGAGCTAACGAGTCTTACGACAGACACCGTGAAATAACTGTACACTATATAATAAAAACAATAAAAAATAACACAAAAAGTTGGGTTGGACAAGTCAGAATTGAAACCCTGACTTCAAAGAACGCAGTTTTAGGTCAGGATCTAACAGGCTTGATGCTAAGTTGGCGAAATAGGCCTTTAATTAAAAACTTCTTGAAGTATTTCTTTACAATTTGGCAAGTATTGTGATTGGTGTATTAAATGAGATAAATCAATCAACACAGTGTTATTCTCACGCTTGTTAAAATACTGTAAGGAGACGATTTACAATTACCAATGTTTCGCAAACTTTCTATACTAGTAAGATCTAATTTAGATTACATATTTGGTATTTTTAGATCGATTTCATTATCACCACACCTAAGAAAACGTGTAAGAAATAGTAATGCAGCTTAATCGTAAATAAGAATAGTTGTTTAAAGGGGACTTAAAATATGTCCGTGATATACCACTAGTTGTAAAACCCAACGCTTCAAAGCCCTGGGGCACGGCGGTGTCTGTGTTCGACGCCCGACGATACGATTTAGCTGTATTCGTTTTATTACTCCTCAGAGCTTGCGGCTTAATAGATAGTGCACAGATGGGGTTCCTTACAGCAGTTAGCTTGGGACGTGACAGTTTAATGTTTTTAATTTTATGTGCCATAGCCACGAAATAGTCGGGATATTTTTTTTTTATTTTTTATTATAAAAGTTTAACGCATCAACAGATTGAGCTTGACACTGGTAGCATTTATTGAAATCAGGATTTTCGAACTTTCTTTATTTATTTAATTCCTTTTTCTTTTACTTTAATTCATGTTCTTGCTAAAAAAAACAATGATCTTATACCGCATCAATCTATCCAATACCTTTAAACGAGCAATTCTTGTAATAAATAATTTAGATTTGAATTTAGAATCTCAATCTCGGAAACTCGCCAACGATTTCATGAAATTTAGTAGGAGGCTTTGGGGCTGATGAATGTATCTAACTAGGATACATTTTTAGAAAACTTAGCAACAAAAAAGAAATCCGAGCAAAGATCGATCATCCAGGACTAGATGCGCCCCGTGGTGTTACCCGCGGCACGACTACAACCGCGGGTAATTCTACGGGGCAAAGCTAGTCTAAAAAAGTGGCATAAGTCAAATGAAAGTCCCATCAAAATCGGGCCAGCCATTTCAGAGATTAGCAGGAACAAATTTTCTCATCATAGAACGGGCTTCAAAAATGAATGTTTCGGTGGAATAGTAAACGACTAACAAGAGTACAGTACGTGCTTGGTTTAATCGCATTCGTAGTGGAAACTTTCATTTAAAAGGAGACACGCGCAAAGGATTTAATAAAAGAGTAATGAATTAAAAGTATTTGCAGAAAGCGACTCATGTTGAAAAGCCAAGAACTTAGTGTTGTTTTCTATTTGTCATTTGTAAAGGCATTTTTTAAAACACGTTTAAATTTCATCAAAATGTCGACAAACAGTAATTTTGCACCTTTTTATCGTGCGGTAATCCCCTCGGATACCACCTCCTGGTGGCATGTCGGACTCGAACCGACTAAAACCACTCGCCTTCGAAGGTACTAGGAGCCGAGGTACCAGGTGCACTCTAGGAAGGAAAGCCCTGGAAACCCAACGTGTACCTCGGGCCACCTACGGTCTCTAGATGGCCCCGTCCTGTGTGGAAAACCCGATCTTTCCGTTGCTGCCCCAAAAGGCTATGAAGCGCGCGCACCTCCCACCCGAGTCTGCTTCTGCTAGGGCGACAGATGGCCACATCTGTCACCCCCAGGCTTGCGCTTATGGAAGACGGAGATCATTTTGTGATGTCCGTCGTTCGAGTCGTCTGCGGTACCTAACCCTTTCCCGGGTCTGGAGTAATTTTGCACCTTTAGTAATTTACATACACACTCTTAGTAATATATACAAAAATGTACAGTATCACATGTGACCCGTTATCTTCTCATTATTTATTGCAAATATCTGACAAATATATAATGACAGTAATATCACACTCCAACCTCTTCTCCAACGATTCATCAAGCATCGGATCTGGTCAACGGCCTATGTTTCGCTCGCCCGGTTCGCTCGCTCACCTTCGTACATTAATGGTTACCTTTTTTTTTACGTGTGGAAACCCTCTCGGGCCTTCACCCCACCGGGGTTTGCGGTGGGGCGGTGTGTCGGAATCGAACCGACTAAAACCACACGGTGTGCCAATCTGCGCCTGAGACGAGAGAGATCCGCGAACCGCTTTCTTACGCCATCCGGCATTAATGGTTACCTAATCTATCCCAATTATTCAAAAACAATGAATATATAATCAATGTAAAAAATCTAAAAAATAAAAATGTGCAGTACTGTAACTTACACTAACGTTCTTCTTGATGATGATAGCTACACCTCCGCCTCGGCCTGGTTTCGCTCCAGCAGGACGAGGCACGCGTCCTACGAGATACCTGGACTGACTGTAGGGCTTGGCTGCTGGCTCACTATCCTCTTCGTCGTCCGTTGCTAAACATATGAATTTAGCTAGAAAACTGAGTTTGTCTAGAAATAGTAAGGCATGCAGATAAGCCTGCTTTATCACAAATGGCCGGCTCGAATGGATTGATACCAGAAACTTACAGAAAGCCAATGTTCAGCAATTCTTTGGTTGCCCTTCGCCTATGGAGTGATGTAACTCAACCTCCCCCCCTCTGGTTCTAGAGGAAAGATTTAAAGAACGGAACGCATTTATCATTCTTAAGCCGCCTACAAGAAGGTAACGGCGTCGCGGGTAACGTGTAGAACTGGCCTTGTAATGTGTAGAACTGGCCTTGAAGGCAGGGATCAACAGTGACGAATAATATGACGCCGCTCACCGTACCGCCGTCGCCGTCCCACTCCCGCTGATTACGAGACCGCGGTTTCAAATTGTAAGTATCTATGAACAGCGGTAGTATTTTACTATCATGTTTTCCATCCTATATCCCTACCTCTTTGGGTTTAACTAACTAAATGAATGACGGACGTACAGTAGTAGTACTAATGTACGTCCGTCATTCATTATTGTAATGTAAAAATTTGTATATTAATAAAATACATCGGTGCAGAAATACACGTACTATTTGCGTTAAAGAAGTCAAAGGATTAAAGCAAATAAAATCACTCGCGAAATCCTGACTGTTAATCCAAATTTAAAAAAAAAAAAGCTGCCATGCTTCGAATTCCAAAAAAATGTTTTTTTAATAAATAGCGGACCAACAAGCAGACGTATCGCCTAAAGGTAAGCGACTACCGCTTCCCATGGACTCCAGCAATATCAGAGTCGTCACAAGTGCGCTACCGGGATTTGGGGGATGGGGAGAGAGGTTGTGTTATGTGCCTACGGTATCCTCAATCACTCGGTTAAGCACAGCAAAAACGCTGTTGCACACCGGTTTTTTTAGTCCCCAACTCGCACTTGGCCAGCGTGGGGACGTATAGCCTTAATCCTCTCCTGAGAGGAGACCCGAGTGCAGCAGTGCGTTTGTTGATGATGATGACACAGGTTTTCTATGAAGTTGTGGTATCACTTCATCCGGCACGGCTCAGTCGAGCCATTCGTGCTGGAGCATCACTCTCCTACGGTAGAAGAAGTTAACTTACAATCCCTAACTTCACTGTGCTTCAGTATGCCTGGAAGCCTGTATCTGACTCTGCTGTGACTTCTGCTTCTGTAGTCTGAATCCTCAGGCTCAGACTTGCTGTGTATTTTGCATTTCTTTTTCTTCACGTTGCTATTATTAGACTTTAGTATGCTGTGGACAGATTTCCCTCATCAAAAATCTTGGAGAGAAGTACCCCTACTAAACCAATTAATACCACTCATCCTGAATCGCGCTATACAAGTTTTCGCTCTGATAGATATAGTATAAGTATACTTTCTAGCTTATGAATAGTATTCACCACCTATTTCTGGTGAATAGTACGACCAGCGGACACTGAAACACTGCGTTCTTGTAATCACACGAAGTTATAGTTACACTGAGCAATTTTAGTTATACATTCTGCTTTAAAAATATCCTACAAAATATTTGTGGAGAAAACTGAATTGAAAAAATATTACAGAATAGAACCGCACTTCGATTTCTTAGGACTCGCACAAAGTTTGCTGAACGAATATGACTGAACTCGAAAAATACATAAGAATTAATTTAAGAAATATATCAAACCGTGAACTATGTCAGTCACAATGAATAGGAACTTCTATTTCTCCCACTTGCGCTCTTTTTCTTCGAACAGAATCTTCAAAAAGTCAAGTAATTGTGTTGTTTTTGCAAATTAGACTTTGTAAGTATTAGTAATAAAATTGAAATTGTAATACCCACGAAAATTTATTCCTCTTCTTAAAGTTCTCCGAAGCGACAGAACTACATGATGTTTCTTCAGTTTCCGAATCTGTGTACACATATGCTGGTTTACCCATCTTCTTAAATCGAATCAACTTGAATTTTTTTGTCTTATTAATTAATGAGAGGTTACATTTTTTTTAAATTTTTGTTGATTTATTTTAATAGATTCTTTCAGTAATTATTGTATCATTTTAGTAACATAGTGATGACATATGACACACAGAATTTACGGTTGATTTTTTATTATTTCAAGTTTTGTCAAAATACCAAAGAGTTTGAATAATCAAAATAAAGTTATTTTGATTATTCAAACTCTCAAACAGGTTCTACTGCAGAGTTGTTTAGTCTAGCATTAACGAAAGCATAGATAAAATACCGTGTAGCCGCGTAAAATGAAATGTGTCATCCACTGAGTAAAACCACGGGAAATATCTAGTAGGAGGTATAATTGTAAGAGCTTGTAATATTTACATAATTATATTTAAATAACATTAGAAATCACTTCATCCAAAATTGCGTAAAACGAAGCAAATTAAACGGAGTAAAACAATATAGTAATTTATAACAATACCGCCCAAATTTGTATCACGGTACGCATATCTTCAAGATTCTAAATTCAAAATTGGTACAAGTTCTAATTTTGAAAAAGGTACTGTTCTATATTCAAAACGGATACGTATTAATTGACGGCGATTCATTTTCGCGAGCGAGTCCGTTGCTTTAAGCCAATTGAATTATTCATTCAATGAAGGACTGCGAATATCAATCTATGGTTTTGTAATAGGACTGTAACGCAGTATTTTGGGTTTTGTTAATTTCATGCCTTTTTGAATTATGTAAAGTTGTTTTGGTTTAATGTTGATATTATTTAAAATAATTAAAATTTCTTGTGATCGAAACTTTTCATGACGAAGGACTATTTTAAGTCGAAGGCCCTATTCCACGAGTCTATACATAGTCAACAAATTATTTTTTTAAGTTTATTATTAAGGAATGTCCGTTCCTTCTTTCCTTTTTACCCAAATGCAAAAGAAGAAGGGTTGTGTTTTTCGAGTGTATGAATTTATATATATTTCATTGGCACGCCCTAGAGCCTAAACGGCTAGTCGTATTTTTATGTGAGTGGTGTCAACAGATTGGTTTTAGTCTTGAGAGTGACACTGGGTACATCAAAATGAAAAAAAAACTGACTTTAATAAAGATGGCAGAGCTATTAACACAGTCAAGTTATTTTTTAATAAATTACTAGTAAATTACCAATAAGATTATTTTCTTTTTATTTTTTGTCCACTGACTTTCTTAGACTAACTTGAACCCGCGGTGTTACCCGTTATTACTATACAACAGCAACTGTGGGGCTCGACTATTAAAAATATAATAATACAATCTTATAACTAATAAATACACTCACAATACTAGTTCACAATATTATGTATAAATCTACGTGATGGACAAACACACTAATATAGGCAAATGGCTACCTGAATTTCCTCCAAACCGCTAGACGCCCTCGATTCTAATTTCAATTCAATGCCAATCCCCAGAGGAATCAATTGGTAATACCACAATGGGCGCCAGTAGATACCAAGTTGAACACGTGAACTAGTTGTACGTAACTAGCACGCAACTAGAGAAAGTCGGTCTCACACTCGTATCTATGCGATAAATATAAAGAAGAAGAAGAAAGAAGATATATTTAAGTAGCCTGAATTGTTAAAATTTTTGCATCTTGCAACGATAACCCACCGCAAGTCTATAAATAGCGTGGTCTGCTTAATGTCAGGATATTTGCTCATTCGATCTCGAACGGTGAGGTGGTAGTCGCTATAATTTGCAGTGTTAATTTGTTCTTTTTTTAAAAATGAATTTATCGTGAACCTAACAGTATATTTTTAAAGCCTGCCAAAGTGACTCTGCGTCATGGAAAGCGTAAGTAGAATCCAAGAGGGGAGGTGGGGGTTCACCGGATTTATTGCTAATGCAAACTATACAGCATCGTGACACACTGTGGCAGCATAATGATCCAGGATGATTGTGTAAGAGAAACAGGTGCGCACAGGAAAAAAGGGCAGAACTATTGAGTTCGGCAGCGTATGACTACCACTCTGAAACGGCGACCTCCGAGGCTAGCAGGTGTTATCTTGCAGGGAGAAGGTGTGTAAGGAAGGGATTCAACTATAAAGTTTCTATGTCATAAAGGTGCCTTTGTCATGAATTATATTTCAGTGTATTATTGTCCTGCATGGTTCAAAAGGAGTTGGTCTTTTTTAAGGAGAAGTTCATAGACCAACCCTATCCGCGTTCAATATTTGTCCAAATTAAATAAATAAAAAAGTATATATTTCCATAAGACAAGTTTTTTTTTGCAAATTATATTGAGCTCGCTGATCTCTGAGATAGGTTCAATGACCTGTGTTACAGAAATCGGTGTTCTCTCTCGTTATTAGATTACATTTGATTTATGGAAAAAAAGAAAACAAATGCAGAGATTGACCACCAAGAACAAGTAATACCTATATATAATACAATTAAAATTACACCTTTTATATGTGTGCGCGTATGTGTGTTTGCGTGTGTGGGTGTGTGTGTGTGTGTGTGTGTGTGTGTAAGTGCATGTGTGTGTCTGTGTGTTCTCTGTATATGATTTTCGGAGAGTACATTTCACAACATTAACAATTCAGTTTCCTCATAATTAAGTCCTAACATCCAATTTTTGGTAATGGTTTTAACTTCACTTGATTTGGGACGAACGTTTATTATTTAATTTATTCTATTATATAGACAAACCACTTTATAATTATATTGCCGCCTGGCTGCTGCTGTTCGACATACCACATTTGGAATAATATTTCTTATTACCCGCTGCTTATTATATTCGTCCTCATGATAGGGTATGAGCTTATGTTGGTGAGTTACCAATTGTACAGTTGCCTAGCTGTTAACACCTGACATTTTTCATACAGTTTTATCGTGAAGTATCTATACGGACTAAAAGTCATGACTTTCAAGACAGACCGCTGGGCTCTTTCCAGATCAATCATAAATGATTTACCACATGCTTTTATACAATATCCAAGCACAGATTGCGCCAGTGCATAGTATATTTTACGCAGACCATCCTAGTCAGCAATATGCCTCAACTGAACTGAAAATGGCACGTACTTACCTGGTTTTAGTTTGAAACATACTCCCATTCCTTCCCAAGAAATCACTCACGGAGAAAAAAATGTTGCACTCCAAAAATGGTTCGAATTTGGAATCACATTCACAATAAAATGAAAAAATTTGATTATTAATCAATTTGAAAAAACAAAATATTCACAAATAAGTACCTAATAACATAGCATTTACTGGTTTGGATGTCTCCACAAGAGTACACTGTTAAACCCGATTAGATATTCGGAACGCAAGCGATCGGGAAACCCACAAGTCGATCTATTGACGATGTGCATTTTAAAGTAACTGACAACCTGTATTTGTAATTTTGTTAGGTTTACAGAGACGATTTACTGTCTCTTGCAATCAAATATTTGCAGGAGTAAAAAGTACTTTTTTTTTAGATTCTTTGTGAAATTCGAACATGATATAATAAATGATTAATAATATTTTTTTAACCACAGTGTTTCCTTTTTTGCTTTGCTTGATGGTAAGTAATGGAGCATGATGCAAAAATATCTTAATGTCACCACTTTACATTAGCTGCATTCTTAATGAGTATGGTGACCACCACTCTTGAATTCTGCTCATGCTTTCTTTAAGACAGAATAGATGGGTTAGTCTCCTATTTATAAGGCCGGCAACGCACTTGTGACGCCTCTGGTGTTACGGGTGTCCATGGGCGGCGGTAATCGCTTACCATCAGGCGATACGACTGCTCGTTTGCCCGCTATTCCATAAAAAAATAAAGTGATTTAATAAATTATTTCACATTCAGATAGCTGCATTATCAGCGCGTAACATTGGCGTGCTTAGAGAACGGCGGGCGAAAGTTGCTAGGACTGTTGTAATATATACATTGTAGTACATGTTTTTTTTTGACGTGGGTGTGATACCAGCGTATCGAGATATATCAGTAAGTTCAATCAATTATTTTTGAAATTATTCTTACAACAGGCTAATACATGTATGTATACTGCGCGCCCACTTTTTGAAACTGTGTACCTAGTTTTAGTTAAATACACATATTTTTTATGCGATACTTAAAACCTGGGAAGAAACTAACGTCCAAGATACAGGCTCGGCTTAGTTTAGGCGTAACACCATCGCAACAATAGAGGCGTCACAAGTGCGTTGCCTGCCTTTAAGAGGAAGTACGATTCACAGTACCATCAGGTTATTTATGGGAAAAAATCCCAGTACATTGTTAAATTTAGAACGTGTAATAGTACAAAATAAATTGTGACTAACCATGTGACTGTCAAGTGCAATGGATGATCCATTGCACTTGACAAGACACGGGTGTTTATTATTGAGAATAATTTTGATTGAACCTGTTAATTATAGTAAATAATCTTAACGTTACTTAAAATTTGTACTTAACCTTAGAAATTAAAACTATGTCAAAATATACCTTAATTCCTTAGTAATTTAAGTTTGTAAAAGCCCACCGAGGTGATTTGTAGAAGATGAGCGGTCCGTTGGACTCGTGCGGATGCCCGAATAAATCTAATAAGCGTTGGACGGGTTATTTATGGGCCACGGTTTAGTGATCGCGTTACAAGTGTTAAATCCGCAGTGTTACCAGTTCAACGCGCCTAGAAAATTTGGTAGATTAAATGATTTTGATTTAATTAAATGCTGATGGACCAAAAATATTTTTTTAAATTTATTGACAACCAATACTATATAGATCGCATCGCATTGTTAGAAAAAAACTTGTTTTTGTTTTAAATAAATTTGATATAATGTGATGACGCAAATTATTTCGAGGTCAATTTTGTTTCAGAACTTGTATTTTGGTTTTGTTTTTATGCTAGCTTTTGCCCGTGGCTCGCGGAAGAAGTAGCCTGTGTCCTTCCTCAAAAATTAAAGTATCTTCGTGCCAAGTTTTATCTAAATCGGTGTATCGAATTTTGTAATATTAGTATTAATGACAGAATTAGCAAGCTGAAGTGGCAGTGGGCTGGAGACATTTGCCGTAGAACTGATAACCGGTGGGATAAACAAGTTCTTGAGTGGAGACCGCGTCTCGGCAAACATAGTATAGGACGTCCACAGGCCAGGTGGAATGATGATTTGCGCAAGACGTCTGGCAGGAGCTGGATGCGAGAAGCCATGGATCGAACTAAGTGGTGTGCAATTGGAGAAGCCTATGTCCAGCAGTGGACTGCGATAGGCTGATAATGATGATGATGTTGTATTAATGACGTCTACCGTTGCTCGTTAAAAACATTTTATTTTACAGACTGACTTTTTTATGCACATATTAAATAGCCCATTTAAGTAACCTCAACTCTTAAACCCTTCATATAGTCACAAGTTCTTTTATAAATAATAATTATTTGTACAACGTATTTCCCAAAAAAATAAAAGATAATAATTTTAAACTCTGGCAACCCTTCTCACTTAGTAGTTTTAGTAAATGTTTACATGTTTCTTTATTAGGTCGTACATTGCGGACCCTGCGCTTTAGGATCCCTTAAGTGTATTAGTGAAAATCCAATATATCTTGCAAGGGTATATCTTCACTGATATTTATCGCCGATAACCTGGCTAGGTACACTTAATGGCTTTTATAAATGAGTTGGTCGTTTTAAATTTCATGTTGTTTTATCTATGTGAATTTATATGTCTTTTATAATTTAAATTAATAATATATATATAACAAAGATGTTGAATATTTAATAATCGAATTATTTTCGTGTACGGCTCAATAACTATTATATTTTTATACATTAATATTAAGAACTTCTACGATTAAATATATACTAGGCTACTAATAAAACGACGAAAAAAAATTTTTTTTTAATTAGAAACCTGGCTGATCATACTTCAATTTGAAATAATAGAATCTTAGGCAAAGAAAAATACGAAATTAAGATAAATAAATAAAAATGAAATAAAATCTATGCCTAGTTTAGGAAGAAAGAGCCGTTTTTGAGATGGGTCAGGTTATATGTATTTAAATAAACTTGATAACTAAATGTAAAGTTAAGATGAAGGTACAGAAAATGCCATAGCAAAAGGTGTAATAAAACTAAAAAGAAATAAGAACTACCGGTAGAAGTGAAAACTTAAAACCACAAATAAAAAAGTTTTAATTTTTGGATATTAAATTATTATTATTCTATAATATTAAGCAGTAATTACGTTGTTTTTATTACTATTATTAATTTTTAATATTAAGCATATTCGACAGCTAGACAGACAAGATACAAGCGAAGCTTAGTTTGGGTGCCACCAGCAATTACTGTAACATTTTGTGCAAGTATTTGAATAAAGAATTTGAATATATTCTTAAATTCTTTATTAAATTTTTTAAGATATATTTAAACATCTATACAGTTACAGCTACACAAAATACAAAATCACGTATGGTCTTAACCCTCTCCTGGAGGAAACCCGAGCTAAGCAGGACATTATGGGTTGTTGATGACAGTCATAGCTGGCTTAGGAGATTAAGCTACGCTTGAAACTACAAGCAAGTATTGCGTACCAACTACGCTATATCTAAAACTACAAGCGTTACGAGTTAACGCTACGGCGTAGCGTATTCACTTTACAAGTTAAAGCTACGCCGTAGCGTTAACACCACATGACCATATTAGTAATGACTTAGATGAATTTACTCCCCATTCTAACCTTTTTACTTTTGTAAAGTACTTTTGTAAGATGAAAAACTAGTCGTTAATATAATTTAAATTTATTATTTCGATACGATGATTGACCCCTAACAAATAAGCTATACTGCGTAAGACCAAAGTATGAAATATAAATTAAAAAGATTCTGGAACCATTTTTTCGCTCTTCTATATTATATTATGTTGCATGTAGTGCGAACTGAAGGAGCAATCTCAGCGCAGCTGTGGAAGGCAATAACCCAGGTGAGTGAGCACTTTTACTGCCCACGTTTAACTTAAGAACGTAGTTTTATTTGCCTTCACTTTCGTCCTAGTTTAGTGCTTACTATTTATAGTAAAGTCATAGTATTATAATTAACGTCTTGAAGTATAAAATTAATAATAATATTTTCGGACATCTGACACAAAACGTCATCTTGTTTCAAGCTGCGTAGAGCTTGTACTATGGGAGATCGTTTTTTGTTTTTGCGAAAGACGGTCCCCATTTCATGTCATCCACATTTTTTATATTTTTTATCATTAATTCCATCACGACGAAGACTTGAAGACTCGAAGACTTAGAATTGAAGACTTGAAATACTTGTCATTGGCAGAAATAGCTGATCCGGCTGATTGCCATATCATCAAAAGAAGAAGAAGCTTATACTATGACTGTATTTACTTTTCATTGGAATGCTTAGTATGCATATAAAACATCATCTTCCTAGCCTTTATTATTGCTAAGATTATTTGGAATCGGCTACTAGTTCAAGCGGTTTTACCTGAATATCAGTTTTTACACGTTGCGACTATCATCGGACTTCCAAAAGCCTGAGAGCGAACTGAATTCGAAGGTTAAACTAATTATCAGTATATTTGATGGCGCTGACTGACATAGATGTGCTCTCCGAGGCACGGGTGTGAAACACCACCAAATTAAGAATTTCTTGTAAAAAAAAAACAACAAGACTTAGCCCTTACTTCCACTCCCAGGTCGGGACCTGGGAGTGGAATTCGAGACCTCTTGATAGCCAGTTGCATACCCTAACCGCTTCACCAACGACACAGTCTTGGTCGCACCAGAGACTTAAACACAGCAGTTGCCTACAGTACCACTGTACCACCGCTGATTTAAAATAAAACGGGATACGGAATGAAATTAAAATCCTTAGTTTGTTCTTTCTAGCTTCGACAGAAGTTTATACCTGTCGATAACTTAACTAATTACAGTCAGATTGCTACCTATGTGCTAAGATTATCCGTAATTATTCTTCTTAAACAAGTACATGATAACAGCACTCCTTGCCTATTTTCTTGTAAAGAGGGTCGACCGTTTGAGTGGTCTGTGCGAAATGTGTCTAATTAATTCGTTCCCTTAACTAATCCGTCCTGACGTTGATATTGTAACCTAACTCATTTTGACCCTAGTTTGTCTATGGTAGATGTATCTGTCACAGAGTAATGTAATTACATACACGCTGTTTATGGAGGGTAGGCGTAGGGTCTTGTGTGAAGGTCAAACTAGGAAAGTATTTGTATTCGAAGGGAGAGGTTGGGATGGCGTAAGAAAGCGGTTCCCGGACCCCTCTCGTCTAAGTGCAGAGTGGCACACCGTGTGGTTTTAGTCGGTTCGATTCCGACACACCGCCCCGCCGCAGATCCCGGCGGTGTGAAGGCCCGAAGGGGTTTTCACACGTAAAGAAAAAAAAGTAAAATAGTTGTATCTGGGACGGGTACGGATGTCGTAAGAAAGCGGTTCCCGGATCCCTGTTGTCTCAGGCGCAGAGTGGCACACCGTGTGGTTTTAGTCGGTTCGATTCCGACACACCACCTGCCGCAAACCCCGGTGGAGGTTGCCACACGTTTAAAAAAGGAAAGTATTTGTATGAAAGAAGTATCATTCATTTATTTGATGTAAATGCCACTGATGTTTATAAGATCAATGATATTTAATTTTGAAAAGATTTCCTTTACGGTAAAAATATATCCCGTATTGCAGGAAATGTTACAAGCGAGTAAGAAACGGATAAAAAGAACATTAAGACAGAACACAAAACTTTTGGATCAAAAAAAGTGTTGTATAAGTGGACATGGAATCCCAAACAAGTAGGTAGCGGTGAGGCGAAAACTTAATCAAATACTGTATGTTATAAAGAATATCACATATCAAAATCACATTCAGTCAGTTAATATTTTTAAAACTAAACGCCATCTAGTCTAAATAAACACAGCTTGTACTATGGGCACTTGACAACTAATGTAAATACATTTTTTTTTGTAAAAACATAAATATAACTCCGAAACAAATATTTTCAGATCATACAAACATTTGATCCGACCGGGGAATCATACCCGAGACCTAATGCACAGCACTCGCTTACGCTACCATTACGTCACCGAGGCAGTAATCCATAAAATGTCGGTTAACTGGTCAGTTTGTCTTACGGACTGCCTCAGTGAGATGACGAGGAGTCGAGTACACACGAGTTTAACAAGATTATGTGGTATGATACATGGTATGTAATAAATCCACTAAGCGATGTAATTTAACAAATTGTTCTGCCTGTCGTTCACATACTGGCAAACAATATGGAAACGTCATATTGAAATAACTGTTCTAGGTATTTCAATATTAAAAATGTATGTTTTTCAAGTGAATGTGCATTTTTAGTATTTCTTGGAGGTACTTTGCTATGGCATATATTGACAAGATCCTTACAGAAAACTAGTAAAAAGCATATATTTACTTTAAGACTTTAGGTGCACGTTGCATAGCCCCATAGGGTTGTTATACTCTTTTTTAAAAGACAACTCCCGCACTAGGAATAGATCCTGTGCCGCGGGTGTCTTTACAGACAAACATGAAATGGATACAAAGAACAGCCAGACCTTTTTTCATGACAACTCCTGCATTAAGAATTTATACTGCCTGTGTCACGGGGGACTTAACAAACATACGTGAAACGGAAACAAAGCACACCTAGACTCAGAACAACAATTTGTGGATCCCACAAAGTATTGTCCCATGTAGGATTTGAACCCACAACACTTAGCCCACTAGAAAGCGGTGTGGCGACCACTTAAGCCATTAGACCAAGCGTACAGACGTAACAACATTCATGTTGTCCCATCGGATAGTCCCTCTCTACGCCACAATAAGTTTCACTTTTAAAGTGGTTAGACGAGGGCTGGAAGTTTTCCGTCCATGGCCAATCGTCGATGGCCTATTCGGTCGGAGACGATGGGGGCATTGAGGTCGACGTTCCGCCCGTCAGGGAATCGGAGGTAGGGGCGGCTATTCTGCGGATCCGACCCATGAACACCGCCCCCGGGCTGGACGAGTGATGGCCCGAGCCCTCGACCACATGTCGGACCGCCTCAGGTAGGTGTTGGACGCTAGCTTGGCGTCCGGACGCTTCCCTGAGTGCTGGAAGAGCGGGAAGCTGGTCCTGTTGTGGAAGCCGGGATGGCCTGCCGATTCGGTCGCGGCCTACAAGCCCATCGTGTTGCTGGATGATGCGGACAAGTTGTTCGAGAGGGTGCTCNCCGCCTCAGGTAGGTGTTGGACGCTAGCTTGGCGTCCGGACGCTTCCCTGAGTGCTGGAAGAGCGGGAAGCTGGTCCTGTTGTGGAAGCCGGGATGGCCTGCCGATTCGGTCGCGGCCTACAAGCCCATCGTGTTGCTGGATGATGCGGACAAGTTGTTCGAGAGGGTGCTCTCTGCCCGCATCGTCCGGCACCTCAGCGAGGTGGGCCCCGACCGAAGGACGCCCAATCCGGGTTCCGAGAGGGGCGTTCGACGGTCGATGCCGTGATGTGCCTGAGGGCCGTGACCGAAGAGGCGGTGAGCTGTAGTGGCGTTGTATTGGCGGTGTCGTTAGACATCGAATCTCTATAAGAAAGGTAGGCGTGAATTTTGTGTTTATGTGTGCTATGAGCAAACTTAGTGGTGTAACAATCATGTGATGCTTAATTTCAATGCTGGATTGTCACTAAACATTAATTAAAGCTTAGTGAGTGTCCATTTTAATAAGATCTAGTGTATTATAGTTTCTACAACACAATCAGTGAAAACTAACTTCTTTCCTTCTTCTTAAAAAGACAACTCCCGCATTAGGAATAGACATTCCTGTATCACGGGGTTCTTTACAAACATACATGAAACGGACACAAAGTACACCCAGACTTAGAACAACAATTTATGGATCACACAAAATATTGTCCCATGTAGGATTTGAACCCACAACACTTGGCGCAGTAGGAAGCGGTGTGGCGACCACTGAAACCACTAGGCCAACCGTGTAGTCAAACAACAGTATGTTCCTACATTAAGCTTCAATTTTACAATTTTTCGTGAGAGAGTCATAATTTCGCACATATAGACAATGAGAAACTCTTTCTACAATTGCTAACGCCTCCATTCTCTTCTCATACTTTGTTTTGACAACGTGACTGCATTGAGGCGTTTTTTTTTTTTATATTTAAGCTGCCAAAATGACTCTGCCCTGCCTGATGGAAAGCATGAGCAGAATTCAAGAGTGGTGGTCACCATCCTCAATGCGAAAAAGAACAATGCAGCATGGTGACCCACACTATGGCGGCCTGGGGGGAAAGGGGATGGTGAGGGGGATAAGGGGCGTTGGATTGGGGTATGGGCCTCCGGTATCCTCACTCACTCGATGAAACACAGCGTAAGCGCTGTTTCACACCGGTTTTCTGTGAGGCCGTATCACTCCAGTCGAGCCGGCCCATTCATGCCGAAGCGTGGCTCTCCCACGGCATCGGTATAGTCTCATACATTTGATTACTGTTCTAATAACGTTTACGTTAATCGAATCTCAACTTGGTCGTTGAAAGGTTACCGAAGCCCTAACTCCCTTCTCCTCCTGATTGGAGAAGGGAGGTAAGGCACAAGAGTTTACATGCACTTGTGACCTTTTAATTGCAGTTGTTCTGTGTTCATTACCAGTAATTCGTCTACTTGTTTCTCATAATATCAATAGCAATTAATAGACCAGCGCTGGATAGAGCTCTCTCTTTACAAACAAGGTTTTTCCGTACGTGAGCTAGGCGATAATGCACCTACCTGTGTGTGTTAAGGTTTATTTCTATTGTCTTGCTTTAGCTGTTACTTTATAAGGCTCTTACGATATCCGCGAACTCTAAAGACATGCAAATGACAAGACAAACGTAGTAGAGAATAGACAATTCATCTATTCTCTACTCATTTGCAATAATGTAGTAAAACCGAAACATATAGCCGATTTGGGACTTCGCCCCATCTTAATAAATTGTTCCTCGTCTTTTGCGCCATACTACTAATGCAAGACATGATAATTTTCATACAATGTATCCAAATCAATTAGAGATTCTAAACGCTTCAAACATAAAGAGCTCATAAGCGCTTTTACGGTGGTACTAGAATTTACGAGATATTTCAAGGTGTGCTCATACAATTTGTTCAAAACCATAACCTTATACTATATGTTTAATACTGAGGTGAGTAATGTACAGTCAGTGTATTTATTCATTATTTTATTAAGAAGATTTAGGTTATTCTTCCTTTTACTATACTTGTATTAGACCAAAACCAAAGCTTATTGTTGATAATAGCTTTAACCGCCAGAGTGTTATGCTGTAACTGTTGAGATGAGAAATAATGTAAATTTGGAGTCGGGAAATATCTCTTATATACAAAATTCTGTTGTAGCGTCTGTAGAGATGTTTGTTACCAAACTCCGAAACGGCTGGACCGATTCTTATGAAACTTTGTATGCATATCGGGTATATCTGAAAATCGGCGTACATCTATTTTTCGTACCTCTAAATAATAGGGGTGACCCACACCTCAATAATAAATAATAATAATAAATATGTTCAGACATTTTAACACACAACGCCATCTAGTCCCAAACTAAGCAGAGCTTGTACTAGGGGTACTAGATAACTGATATTAATACTTATATTTTTTTTTTAAATACATATATATTATGCATAGAAAACACCCAAACTCCGATACAAATATTTGCAGATCATGCAAACATTTGGTCCGACTCAGGAATCGAACCCGAGACCTCTTGCACAGCAGTCGCATTCGCTACCACTGCGCCACAGAGGCAATATTTTATTTTTATGTCATAACAACGTTTGCCGGGTCAGCTAGTATATGATAAATTGAAAAGACACTCTGTCTAGATATCTTAAGTCCGTTACGCTTTCACGGCCAAACCGCTGCACCTATTTCGATAAAATTTGATATGAAGATACTTTGCTTCTTGTAGAAGGACATGGATTTCTCTTTACCGCGATAACGTGGGACAAACCGCAGGCAAATGCTAGTTATAATATTAATGGAGGAATCTTATTAGTTCCTCCCGAAAATAAATAGGACAAATTCACTTTATAACAGTAAAATGCAGACATTTTGCTTAAATATTTTTGTTATTCTATTTGCCTATAGGTATTGTGGTTGATGATGAGGTATTGTACTGATGAAACGTCAGGAGTCAGCGTCATCCTCGCGTGCAGTCATGCCGCTCAAATTACGTACAAAATATGTACCGTCAGGCAACAAAGACTTGTTTAGAATCTAAAATAAATTATTATTAATAATTAATATAACAGAAACCCCGAACCCATTGTCGGTAAATACTAAACATCGTGTGATCACAATCTCTTGAAATATTTACATTCCTGTTTTTCATTTTCAATTTCTCTGGTTAGGTTAGGAGGTTTGGAAAACCCTACTGACCAGAGAAATTTGAAATAAAATGTATATTTCTAAGGGTGTAATCTTTATCACGATATATTCACGGTACCTGGATATCCGTATTTTCTTTTTGCCATATTTTTACAAATGAATCCTAGCTAGATTGATTTATCGCCCCCAAAACCCCTTACGTATCTATTTAATTTCATGAAAACCGTTGGAATCGTTTCCGAGATTCAGAATATATGTACATATTACTGTCAGATCCTCCAGGCCACCGGTATCCTCAGTCACTCAGTGAAACACAACGCAAGCGCACACTAGTTTTCTATGAGGCCTTGTGCGGGCGTTGTCTTTAATAAAAAATAAATATCTGTCATTTTTATGTACTCCATTATAATTCCTTAAAACGGTGTACCGATAAAGATTTTTTGTCTTACTATATTTCATTACTTTTCAGCGAGTGAATGAGCTTACCGGCATACAATTTAGTGTGAGGGGTAGTCCCCCCCTTCCGACATTATGACTAGCCTATTCTGTTAATAATAAAACCACATCCCAATCGGTCCATGTATTTAGGAGCTATGGTACCATATACTAACACACCAGTCAAAAGTCGGAGGTTAAAAAAGTCTAATATAATTTTCTCTGCTATCCGTACCGCACGTTGAGCGTCGTTGACCCGGTACTAATTCAAATGTACGTACTATCGTAGATAATCGCACTGCTAGCAATGCACGGCCCCCGTGCACCTGTCCCTCGCAATCCGTTCTATATATTGCGCCACCATATTGTAACTATTTATTATTTAATAGGGGGCAAACGAGGAGACCTATAGCCTGATGGTAAGCGATTACTGCTGCCCATGGACTCCCTCAACGTCAGAGACGTCACAAGTGCCTCACAGGCCTTTGGTTTGTCCTTTTTAGAATCCTTTTTTACGTAGATGGTTTAAAAATAAATACTTTAATTTTTTCGGGTTTGAAATATCGTCAGCTTTGCCTTAAGCCAGCGAATGTAGGATGTATTTATACTGTGTCTATGAAATACATATGGCTACAGTTAAACAAAAATTGTACGTTTAAAATATTTAATATCATATTAATATTTAATATCATTAAAATATTAAAATATTTTCACAACCAGAGTTGATTGTGAAAATATTGTAGGCCCAATGATGCAGAAGCATCACTAGGCCGCCATGGTTTGGGTCACCTTGTTGCATTGTTGCATTCTCTGCATTAAAAAAAAATCAAAAATTTCATTTTATTCCAAAATAACTAGTGGAACTGTAATATCAGTTCTAAAGTGTCTCAAAACCCTGAGGGCAAACAAAATATTTTACCAAAGCAGGAGAGCTCATGAAATATGCAAACAAAAATATCTCAATAGTGTTTTGTTATTCGTAGCTTCTTTGAGAATTATTGATCAAACAAGTATCAATAAATTATTAGTGGAATAATAACAGTGAGAAGTGTGTTTACAAAGTTTGTCACGAATAAAATGGAGTTAATGCTTAAAATAGAAATATTCTTCTTTAATCTATGGTATACTTTTTATTGGTGAGTGAATTTTGACGGAGATCGTTTTTTGTTTTTTCGAAAAACGGTCCCCATTTCATCTCATCCTCATTTGTTATAGTTTTTATCGTTATTTTCATCACGACTAAGACTTGAAGACTCGAAGACTAAGACTTGAAGACTCGAAGACTTAAGACTTGAAGACTTTAAACACTTGACATTGGCAGAAATAGCTGATCAGTTGGTAACGAGTTCATCAAAAGAAGAAGATGATGAATTTTGACGTTTATTAATTCAAATCACAATTCCTTAGTTGGAGTTCGAATGCTTCCTCTGAATAAGGCGAGAGGTTTGAACCGCTGGCAGCCTCAGTCCTCACACATGAAACAATGGCGTAATTTTGGACAACGCGATCTAGAATGGAAGTAAGAAAAGTTTGTACTATGAACGCTAGGTTGAGTGATAGAATACATTATGTACATTTTTTTGGAGTTACCTACAAGTAATACCTACATAGAAAGCACTCAAACTCCAACAACAAAGGTTATAAAAAAAATGTTTTTCAAATAAGATAATATTATATATTTGGAGAGCGAGAATCGAACCCGAAACTAAAATTAGTTTCGGGTTCAATTCTCGCGTTTATATTTCTACGAATGAAATAACTTGAGCCTCTGCAAAGAATCGCTGACACAAACAATAGAGATAATGCTCATCCCAACATTTCCCGCTTTTTTTTCTGATTGATGAGATACCGAATGAATAGGGCCGCTACACTATTTGTTGTAAGAAAAGTTGAAAGTTCCTGATTGTGAGCACATTACTTGATTAATGACTAAACGAAAAAGGAGACGTGTCCATATGTCTTTCATTAAACGCGTAAATGTGATAAAAACATCGTATTCTGGACATTTCCCATAGACTCGAATAAACCGTTTTTTTTTTAACACACACAGAAATGCAGCTTTTGCCTGTTACTTCTTTGTGTATATATAAGCTTTAAACTTAAGAAGGAAGTTCTCAATTATACTGAATTGTTTTTAATGTTTGTTTTTAGGGTTCCGTAATTCACATCTCAAAGTCCATATATTTTTGTCATGTCCATCCGTCGATCCTTGGTTATACAAACGGTTATTGCTAGAAAGATGATACTTTGCATGTATGTTTGGTTGTTTCCCATGTATAATATGTATGTATACACAAAAAAAAAAGTATATATTTATATATATCAGTTATCTAGTACCCATAATACAAGCTCTGCTTAATTTGGGATTAGATGGCGTTGTGTGTTAGATGTCCTAAAATATACTATATTTACCTTTTAGTTTATTTAATACGTCGACAAAATTCTAAACTAAAATCACGAAAGAAAATTTTTTTTGGGTAACTCCCCTACTCGTAAACTGGGGGTGTTCTTTGTTAAAACAGGGCTTCCCCACCCGTGCTATTGTAATGAATAAAGCATTAAAATTGGTTTGTAATCAGTGGGTCATTTGTAATAATGGTTCGGGCGACATAGGATACATAAAGTTTTTACGTAGTCTGGTTATTGCTTTAAAACTTTTTTCCTTTTTTTTGTGGCTCTCACTTCTAGTCTCTTGGCCCCATTTAAATTTTTACAAAGTAATAAATTGATATATTAAGAATGAAGTATACAATGTAAGGACATGGACATTATTACATGGACATTATTACAGTCAGAACAAATGATAAAAGCAATTTGGGGTAAGGAAAACAAATAGGGTGAATAGGTAACAAGCTAGACGCTAGGAATCTAGATACGCCTACTGGTATGTTAAGATTTCCATTAAAGTTACAAAAAAAATACTTTGCTTTTCAATGAACTTATTTATTGTTGACAATCAACTATTGTACCACAGTACAACTCACTACAAACTATTTTAACAGCGATTTAAAGCGTAATTTGACTATTTCTATAAATTAATATTTAGGTACAATTTTAAGTCATATTTAATACTCTATCACATCGAATACACTTATCGTTATCATCTGTTACGTTATATTTTCTACACCTTAAGCACTGACCGTTTTTACTCTGTATCAATTCAATCTCCCACGCTTTGCCGCCATTTCTAACTTCTAAACTGACAGATGACAGCTCCAAAATTTCACACAATACGCTATCATTTACACCATCAGAAATATTTAAAGCACTTACTTTTTCATAAAAATCAGAATTTAATATTAAATTTGCCGAAAACTTTTTTAAGTTTTCATTTTTTGTTAACACACAAATGTCACGTTTCAGATCCAAAATGGCGTCCATTACTGATGTGTCAACATCTTTTACCTTTACCTGAGAAATATTTTTAGTGAAATAGAAAGGTTTTTCATACAAGGGATGATGTTGCCACACCTCTTCTATTAAATGAGGTAAAATGGGCCCTAAAGCTTTGCATAAAGAAACTAAAATTGTGTGAACAACTAACTGAGCGGCAATTCTGTCATTAGAATCTTTCGAAGAACAGTACAATCTGTCTTTTATACAATGGCAATACAAGGCTGAGACTTTATTACTTATAAAATACAGAATGCTCTGAGCAACATGATTATACCTAAAATTATCATAATTTTCATAAATTTGATTGACAAATGCTTGTGTTTCCTTTACCATGTATCTGTCAAAGTAGTTAAGGGTTGGTTCTGTGACGAAAAGGTTTTTTGGAACGTCATTGATGACGCCAAGAAGGTATTTCATGATGTTTCTGATGCGGATAAGTTCCGTTTGACAGTCGTCTAGAAGTTTCTTGCTGATTACGATTTGAGAATGCTGCGTGGAGTGGCTTGCTACCCACCATCTGTAAATACAAAAACTTTGAAAAGAAAAGTGAGGTTATATTTTTAGTACGTTATTTGGACAGCACGACTAATACATACTCGTATTATAAATTCGAAAGTAAAAAAACTATCCGTCTATCTGCCAGTCTGTTATGTTTTCACGGTTATACCGCTGCACCGATTTTAATGAAATTTGAAATTAAGATACTTAGAACTCTCGATAACCGACGTACGAAAAAGCTAGCAAAGTTAGACTTAATACATAAATGTTCATTGTGAACCTGACCAATTCAACTTGAAAAGAAATGAGTGGAATGAATTGATGGACTGATAAAGCTACTATTTTGTAGGAAAAGAGTATGATATGAATGAAATTATGATGAATGACTTTAACTTGTTGTGTCACACATTTAGTACGTACACTGATAATTGTGGAAAATTTCTGATAGCTGCAAAAATTTTAATTACTCTTTTAAAATTTTATTCACAAACCCACGTATTCCCATCCCACCTGACATTGGCAGAATTGTTGACACCGGCACAGTTTGCCATTTACAAGAAAAAACTTTAACTTCTCAAACATCGAAAACTATTTTTTTAAGGTGAAACTTTTATTACATCGGCTCAAATTTTTTGGTCTGTGTATCGCATGTCGCGTGACGCGTGACGGTCGACCAGTGTCCAGTGGCTAGTCGGACGGTGTGCCAGTGCTCCACGCTAATTTGTTTGTTTTTGTCAGTGTTTAATGTAAATGTTGTTATTTATTTGCTTTATTAGATTTATTTATTTTCATGTGAAAAAAGTTTCACTTTTACCGTGGTTTCATAAAACCACACAATCCTTTTTTTTTATACACCCACATTTTCTACACAGAAATATTTATAAATTTGGATTGAATTGTAGGACTGTTGTCTTAACTTTACCTGAGTGTATCCACACCATACGCGGGATGATTAACTTTGTCCTTCCCGCCGTGGATGATCGTGGTTGGATCAATGACATTCCCTATAGACTTGGACATCTTGCGTTTCTTATCATCCACCACAAAACCGTGGACAAAAATGGACCTGAAAATTTAAAGGTATTTGTACTTCTAAAATGGGTGAGACGTCTCCAGCCAGATGGAATCATAGATGCTGAACGTCGCGAAAGGCTTGTGTTTTCAAGTGTACTACTACAACAGGGCAATAGGGGGGATAGTAACCGGAACATCGGGGTTCCCACACAGAAGGGTTCCCCTACAAACAGTGGGTGGCCTGAGGTACGTCGGGGTTCCAGGGATTTCCTTCCGAGGGTACACTTGGGTCCCCGGCTTCTAGTACCCGAGATGGTGTGCGGTTTTTAGTCGGTTAAAGTCCGACATAACCGCCAGTCGTTGGTATCAGAGGGAATTTCCGCACAAAAAAATTTCAATAAGAAATCTTATTGCCAAACTTTTACGCCAGAGGCGCCACTACTACAACGTAAACCAATTCGAATATGTATAAGTTGACATGTTTACACTTTGGATTAGTGCATCAAAATTATATCTATTTTTTTACAAATAATAAATATGCATCAATGTTGTACATTCAGATACATACATTTCGGGGCCCATTTACTTCCCTAAGATATAAAGCTGGATAAGCAATGAAATAGCTGTAAATAAATAAATTAGGGTAGGGTATTAAACAACCGATACACATATATATATACTTTTTTAGTAAATAGATACATATTAAATATAGAAAAAACTCAAACTCCGAAACAAATATTTGTAGATCATACAAACATTTGGTCCACCCGATAATCGAACCCGAAACTTCAAGCGCAGCAGTCGCATACGCTACCACTGCGCCGCAGAGGCAGTTAAACAACCAATTTTTTCATGGGAGCTTTGTACTCTATAATATAAATTCATTTATATACATTTTTATTATCTTTTCCTATGCGTACAGCAAATCTTTCTAAACATTGAGTACGTTTGACATTGTTAAAGGAGTTTAAATATATTTTGTATTAATATCTTTAAAGTGTGTTTGTTTGTTTATATCTGGCATAAATAAAGTAATAGTTTTCTCTTCATTGTCGTAATTATCATCATCTTCAAAATGTACCCAAGTATCAGGCTTCACTACCAAATTACTATATGCGTCACAGAGAATTAGACATTCAATAAGATTCTTTTTTATTCTTCGAGCGATGTGCCGCGTTATTGGAGCGGTTTTTTTAATTCCTTATCATAATTATTATCCATTTTTGAAAATCATCAACGACCCATAATGTCCCACTGCTGGGCTCGGGTCTCCTCTCAGGAGAGGGTTAAGGCCATCAGTCCTCACGCTGGCCGAGTGCTGGTAGGGGACTGTATGTGTAGTTTTAGAAAATAATATATGAAAATAAAATCAGATGTACAATACAATGCAAATTGAAACTTTCCTAAATATAATTCTACTACGCTAATACTGTGTACGTTATAGGTCGGTGGCGAGTTAGAACGAATAGCTTAAGGCTCGCCTCATACTGCATGTACAGTGCATTCAAATAGGTTGCCTTTAGCGTTACGAAACGAAAAACAAGAACATTCTAGAAAAAGCAACGACAGTCAGTTTGGCCGTAGGAATTCTTGATAAGTTCTAATAATAAAGCATTGTGTCACCGAACAATAAACCTTACGTTTCTGAACGTAAGGTCAAATATGGAATGATTGTGCGTTGAGCTTGTTTACATTTCTCAGTAACGGTCATGTTCGAATGTTCAGTGGCGGTTGGAATTTTCGAGAATGAACCAGCATCTGTGGCGTCTAACACAAAAAGGCAAATTTTCGACCGAAGTTCAATTCGAACTACAGTAATTTGTCATAATTATTATTTTTTTTTAATTTGTTGTATTTCTAAACCAATCAGAAAGCTCTAAAACATTTGCAAGAATTTCATCCAAATCTATACACAAACCCAAATGAATTATACATACTACTTTCACGTATGGAAGTACTAGTTGACTCACTCATCTTCGTCTGCGTCTCTTTTCAATCACGCTCGGCTCCTATTGGATTAAGCGTGATATTAACTATTCCATGTTAGGCGCTCCAGCAAAACAAATTACAAAACAAAATGAATATCGGTTAGATAGTTTCGGAGTTATTGTAAAACTCACTTGTAAGGCGCGTCCCCCGTGAGAGCAACAGAAGTCAACAGTGAAGCCTGGAACCATCCAGTGAGCTGGTCAACTCCTTCGGAGTACAAGTTGGCAGTGCGACCCTCGAGCGTGCTCCAGGATATACCGGAGTCAAACCAGATATCCATAATGTCCTGACAAACCACATTTTTTTTAAAATATTACTTGAGTGAGCGAGTGAGTATGAGAACGTATGATTGAGTGAGTGAGCCATAGAATGAGTTATATTTTACATCAAGAAGTTCTGCAAAACAAAAAACAATTAAAATCAAATAATATCGTAGTTTTTTTTTCTTTTTTATGTATAATCAATGTGTATTAACAAAAAAAGTATTATATGTAAAATATTATATCAGTTGTCCAGTACTTAGTACTTAACTAGGGACTAGATGGGGTTGTGTGTAAAATGTGAGAAATATTAATTCATTTATTTATTTTTGACAAATCAATTCAATATATTTAATACAATATTTGCATTACAGTTTATACTAAATCGCTTAAAACTACGAACGAAAAAATAAAACTACGAACATACCATTAGAATTAGCAAAAGTTAAATAGAAAAACAAAGTAAGTTTGACTTGCGTTAAGCATGAGTGGTGCTAGAGTTGTACGTTTAAGTATACGTGTATGTTACTGATCAGAACTAACATAAATCTTACCTCTCCTTTAGTAACAACTTTTGTATCCAACTCGTATTCCTTAATGACGTCATCGGGTAATAAATCCTTGACGTCACACGTCCACCACATGTCAGGGCCTCCAGTCTCTATGAGAGTGCATAGCTTGTCTATGATACGTCTAAAAAACAAACAATACTCTTTTATAATAATGATAATATCTTTATTTATTCAGAAAGAGTCTATAATGAAAGTATTTAATTTCTCTTAACCTATGTTAGTACCTTTTCATGTTCGAATCATATTTATCGGCTATGACCCACAGGATGTAGTTACTGCTGTCCCGCACTCTCCTCTCCCCGTCTTTTGTGAGAAGGTAGTACTGCCCCCAAAGAGCTGGTTCTACAACCTTGAAACAGTTTTGATCTCCTTTGTCCCGCAGGCCAGATTGGTAAAGGATTATTTCAACTTTTTCTTAACTTTGCAGTAGCTCACTTGGTTTTCTTAGTTCGTCAACTAATGGGCATCTCATAATTTGGAGGTATTAAAAAACAAACATACGAATAGTACTTACTCATCCACGACAACATTATCCCCGTTATAAACAGCGGGTATAGGCACGCCCCAAGCTCTCTGCCTGGATATACACCAATATGGCCGCTTCTCCAACTGAGCTTTGAACCCTTGACGAGACTGCTCGCTGCTCGATGGAGGCAAGATCTGTACTTTTTCAAGAGCTGCCTAGAACAAAACGGAGTTCTTTTATAACACTAACTTTTGTCTGAGACTCCGCCTGCGTGTATGTCGGTTATCGCGGTAAAGAGTATCTATGCTCTATATTTGCTCTATATCCTGCCTTGAGAGTCAAAATATCTCCATGCATAATTTCATGGAAATCGGTGCAGCGGTTTAGCCGTGGTAAAGCCTAACAGACAGATAGTCGGAGTGACGTTCCATGATATGGTATGGATTATAGACTCAACTCAACACGTTAGTATAGCCATTATTATTAATAAATCTAAGTTTTCTTTTTACATATTTAAAAAAATCTAGAGTAAAAATAATCTGACTACACGGTTGGCCTAGTGGTTTTAGTGGTCGCCACACCGCTTCCTACTGAGCCAAGTGTTGTGGGTTCAAATCCTACATGGGACAACACTTTGTGTGATCCATAAATTGTTGTTCTAAGTCTGGGTGTACTTTGTGTCCGTTTCATGTATGTTTGTAAAGATCCCCGTGACACAGGAATGTATATTCCTAATGCGGGAGTTGTCTTTTTTAAAAAATGAAAAAAAATGAAATGAAATCTCACCAATGCTTTTTCTTTTAGCGCAGCGGTATCGATAAACCACTGTTGACTAGCTCTGATGATCACCGGCTTCTTGGTCCTCCAGTCCAACGGGTACGAGTGGACATATTCCCCACGATGAATGACATTATCACCTAATCGACTGATGATGGCCTCTTGCCCTTCCGAAAGGACGTATAGACCATTAATTTCAGGGTCCAAGTTGAAATAGCGGCCTGACTCATCTACATTGCATTCCTGTCGAATGATTTAAAAAGTATAATTGACTATTTGACCCACTACTACACAACCTCATCAGTGTCTCCTGCCCATATACAGCGGGAGCAAGTTAAACCAATCTTAAAGATGTCGCGCACTTTTTTTTAGAACTTTTAAAGGGGAAACATATCTTCATACATTGTTTTTGTGTATCTTTAGCAGTGCAGAATCTTATTGTAGGATAGCCAAGCTTCGACCTCACGGAAAACCGGTGTAAAACAGCGCTTACGCTCTTTTTCACCAAGTGAGGAAGCCCATACCATCACCCATACAAATCAAAACAAATAAAATCGAAGTGCAGTCGAGTGACGCCCCAATCGCTTGCTCGGAAAGATGTTGTTGCAATCCCCGCGTCGCTCTAACAACCAAAGGGATGACTTATAAAAAAAAACTTCTTAACATCTTACGAATCTGGCCAAGTTACTTGCCGGTCTCTATACCACGCTAGACAGTTAGGTTTGATATAAGTCTCTAATTAAAAGTGGAGATAGATATTTTTGTAATTTTTTTTGGATTATGATTGATTCAATACCTTCATTGATATGCAGAATCAATGTTTTTAATATTTTTTGACATATTAATGTTGTGCGACCATTTTTAAAAACCTGTATCTAGTTAAAACTGGAAATATAGTCGGTTCTTATAACACCCATGAGATGAACAAGGGTGGAGACATGCCGTATTCTTAAGAAACAACTCACTACTGTCATATTATTCTTCAATGCTATGAGGAAATCGTCAGGGCCGTGCGCAGGTGCCGTATGCACCAGGCCTGTTCCCTTGCCCTCCGTCACGTGGTCTCCATCGAGGAAAGGTAGCGTTTGGCCAACTAACTTGTTCTTATATTGAGTTCCTTGAAGATACTGTCCTGAATAAATGACATGAAATTATCGTATAATAATTTTCAACGTGGGAGAGCCACGCTTCGTTACGAATGGTGCTGGCTGAAAACTGATGTGAAAAAGCGCTTGCTCTGTGTTTCACCGAGTGAGTGAGAACACCGAAGGCCCATACTGCAACACCTCCCCCATCCTCCTCCCTATCCCCCAAAGGCCTGCAATGCACTTGTGACGCCTCTGGTGTTGGCGGACCATCTGCTCGTTTGCCCCCTATACCATGAAAATAAAAACAATAGTATGTATATCAAACACAGAAGAATTTTCATAAAAAATTTGAGATACAGGTCACCATTTCAGCTAAATTTATTTGTGATCATAAAAATACTAAAAAGACAATACATACATTTATTTTGAGTTGACGCAATGCGTATCTAATCTAATACTTTTAAACGAGCAATCCTTCTACATTATTTGATATATAATCTGAATCTCGAAATCGGTTCCAAAAACCGGGGGCGATAAATAGATCTAGCAAATTTTGTTTTTTTTAATAATTACCAAAAAAAAAAATAGCAATTCTTAAAACTTATTTTGGTAATTATGAGTCCTCCTCATCCTCCCACGGGTAGTGTACAGTATTTATCCAATTATGTGTATTCGATCGAAAGTTTATGCGTACATACATTTCGGTGATTCATTTTTATGTATATAAATTTTAGTTTAGATAGTTTTCGAACACCAGAAATAGCACCAACTTATTTCAAATTCACTTACCATTGAATTCAAATTCTTTTCTAATCTCAACTGCCAGTGTCTTCTCTAACTCCTCAATAAGTCCGCTGCCAACCAGAAACAGTTCTCCAGGTCTGTTGCTCAAAGTTACCAAACTATACTTCATTTGGAAATTGAAGCAGATAGCTTGATTTGCGATGAGAGTCCACGGAGTGGTTGTCCAAATTATCGCAGAGACATTCCTCCTAGAAAGGTAAAAAAAATATAAATATTAATAAATATTTCGGACATCTAACACACAACGCCATCTAGTTCCAAACTAAGCAAAGCTTGTATTGTGGGTACCACATGACTGATATAAATACGTATATACTTTTTTGTAAACACATACATATTAGACATAAAAAAACACTCAAACTCTGAAACAAATATTTGCAAATCATACTAACATTTGGTTCCAACCAGGGCGCAAGACCTCAAGCACAGCAGTCGCATACACTACCACTGCACCACCGAGGCAGTTGAATATAGAAATTCCACCATGATTACACAACGCCTACAGGAGGGGGCAACCAAACTATGAGACTTGACTCAATAGATGCTACTAATAATATAAACGCGAAAGTTTGTAAATATAAATGGATGTTTGTTACTCTTTCACGTAAAAACTACTGAATGGATTTTAATGACACTTTATAATAAGATAGCTTATACATAAGAATAACACATATACTATAGTTTATAAAGATACAATTCACACAATATCTTTGTACCGCGGGTAACACTGTGGGGTTCAGTTGGTCATATATAAATTATTCAAAGCTTACCAAATGACTCTGTGCTTGTTCTCTAACTTAATGATGTAAAAGAGACCAGTCAGATTTTTTTGTTATTGTACATTGTATCATATTTCTAACAGAGAATTCTTGGCAAAAAATTCTCTATATAGAACTTGCACATTCAGTATTTAATAGAAAATAATAATTTAAAAAGAAATCCATGTTAAAAACTTTCTTTCTTTTCTTAAAGAAACTAAATACATCTATTTTATTAAGATATTTATATTCTTAATAAATAACAGAAGTAAAACCAGTTAAGAACCAGCTATTCATTAGTTTTTTTTACAGTTTTTTTAATAGTTTTCGCGGCAACACTAGCAATGCCAAGTCGAATTAGGAACTTTCTATTCTAGATAATGCAGAATAATTGAACACACAAGATCATTGTAAAACTTTAATTCTATAAATAAAGTTACATTAAGAAATTGTGATTTTAATTTTTTTTTTATTTGTCTACACGGTTGGCCTAGTGGTTTCAGTAGTTCTGGGAGGGGTTCGGATGGCGTAAGAAAGCGGTTTCCGGATCCCTCCCGTCTCAGGCGCAGAGTGGCACACCGTGTGGTTTTAGTCGGTTCGATTCCGACACACCGCCCTGCCGCAAACCCCGGTGGGGTGTTCCACACGTAAAAAAAAAAAATTGTGGTTTCAGTGGTCGCCATACCACTTCCTACTGCGCCAATTGTTATGGGTTCAAATCCTACATGGGACAACACTTTGTGTGATCCATAAATTGTTGTTCTAAGTCTGGGTGTACTTTGTCTCCGTTTCATGTATGTTTGCAAAGATCCCCGTGACACAGGAATGTATATTCGTAATGCGGGCGATGTCTTTTAAAAAAAAAAAATATAGTTACCTATGAATACAACAGTTTTGTTTTTTAAAAGTTGTCAACTTTAAGTACGTTGAATTTCTATAAAAAAAATTTTACAATAACAGGTCATGTTATACTGGTCTTAAAAAACTGAAAATTAGAAAGAAAAATACCCTTTAGCAGCATTTTGTACATTGCTGTCCAAATTCTCCACAGGGAATGTGACATACACTTCTACACTTTTGTGATGTGGATCATATTCCAGCTCCGCCTCTGCTAATGCAGTCCTGGAAAGAGAAGAGAAGAGTTTCAAAGATTGAGTACATATAAGATTGGAGAGCTTCTAATAAAAAGGTAAGCACTTACTAAAGACAGATTTCTAAATAATGTCATTTTAAATTATATCAGTTAGTAAAAATGCTGGAATGGGGAATATTGAAAACATTAATCTCTATATCTAAAGAGAATATAAACTTTTGTTTTCTTTGTAAACAACAAATATGTAAGTTAGTTTTTATTTACAAAAGAATAAGATTAAAATTGATTACATAGTAATATTACTTCAATGTGGATTAACTACTTTTTTCGTGAATAAAAAATACGAAAAACCACTTTTTATCTGATTGCGAAAGAAGAAGGGTTAGAAGGGTTTTTCGTGTGTATGTATTTTTATGCCCTAGAGCCTAAGCGGCTTGTCGTATTTATATGTAAGTGGTGTCAATAGATTCGTATTAACGGTGAGGTTCACAGGGATATCAAATTAAAAAAATGATTAAGGATTCTTGGCGCCAAAATTCAATAAAAACAAAAATATGTTTTTAAAATACATCGAATGTGGTATCAATTTAAAGAACTTTGAACAGTATGTTTATAACTTACATCTTTTATTTGAAAAAACTGAATTTAATAAAGATGACAGATATTATTTCATTGGGGTTTATTTTTTAAATAATTTCATTTGTTTGTAAACATAACAGTTATTTCTTGTGTAAACAGTTCAATATCTTGATAAGTTAAGACAAATTAGGAAGATACATATACCATAATAATATTATAAACTCAAATAACTGTCTGTATCTAACATATGCTTTTACTGCTAAACCGCATGAGGTATGGAGATACTTTGATTCTTGATGAAGGACAAGGTATAAACTACTCTTTACCACAATAACCAAAATACACACAGGCCGAGCTAGTATCCTATAGCCTAAAAGATGTGAGAACAGCACTATGTACAGACTTTAAGTAATTTAAAAGGTATTGGTCATTGATGGTGTGTTTTATGCAATATGTGTATCTATGACATTATGTGTTTGTTTATATATATGTATGTAATAATGTTTGTATGTATGTATTCATAATATGTGTGTGTGTTTATATATTGATCATGACTTAGATTATTTCTAACTCAGTCACATCTTAAACTATCCAAAATCAAATTACACAATATCCGTACAAAGGTTGTCTGGAAGGGATCGCCGTGAGCAATAAGTCAGCCTATTGTTACACCAAATGTAATAAATAAATAAATAAATATTTTCGGACATTTTAACACACAACGCCATCTAGTCTCAAACTAAGCAGAACTTGTACTATGGGTACTAGACAACTGATATTAATACATATATACTTTTTTTTTTAAATACATTCATATTATACATAGAAAACACCCAAACTCCGAAACAAATATTTGCAGATCATACAAGCATTTGGTCCGACTCAGGAATCGAACCCGAGACCTCTAGCACAGCAGTCGCATACGCTACCACTACGCTACCGAGGCAGTCAAATAAAAATGTAGTTTTTAATTTATTTATTTCAATAATGCTTTTCTATACTTAGTGGTGTTTAATGAAGTTGTTATATTAATAGATAAATAAACTTACTTTGATGACGGAGACCAGTATACAGGCTTCAATGCACGAAATATCAACTTAGATTTATACATCTTGTAAAACTGACACAATTGATTTTGTATATAACCTTTATTTAATGTTAAATAGCATTCATTTTTCCAGTCAGCCATAACACCCCACTTGTTAAAAGCATCTTTCTGGCGTTGTACCGTTTCTAATGCAAATGTCCGGGCAATCTCTCTAACATCAATTGGATCCGATATTTTTTTCTCCTTTTTAGTCTTTTTGGCTTTCTGTAAGGCTTTCAACTCTATAGGGAGTCCGTGGCAGTCCCACCCAGGAATGTAATGGACCCGGTTGCCTTGGAGAACTTGGCTGCGGTTGTTTATATCTTTAATAATCTAAAAATGTATTGTTTAAGTAAATAATAAGTAAATGTGTCTAATAGGTTAATAATGAGAAAAACACAAGTAGATATCTAATTTTTTTTTACTTAAAGCATTGAAATATCTTTGATCAAACAGTTTTTAGCAGAAAAAATATCATGACTTTTTAAATCATTACATATGTAGCATTGTGTTACTATGCAGCCATGCTAGTTTGTTTTTTTTTCACCAGACAGAAGTCTCTCTTCCGTGGAAAATATGCGTGGTGTATCAGTGACAAAGATGCTAACCCAGTCACACAAGTTGAAAACTTATCTTGGCCGATTTGTAGGTTTCGAATTATTTTTAAGCTAAATAATACTTAATCGGATTAGCAGGCTATCAAATGAAAACTTACCTTGTTAACAGCATGACCCATATGTAAATCGCCATTAGCATAAGGAGGGCCATCGTGAAGAACAAATTCTGGACCTTTAAGATTATTTCTTTGCCAATTATACAGGTCTGCAAATTGAGCAGTCTGAAAACCATACTTTCTTTAATAACAAAATACCAATTCGTAATTATATTGTTTAATACTTTTGAAGCTTGCGATAATTAATAAGACACTTTCTTATGTAATTTCTTTGCGTTTTGACTCTTTATTCATTTAATTACCTTCTGAATTTGTTCTTTTATAGCGTTACTGGATCTAGCCGGGAATTTTGTATTTGGAGAAAGAATACTGTGAGAATATGTTTTCGTTTTTGGTGCAGCAGTGCTTTTTAAACGTATATAATTTATCCTTGCCCATTTTGTAATATTATTTTTGTAATAAAATCGCAAATTACTGGTATTGTTTATCAAAACCATTTTTTCGAGGTTATGTTACTTTGACAGCTGCTTTTTTTTCATATCATATTGACAAGACAGAGTTGACTGAAGGTCTAGTCATATTCTTCTTCTAGTCATATTCGATTCGGTTCAAACATCTTTTTTTCTCATTATGACAATCGTCAATTACATGAGGACAATATTGAATAAAATAACATACATTGCAGATGCAGTAAAAAATATTTAAATAATATTAACACGATAAGGAGAGCATATAAAGAGCCAGCTCTTCGCATTCCTGTGATAAGGTGGTTGTTCAAGTTAAAAGATTTTAATTATCGTGTTAGATTTTTATAAATAGAAATTAATAATTTATTCTTAAAATTTTTTAAAGAACTCGCCTCTTTTACATTTGCTGGAAGGTTAGTATAAGTTTGTGCTCACTTAAACGTTATGTTGCGTTTTCCTTGGTTCTTACGTTGGGCAATACAAGGCAAGTGTGAACTTAATTTGTGAATGTGTAGTCTATAATTTATTTTATAGTTTATGATTCATTATTATTTTTAGAAAAATATCCATTATATTTTTGAGAGTTGGTAACACTGCTCAATATTATCTGCTACATGTCATGCATTCTGCGCTTTTGCCTTTTGACATAAATTTATCCAAAACAACACATGTTTTGAGCGTGTCTTGTCACTTGTGTGTAAATTTCTAAATAGTTACTTTCAACTCATAAATTAATCGTTGAAAATGGTAAATTAGAACTTTATTACTTTCCTTTACAACTTGTCTCTATATCATAGGGATTACTTTCTATATTAAACGTTTGTAACCTATTTTCAGCCTAAGACTAAAAAGAAATTCATAGATAGGAAGAATGCAGTGACTTTCAACCTCGTCCATCGTTCTCAAAGGGATCCTCTAGCAGCCGATGAGACCGCTCCTCAGCGTGTTTTGGTGCCCGTCAGCGCTAATATCCCTCAGAAAAAAGAAAACCAGTCTGTGAGTATTATACCACGCTGATGTTGTTCTATAGTAGAGATCTGCTATTTTCAATGTTATGATGATGATGTTTTGATGTATTTGATGTTGAAAGTAACCATCACCAGTGGGAACGTTTTTCGCCAAAGTATTCCTTACCTAAAGATAATTGCTTATCTTTGAATGCAATATGTTTTAAATCACATGTGTTAAATGGCTGTCATTCTGATCTTGAATTATTGCGAGGCACATTTTAAAACCAATTACTTAATATATAATATTAAAAATTTTGTTAAGATCATTATAATCTAATGCAAAAATAATTACCACATTGTTTCACTAATTATTTTTAGTTTCATGCTTTTAAAATATAAAATAAATATATAAAACTGTAATCAACTGCTAGTTTTGCATTTAAATGGTCTCAACAAAAATATGAAATGTTAATTCAATTGGTACAAAACATTAACTGCCTTATTCGTAAACAATATTTCACTTTAAGCAAAACAGTTCTTTGTTATTTTCAATTTAAAGCTCACAATCACAAAACCTCTACTTGAAGTATGTTAACATTTATGAATAAAGTTTTTAAAGCATACTATAACCAACTAGATGCTAACATTATTTGTATTTTATTATTACAGGAATTAACCACAGAGCAGCGCAGAGAAGAACAGATAAAATATGGCATATACTTTGATGATGACTACAATTATCTCCAACATCTCAAACACACAAGAGAAGTCACAATGGTTGTACAGCCTGTAAGTATTCACAACATTACTATGCTAAAGAAGACAGAATAGCAGTCTCAATCAATCAATTTCGCCTCACAATACAGAAGTCTATAGATATGTAGGAATATCCTCCATACTTAAAACATGTCGGTACTTTTAAATTCACTTTTATCATTAATTAACTTAATGAACTACAACCAGTAGTTAATTAATTTAGTTAAAGGCTACATGGACAAATACAGTGATCTGTGCACCGAGCTAGCTCAACAAGAAGTGTACCTCGGTGGGGCGCGTTTGACGAATTACGCTCAGCTCAGCCGCTCGGTGTACGTTCCACTGATGCTTAGCACATGGTTTTTCTCCATTTACCCTCTTGTAGCTAGGTGCGATGAAGAAGCCGGCAGATATAATAAATTTTGTAACAGGTTGATGTTAAAGCCATTGAAAAAAGACTAATCGAAATGATGGTGGTCTTTATAAAAGTGACAAAATTCCTGACAATCAATTTTTTGAATTTTTGTTGTGTTTGTTTATGCATGCTAATCTCAACTACTTAGTATTATTAAGTTAAGGCCGTCAATGTGATATATCCTCAAATATTGATACACAGAATCTGATTATTTCTAGAAACCAATACCCAAAAAGCAAGAGAAATCTCCAAAAGATGATGGAGAACCACCGATACCGGTGACCGAGTCCTTTACATTACCTAGTTCCGTGTTTGCATCACAGGTGGAAGAAGAAGTAGGTCTACTGAATAAGGCTGCTTCACAAGGTGAGTGGTGTTTTTAAATTAACCATGTTCTATGAAAAAATCACATTCTCATCAAATTATTAATCTAACAGCAACTCAGCCTGGCTTTGCATAGAAGTCTTTGAAACTCTCATATTTCCTCTACTATAAAATACGCCTATTATATATAACCTTCCTCTAGAATGTCCCTATTTATTGCTGAAAACTCCATTTTAATCTGTTTAGTAAATCGTATCAAAATTTCAGGACAGGAACAAGTTTTTTCATTTCTCATTTGTTTTACACTTTTAAAAATATATTGCTTGATGATGTGCAGGGCTGAGGCCTGCCAGGCGATAGTTACCGTATTTAGCATGCTATGAGTCATCACTACAAGAATTTCTAAGCCTTACAGACATACCGTAACTCAGAGGGATCAGTAGCTCTCTTACTAATATGAAGACAGTATATGAAATAACAGAACTATGTTTTTAGAATTTCTGTGTGTGCGAATAACAAGCGCAGTAATCTTAGGAGTGGAATATGTTTTATCTTATATTATTTAAAACTTCTATGAATCGAAACTAAATTATTATATTTTTGTCTTTTTAGGTTTATGTCTTGATTTGGACCCTGAGGTGGTGGCAGCTTTAGATGAAGACTTCGACTTTGAAGATCCAAATAATCAGTTAGAAGATAACTTTATTGAACTGGCTATGGCTGAAGGTTTGTAAATCTATATACTAGCGACCCGCCCCGGCTTCGCACGGGTACAATGCTGGAGAGCTCCGATAATAAACGCGTCCGATCGCTCCTAAATTCAAAGTGCTATAGGGAGAACCGCGGCCTCCGACGCGCTATTTATATGCACGCTGCCGCCGCAAACGCTATGTCCCGCAATTTTTAAATATGTAATATCTTCGAAAATATCTAAATCATATGCTGTGCAGGGCCATATAGATCTATATTAAATCAACAATGTATTTAAGGTATTTATTTGGATAAGGATTAATGCTCTATTGGTTAAAATCGCTTGGAAAATTAGCTATTATTTGTTGCAAAAAGTAAATGACAAAAAATGTTATTGTGGGATATCCATAAGAGATAGACATATACCATCGCGGAGTTTTCTGTAGTTCTTTTCAATGTGTACAATACTTAGTACATTATTTTGATAAATCTCGTAAGGTTCAGCCTGCGTTTGCAATGTAAGCGGAAAAAATGTAATTATTTACGACATCACATTAGAAACCTCAAAAATAATAGTATTTCTCCACCATTTAATGGATGTTATTTTACATATAAACCTTCGTCTTCAATGGCTCTATCTATTAAAAAAACCGCATCAAAATCCGTTGCGTAATTTTAAAGATTTAAGCATACATAGGGATATAGGGACAGAGAAGGCGACTTTGTTTTATACTATGTAGTGATATATTAGTACATGAAGCAAAAACTAGGCAACCCTTTAACGCAAATTATTCGAATGGAGGAGTATGAAATTCGGCTTACTTAGAGTTTATATTCAGGAAGAGTGCAGAAAGGTATTAGAGCCGGTACTCACTTTTTTCTTATCATACAATCAGTACTTCTCCGACTATGAGCAGATGAGTTTTGAAATATTTTGCGGTTAGTTGTATTTCCAGTAGAATATCACCTATATTAACATAATCATTCAAAACTTCCAAATTCTAAAGTTCTTCGCCACTGAACTTGAGTAATGCATTCTGATAATGTGAGCTGTTGGACTAACTGGCTTACCAGTTTAACTTTGTATTGCCTTGCATATGCAATTTCCTCTTTCATTGTTGGCATGTGTAGGTATTCCTGGACCTCATTGTTTTTTAACTTTTTTATGAACCAAAGAGTATCACTTTTTTTTTGTTTTAAGATGTAGTTCTAAGTTCTTTGGATTTCATTTTATTTGATGGACGGGCAGCACCTCACTATTGTATTCCATATATCCAGACTGATTTAATTATGGTTATAAAGGTACCTATACCTGATGATCACTGAGACATCTCTGAATACCCGTCTCTTATGCGTTATGATAAGGTGGATCTCATTTCTGGTAGCGCTATCAGGGCTCTACCAGGTCCACCTTCACTGGGGCCTCTTTTTGAAGAACAAATTCATCAAGAAGAGTCCCTTAACCAGCAATTGCCCCCTGTAATTCCTCGTTTCTTGACGTATTTACGATGATGACGTATTTACTTGACGATTAAAATATCATTGCCTTGTGCAATTTTTTGCGTTTGTTTTGCATATATTCAATGACTGACTTTTATAAAAAAAAACTCTCAGGTGATGGAGAAGAAGGTGATGACTACGAAGGTGATGATATGTCAGACGGTGATCAATCTGATAAGGCGTTTGCTTCAGATCTGGACTCTGATGATGATTACGATAGCATTTCACAGGTTTGTTATATTGAGAACTCTCAATTTATCATATTTATCTTTATATATAGTCCCCAACCCGCACTTGGCCAGCGTGGGGACGTATGGCCTTAACCCTTTGCTGAGAGGAGACCCCAAGCCCAGCAGTGGACGTTATGGGTACTTGATGATCTTTATATATGTTAACGTAACATGACAAACCGTCAGAATGTAATATATCTCACGATATTGTGAATTGTAACACATTACAGCTTTACAATTTAACATGTTATTTTTAGTTAGATTGTAATTTTTAATCTATCGAAGTGAAACCGTCAAATTGTGATATGGTATGCGACGGATTGCATCCTATTTGTTGAACAGTATATGTCCTACGCCGATATATTGGTTCGTTAATTCGTTTATTGTTGAATGTATAGTATTTTTGTGATTGTAAATTCATTCCATGTACAAAATACCTCACATACCGCTTTAGAATCAGTAAATTAATTTGTGATTAATCAAAGAAGTTCTAACCTAATCTTACTGGATGACCATAGAACGGCCTACTGTAAGACCACCAATCAGGGACAGTGGACACTTTGACGCCCGACATATTGTGATTTAAAGATTTTACTTCGATACGTTGTAATGTAACGAAAAATAGTACGTAAAAATGTAAGCAATATGTTACAGTTGACAATCCCTCGACAGTTTACAATCTCGCGAGGTAGATTATAAATCTAACGGTATTTACAATCGTACGGGTCACCGTATGTATGTCAATACTATAAAATTACTACACTATACTATAAACTGTTTTACATCGTAATTATATATTGATAGAAATGTGCAACGATACTTTTTTTAAATAGAGCCTGCCTAAGTGATTTCTCAGCCTGATGGAAATCATGAATAGGAGCGGTGGTCACCATACTCAATCGCAATGTAGCATGGTAATCAACACTATAGCGACCTAGTTTATTCACGCCCCGCTTAAGATTCCTGGATTGTCGTGGGAGAGCAAAACGGGCGCCGGTAGTAAGTTCAAGTTTCTGATACTGACGCGAAAAATATATAAAACTATCTTTGAAGCCGTTTGTATCGCAATCGTGTCAAAATTTGAACATGATGATGCATAAAATTTAAGTTTTTAAAGTGTTTACAAAGCAACTTAACATTTCTATATATGTATACACTTACTGACCCATGCAACTTGGTCTGCATCTCTATTGCAATTATTCTCGCCTCCTTATGGTCTAAGCGTGATGTTATCTATCCTATAACAGGTATAAAACGGTTAGATTAGGTCATTGTGAGCAACAACGTGACACGAGAACTATATATAATAGATGAATATTTTTCAGATTGGTAAACCTATGAAAGGTCGTATGCCTTCGTGGGAGACCAGAGACAAAGATGAAACCAAGTCCCGCTTCTCACAGTACTCTATGTCTTCCAGTGTGATTCGACGAAATGAGGGGCTCACGTTACTGGACGACAGATTCGAAAAGGTGAGTAAAATATGAAAGAGTATAGGAGAGAGAGAGAGAGAGAGATGGAAAAGTTGAAACCCTTTACCAATCCGTCTGGCCAGTGTGTTTTAGTATAGTAAGTCAAACCCTCCTTTGTGTGGAGAGGCCTAAGTCCAGAAATAAACTATTAAGAATGAAGATTAATGACTAAGATGCGAAAGTAATTAATATTCTTACTTCAGAACTGACCTGAAGTAGATTTAATAAGTTTGACGTTCAATAATTACTGTACTGCCTCGTGAAACAGTGACTGCTGTGCTGATGTCACGGGTTTGATCAGGCGGACTGAACTTTTGTTTCAAAGTTTGGGTGTTTCATATGTATAATGATTAAGAAAAAAATTTAATATTGTCTACAAGAGGCGTCTAAGGCAGCAAACTAAGTAGGCGAGCCACGCTTCGGCATGCATGGGCCGGCTCGACCAGATTGATATTACGGCCTCGTAGAAAACCAGTGTGAAACAGCGCCTACGCTGCTTCACCGAGTGAGTGAGGATACCGGAGGCCCATAATCCAACCCTTCCCCTCCTCCCCCTTCCCCTCCTCCCCCTTCCCCTCCTCCCCCTTCCCATCCCCCAAGGCCGGCAACGCAGGTGTGACGCCTTTGATGTTGCGGGTGTCCATGAGGGGCGGTAATCGCGAAAGTATTAAGAGAATTAGCATTTGAAACAAATTTTATAACCAGGGCAAATCATAAAGAAGGCCAAAATCTCTTCTCTAGGGACACGCTTATGTCCATCAGTACGCTGTTAAAGGCTTTTGATGTAATACTATACTATCTGCTTAGTTTAAAACTAGATCGTGTTTTATGTCACACGGTATTATTTATAATATTTCAGATGTTCGCTGAATATGATGATTCAGAAGTGGGAGCTCTGGACTTGGAAGAGATAGAAGGGTTTATGCCTGAGACCCACGATATGTTGCTGAAAGCCGCTGAGGAGTTTGAGGAGTCAAAGAGACGGTACCAGCTCGACAAAGCGAAGGAAATTGCCAGGTATGTTTCGGTCGTTCCTATTATGCATGTAAATTATTTACGGACTATTCTTTTGTTGTGAGCACAGATAGGATATTGAAGAACTGCTGAATTATGCACGATAAGTATTACAAAGAGAAAGGAAACATCAGAAAAACTTCTACCTTTCTGGCCCCATGGGGCCAAAACCTTCCTTATTGAAAGGAGGCCTATGTCTAGTAGTGGATTATTTAAGGCTGTTGATAATTAAGGTTAGGAAATTTAATCCAGAATTAAACAGAATAAGAAAAATTTTTAGATAACAGTAAAGTAGAGCTTAGTGATTGATTAGTTTAAGCTTGGGTCAGATAGCTAGCGGTGGGTAATGATGTCGTAAGAAACCGGTTCCTGGATCTCTCTTCTTAGGCGCGGAGTGCCAAACCACAGTTTTAGTCGGTTCGATTCCAACACGCCGCCCCGCAGCAAACCTCGGTAGGGTGAAGATCCGTGGGGGCTTACAGGTAAAAAAAAAGACAGCTTGCAGTGCGGGATGGTTGTCTTTGTGGCCGTTTTATGAATGTTTTTAAAATCTTCCATAACACAGGATATATATTCCTAACATGGGAGTTTATTTTAAGATAAAGATCTATTTTTCAATTACGATAGCGCTCCACAGCTCTTGAATTAAAATACAAAAAAAAACTATAATTAACCACCCAATAATAATTCCAGAATGAAACAGTTACAAGAAATAACTGAAGAGTCTGATGAGGACTTGGTGGATGTGGAAGTAAAACCAGAAGCGAAGTGGGACTGCCAAAGTATACTGTCTACATATTCCAATTTGTATAACCATCCGAAGATTATAGAAGAACCTAAGGTAAGAATAAACGGATTGCTGTGTAAAGAATTGGTGAAGATCACAACATGTTGCCAAATGAAACATCTCGATAGACTGCCATGGTGTGAGCATGGTAATGCTGCATTGTGTACATTCGCAATGAATATGGTGAACACTAACTACTCTTGGATTCTCCTAATGCTTACAATCAGGCAGAGTACAGTCACTATGGCAGGCTCAGATATGAAAAGATTATCGCGGGAGGGCCACACTTCCACTTCTCTTGTACCACGGTCTCACATAAACCGGTGTGAAACAGAGCTTGCGCTGTGTTTCACATCCTCAAACCACTCCCCCTCTCCATCCTTCAAAGGCTTGCAACGCACTTGTGACTCCTCTGGCCTGGCCTCACCATTTGACACTAAATTTGATATGTTATCAATAAATATTTCGGACATCTACCACACAACTTTATCTAGTCCAAAGCTAAGCAGAGCTTGTATAATGGTAACTAATAATAATAATAAATCGCTTTATTGTACTAGTAGACTGTACTGTAGAGGCGCTCATAGCCCAGTTGCACTCGGTGATTAGAAACAATCATCGAGGGTAAGCAACGATGGCGCAGTCAGTACCTGGATGGGTGACCGCTGGTGGTATGTTACCATGAGCGTCTCCGTGATTCGGAGGTCACGTAAGCAGTCGGTCCTGGTTGTTATCATACGAACAGTCGTGAAGCTTAGTTGGAGGTCTTCGGGTGGCTTAAAAACATCCAACGGCAAGATTTACGTAGCCACAACGTATTCTTGCCAGTCCCCAACCCGCACTTGGCCAGCGTGGAGACGTATGGCCTTAACCCTCTCCTGAGAGGAGACCCGAGCCCAGCAGTGGGACATTATGGGTTGTTTGCTTTATTGTACACCAGATAATCAAGTACATAACTTATAGCTAGGTATGTCTTATTGCTCAACGGCAATCTCTTCCAGGCAACCATGGGATGGAACGTATGGTGTAGTGTCTGGTGCCTTAAAGAATAATACGTTAGACGAAAAAATTAAGTATTAATAATAATAAATGTATATTTTTCTAAATACGTACATATTATACATAGAAAACACCCAAACTCTGAATGAAAAAGTTATTAAAATTAATTAAATTTTAAAAAATACTCATGGCAGTTTTGCGTTAGGCATTTATCTTAAGTGTGTTCATTAAATGATTTAATAAAAAGAAAGTGATCTGCTTATCAAATGGGTGTAAGTAGATCTTCACTGGCTCTTGTACTAGTAGATTACCTATTGATATTCTTCTAGCCGATTACGCAGGAGATATTATAGTGCACAACTGTATGCGCAAACGCAGGTTCACTCTCTGTTCCCTTTCTCTCATAATCCGATAGGACGGATAACCGATGCGACCGGTGAGAGATCAGGCGTAAGACCGACATTTTTACATGCTCTCCGAGGCCCGGGGTTCAGATCCCAAATTCCGAATTCCGATCTGTTATTAAGTATTTATATAATCATAAAAAATCAGTAACACTTTTGGCCAGATCCAAGCCGATCCAACCGTCTCGGGTTAAGATTATCTATACTAATATTATGAAGCTGAAAAATTTATATGGTTAGGCATTTATTCTTTCCTTCCTAACGGATCTCGCTACCGAACAGACATGCTCAAAGTTAGAACGGAATAAGTTAAATTGTAGTTAAGATAAAATAGTTTACTTACATATATGACTGCACGCTTGGCCTAGTGGTTTAAGCAGTTGCCACGCCCCTGTCTTACTACGCCTAGTGCTATGGGTTCAAACCCCAAATAGGAAAACAATTTCTGTGATCCCTATATTGTTGTTCTGAGTTTAGTTGTTCTTTGTGTCCATTTCACGTATGTCTTCCAGGACACAGGATATGTATTCCTAATGTGGGAGTTGTTTTTTTAAGAAAAACTATATCAAAAAGCTAATAAATTGAAATATTATGACAAATATTTATTGTAAAAATACAATAAAAGTACATGGTCTACGGCTATCGTTAAAAAAATTTTCTTCCAGGAAACCTTTGGATGTAACAAATGGATTGTAAAAAGACGTAATCATGGAAGTTTTGGTGCGAGAAAAAGAAAAAGAATGCAAAAGAATTAATAATTATAAGACACATTAATATATACAAATAAATACATACCTTTGTACACACAATATCTCAGTTTTCCTTACAAAGAAATACAGCAGTTATACTTAGTCCTACTGGTTCCCCAAACAAATGATGATACCACGATCTCACAGAAAACCGGTGTGAAAAAGCACTTGCGCTGTGTTTCACCGGGTGACTGTGGATACTGGAGGCCCATTTTTTTTTTTACGTGGTTTTATGCCTTTACGCACTTCGCTACCCCCCGCGGGGACAGGGGGTTCACTTTGTGTGGGGCTCCTGACTGACCCCAGTCAGACTACCCACTAAACCACCACGGTGTGCCACTCTGCGCCTGAGACGGGAGAGATCCGGGAACCGCTTTCTTACGCCATCCGAACCCCTCCCAGCGCTTGCCCGCACTGAAGCGGGCACTAGATGTTAAGACCTCTCAATGTGGGCGACGTTCGGCACACGCGTAACGTGCCCCCCTCGCGGGAGATACTGGAGGCCTATACCCCAACCCCCAAAGGTTGGCAACACCCTTGCGATGCCTCTGGTGTTCCGGGTTTCCATTAGCGGCGGTGATCGCTTACTAACCAGGCGATAATGCCTGTTTGCCTCCTTTCCATAAAGAAAACTCTATATTTTGAACACAGGTACTCATTGATAATAGAGTACCTCTAAACGCTATGGTTCAGTAGTTGTGTTTAGTCTATTCTCGATCCTGGAAATGGAACTGTCCACAACAATAAGTTTGGTCTTAGAAGGATTCGCCACAACTCCATATTGCTCCCTTCATTCACACACGCGGCATTGTGTGTGTGGACTGGAATTGACCTCTCAAGCCTCTTTTAGTCAGTTCACTAAAAGAATCTATGTGATGGCACGTGTCTGCCACCTGTATACTTGTATACCACGAAATCGAGCTGTCCTTTCATATCCAGCACTTAGATACGATGATTTGGAATGGAACGATTGACTACGTCGCGCAATATTTTTTTGTACTTTTTTAAATGTATTTTTGTTACAATAAATAAATACCTACTTTCTTTGGACCACTCAATAGTTTTATTTTTTAATTACCTGTCCAGCCTGTCTGTTTTAATTCGAGAAGTTGGCATTATGCGATGAAATGACAACCAATATAAATGCTAAAAGCCTCTTCAATGCTGCCTTTGTTCTTCGTAGCGTTTCAATTCCATATTAATGTTCAATCGCAACATTTTTCATTGATACTTCGCTCCTTTTAGTCGTAGCGTTCAATCTTCCTCAATAACTGGGGTAACACTGAAATAATGTTTCAAATTGAACCACCACATTCCGACTCGTCGGCTTCAGAATATTAATATAGATAAATCTAGCTTTGTAGTAATCTCTGCGTTTAATTCGGGCTGAAATTAATAGTCAATATCCGTATTATAATTTCAAAGATAATTGTTGCTCGGCAATTTTACATGTAATTTTTTTTTCTCAACAGAGACCAACGAAAATACGGATCAATGCCAAAACTGGTCTCCCGAAAGACGTATTAGGTAACGATAACAAACTGACAGCTAAATCTCTGGCGAAGTTTAATGCGAGTCAACAAGATGGCAGCACTAGCGGTGATGAGGATGGGAAGACTTGCGCTGAATCAGTACTGTCTACTCTCAGTGTGTTATCTATAAGGTAATTTCTTCAAGTCTTAAATATTCATATACTATTTTATATATATTATAGGTTATCGCGGAACTAGTAGCCTATGTATGTTCTTCCTCAAGTTTCAATGTATGTACATGCCGAATTGCATTATAATTGGCGAAGCGGTTTATTCGTGAAATCGTGACGAGACAGTTTAGGTTACGAAGTATTAGTATTAATGATGTCTATAAATAAGCTTTTAAGAGACTTCACCGTTGGCCTAGTGATTTAAACGTTCGCTACACCGTCGCTCTCTCCCGCGCCAAGTGTTGTGGGTTCAAATCCCACATGGGATATCATTGTGTGATCCACAAATTGTTATTCCGAGTCCGGGTGTTCTTTGTGCCCGTTTCATGTATGTTTGTAAAGTCCCCCGCGACACAGGATTTATATTCCTAATGCGTGAATTGCCTTTTTAAAAAAGAAAATAAGAATTATTATGTCACATGGACGCATTCCCTATTAATATTATAGATGCGAAGGCAACTCATCTATGTATTCCACTTTCACCGCTAAACTAGCATTTTTCGAATTAGCCTATTTTAATAAAATTTTACATGATGACTTTGATTGTGATTATATCCGAGCAGCTTTTACTCACGGCTCTGCCAGCGTGTGTGTCAGTTATCGCGATAAAGGGTACTCTATATTTTTATTCAAAAATCAAAGTATCGCCATGCCAAATAAATAAAATCATTTTAGTAGTTAGGTGCTACGGTTTAACACAATATACATGTGTTAGAAAACCGGTGTGAAACAGCGCTTACGCTGTGTTTCATCGAGTGAGTGAGGATACCGGAGGCCCATACCCCGATCCAACGCTCCCTATCTCCCTCACCATCCCCCTTCCCCCCAGGCCGCCATAGTGTGGGTCACCATGCTGCATTGTTCTTTTTCGCATTGAGGATGGTGACCACCACTCTTGGATTCTGCTCATGCTTTCCATCAGGCAGGGCAGAGTCATTTTGGCAGCTTAAATATAAAAAAAAAAAAAAATAATGTGTCTAAAATATTAAATTTCCTTTTGACTAGTCCTAGTAGAAAAGGAATGCCAAGTTTTACATTTCTTGACGTAAATAATACATTACATAGACAGTTTGATAAATATACTTTTGAATTTTCAGGCCCAAAAACGAAACACCTGAAGAGAAATTAGAACGCAAGCGTCTACTCAAAGAGTACAGAAAAGAGAGAAGAATAGAGAAGAAAGCGAACAAAGAAGCGTTTAAAGAAGAGAAGAAGAGACAGGAGAAGATTATGATGAATAACAAAAATAATATTCAAGGGAATCGAATATTTTAAGGTTTTATATTTATATTATAGGAATAAATATATTTATGTATAAGTATGGATGTAGTTTTATTGAGGTTTTTTCATATGAACATCATTTTCTGGTCCAATTACCACCTGCGATATTTTCGCATTGATGCGACTTTCAAGATAGTGACAATAAAGATGATTTATGTGGAAGACGGAGTAGTTACCAGCAAAAAAGAAATCGCTAAGTTGGTGGTCTTCAGGTAGCGAATGGAGAGGTAAACCCCACAGACATAGGTATACTACCACTTGATTCCTCAGGAGGGTATGCATATTTCTAAACATATCTATATGAATGTTAGAAAGCTGAATAATTTGTTTGCTTGTTTGGTTGATTGAACAACCTAATCTTAGGCATTACTAGTCAGATTTGAAAAAATAAATAAAATAATAATAAATAAATATTTCGGACATCTAACACACAACGTCATCTAGTCCCAAACTAAGCAGAGCTTGAATTATGAGTACTAGACAACAAATACATTTTTTTTTGTAAATACATACATATTATATGGAAAACACCCAAACTCCGAAACAAATATTTGCAGATCATGCAAACATTTGGTCCGACCCAGGATTCGAACCCGAGACCTCATGGACAGCAGTCGCGTACGCTACCACTGCGCCACCGAGGCAGCAATATCTTTTAGCGGTAGATGGCCCATTTACCAAAGAAGGCTGTATAATAGGCTATTTATAATCAAGTTACAATCAATAGGAGTAGCGTAACAAGGAAAAATGAAAACGGGAAATTACACCTTTTGCGAAACTCCAGTATATGTGTAGTTTCTGAAAAATAATGCATGAAGAAACACAAAGAAGAAAGAAGTTTGTTTTCATAGTTTCATAACGATTCCTGTCAATATGAAATACATACATCAAAAGTGTGTAATAAAACAACGACGTGAAATAACATGAAATATATTGCTTCTATAAAACTTGTATTGCATAACTTAATTATAATTATTTCATTATAATATATTTACAATATGTCTGAGATTAGATCATTGTTAACTGCAATTACTGTAACGGAATGTTTAACATATTTACATTCCAATGTTGCCAAAATTATGGTAGTATTGCCAGCATTTGGTAATTATACCAAACTGGTAATTTCTCTATTGGTAGAGTCGCCAGTATTTTTTTTATTAGAACTGTCTAAGATAGATTCAGGCCTTCAAAGCCTAAACCGTCAGGGTCAGGACACTCCATCCTGTTCTTGAGATGATGCAATGTGTTGTGGAAGTGCTTGCTAATCTGTTCCACCTCTTCTGATTGGTCGAGATTCGCCAGCTCTTCCCTTATTTTTTGGATGACCTGTGGAAATAAAATCATGTTTAAATTTTTGTATTCATCGACATTATCACAATTAATAGTTATTATATTTGATATTCAAAAAATTATGTAACGGGAGCAATTTAGTAACGGAATCGGTGTGATCCGTTAAGGACATCTTAGTTGTGTATTTAGATTTCCAGATGAAAGGTACAGAGTGTGTAGTTTGCACCAATAGTGCTCTAAAATAACATATTAAGTGTAGACGATAATTTTTAATCGAAAATGTTTTATAAAATATTGTTTTCAAAATTGTAAAATAAAAAATTTTAGCCAATCAAATTTTAAACATAAAATTGGAACAACCACCACATCACATTAAATAAATAAATCTTTAGTATTCCACTGTTATACAGAGGCCTCTTATTAGTTAGGTTTTGGCTTACATATAGATAATTTGCCTAACTAGGCTTGCTAACTTATTTCTATGTAGCCACCTAGCAATAGGCATGAACAAGAACATAGAGATGAATAGTGTTTTTTTTTTATAAGAGCGTACCAAATCGACACTTTTATGTCTGACAAAAAACATGAGCTGAATACAAGAGTGGTGATCACTAATCTCTGCGAACGAAATCACACAACGTAGCATGAGATGCTTCTGCATCATTGGGCCTCCGGTCTCGCACTCCCTAACGAAACGCGAATGCACAAATGCTGTCACTTTAGGTTGGTTTTCTGTGAGAGGGTAGTTCCTCCACGGTTGAGCCGGCCGGTTAGTGCTAATAAATAATCGAAATTGTTATCAAAAAAAATTTTTTTTACACAACCCCATCTACTTCTTAATGAAGTAGAACTGGCATTATGGGTACTAGCCATACAACACATACTTTTTTATTGTTAATACTTTCATATTATACATAGAAAACACTCAAACTCTGAAACAAATATTTAGAAATCATACAAACATTTGGTTCTACCTGGGACGTAAGACCTCAAGCACAGCAGTCGCATACACTACCACTGCGCCACCGAGGCAGTTGAATATTGACATTCCACCATGATTACACAACCCATACATGAGGGGGCAACCAATGATACTCAACTATGAGATTTGACTCAATAGATTTTACTATTTTTTTTTGTCAATCTGTTGAGCATCGTTTGTAGTCGTTGTTACAAGAGATTTTAGAATAGCAGAATTAGCACCAATGAATAATATAAAATCTCGCGACACAAGCCTCGAGCTTAGTGCGGAAACCATCGATAACTTCAAACCTGTAACTTGTTTACGTAGAAATTGAATAAATAAATAAATATTCTAAAAGTTTCTAAGTATGGATGGATGTTTTTTTTTTCTTTCACGTAAAAACTACTGAATGAGTGTATTAATTGTGTCATCTGGTTATAAGATGGGTGTAAGTGTTTTAGACTACACGGTTGGCCTAGTGGTTTCAGTGGTCGCCACACCACTTCCTACTGCGCCAAGTGTTGTGGATTCAAATCCTACATGGGACAACACTTTGTGTGATCCATAAAATGTTGTTCTAAGTCTGGGTGTACTTGTGTCCGTTTCATGTATGTTTGTAAAGATCCCCGCGACACAGGAATGTATATTCCTAATGCGGGAGTTGTCTTTTAAAAAATTAAAAACTGGAACGATTTACCTGAAACAATCCGTCACGCTAAAACCTTGCCTATATTTAAAAAGTTAGTGAAGGATTATTATATTTGATCATAATACCTTATTTATAGGATATATATATATATTAAGTTTGTGTATGTATTTATGTATATGTATGTGTATATGAGTAGTATGAGTGGATGTGTATTCATATATGAATGATGAATATTTTTAATTGGGTGTTTTTT
>PKRV01000906.1:1923802-1946056 GCA_003709505.1 Hyphantria cunea | reverse complement strand
ATATATATATATATATATTCTACACGGATAGGAATTTTCTTACTATCTAAAAAGTTATGAATCAACAACCCATAATGTCCCACCGCTGGGCTCGGGTCTCCTCTCAGGAGAGGGTTAAAGCCATACGTCCCCACCCTGGCCGAGTGCGGGTTGGGGTTGGCAAGAATACGTAAATCTTGCCGTTGGATGTTTTTTAAGCCGCCCGAAGGCCTCCAACTAAGCTCCACAACTGGGATAACAACCGGGACCGACTGCTTAACGTGACCTCCAAAGCACAGAGCCGCTCATGGTAACATGCCACCAGCGGTCACCCATCTAGGTACTAACCGCGCCATCGTTGCTTGCCCTTGCTGATTGTTTCTAATCACCGAGTGCAACTGGGCTATGAGCTTATAAAACAGTATATCAAAGTTATACTAAACTGTCAATCTAACTATTTTTAAGGGACCAGCAAAGGCTAATTTGTCCACACAAATTTATTAACATAATCATTTGCAGTTTTAACATATTGCCATCTTATTATGTTGATATTCTAATTGAAACAGTATTTATCGCCTAATATCGTCTTTTTTATTTTTAAAGAAACTATATAAGCTCCTTACCTGGCTATAAGTAGCGAGTCTCTCAATGAGAGCTATGATGATATTCTTGATGTTGACCCCAGGCTGTAACTCGGCGCAAGACTTCAAGAATGGCTGCAGATTCGCCAGGTGGAACTCATCAGGGAACACCTTTTAATTATTAATAATATCCTTTAATACAAATCTATCAACCTATATCGATAAAACTAATCTGTGGCGACTGTCACATAGAGATCAACAAAGGTATACAGCGCCATCTACCGAAAACACACCGAACTACGGAGTAACTAATCTTGTATCGCGGTATTAAAATTCTCGTGCCGATCAGTATATACACCACTTCCTTGATCATGATTATCTCGCCTGTTCGGAGAATCCCCTTTTTGTGTTGTAATGACGTGACAATCTTTGAACGAAATTGTATATTGTTTTAAAAAAAACTCATACGGTGAAGAACTTTTGAAGGTTATTATGGATTTTTTTAAGTCTGCCAAAATGACTCTAATCCTACTGATGGTAAGCGTGAGCTGATTCCAAGATTTTTTTTCATATGGACTTAAATATTAAACATTTTATTATGTTTAGATGTCCAGAAAAAGCTAAAAATCTTTATAATAAAATCCCCCCCTCACTCCGGACCTCGGTAGCGAGTGAATGTGTGTGCATCATTTAAATTGTTTAAATAAAATTGCGTTTTTTAAAATTATAATACGCAACAAATTAGTAAGGTACCAAACGCTCATAACGTCGCAGCAGTTCACGGGGTTAGTGCGAAGAAGACAGGAACAACAGGTTCCTCTACAGAACAACACGTGCCGACCTTAGAAGTCACCGCTTTAAAGTGCAAGACATACATTCTCGTACTCGTCGCTTCGGTAATTCCTTCCTGTGCCGAGCGGTCAAAACCTGAAACTCACTACCAGCGCACGTGTTTCCTTCCCACTATGATCCCGGGTCCTTTAGCGGGGCGTGAAAAAGCATCTCACCAAGCCGCCATAGTGTGGGTCACCATGCTGCATTGTTCTTTTTCGCATTGAGGATGGTGACCACAGTTCAAGGATCTTTAAAATAAAGTTTTTTTTTTCAAAAACAGTCAAAACTAGGACTAATATAAGTGAATACCTGTATAATACACTCCATGAGATATTCCTGGGCTATCGCGTCCCTGCAGCTGACCACCTGTTCCAGGATGCCAGGTAACACCAGCCGTCGGTAGTCGTCTACAGTCACTGACTCTAGTTGAGACAAACGCACCAGATTGGTGCCAACCAAGATCCGAAGTTCAGAACGCTCTCGTTCACGACGCTCTTTGTCCCTGAAGGATACATAATCACAGAACTTAGTTCAACAGGAGTTTAGGATGGAGGGAGGTTGAGAAAATAAAAAAAAAAACTTTAAAAATACGCTCAGACAAAACCCTCTCCAAATGTATAGTGAAGTTGTTCATCGAACTAAAGTCCGCACGCCATGTCAAATACCAATAGCAGGGAAACCAAATGTAACCTAAAACGTGGGAGAGCCACGTTTCGGCATGAATGGGCCGGCTCGACCGGATTGGTACCACGGCCGCACAGAAAACCGGTGTGAAACAGCGCCTGCGCTTTGTTTCACCGGGTGAATGAGGATACCGGAAACCAATACCCCATCCCCCAAAGACCGGCAACGCACTTGTGTTGTGGGTGGTCATGGGCGGCGGTAATCGCTTACCATCAGGCGATACGTCTGCTTGTTTCCCTGGTGCCTGTCATACTACCGAGACTTTAGTACCATAGGACTAATAATAACCAAGAAAATATTGAACCTATCAATTAGAAGTTTCAATGGCAAGTTACATTAACATTGAATGTAATATTTAGATGAATCAAAGAAGCCTAAAATATACGAAATAATGTGTCAAAAATCGCCTAAAATGCGTTACGTAATACTTGAACGCTTCATTAGTAGGGTAGACCTAAATTTCGAATGGTTTCCTGCAAATTCACATTGTATTAAACATACACTAGGGTCGTTTTTTCTATAAATGTTTTCTGAGTGAAAATTCTATACACAAGTAAATATCTACGTCTTTCCATACGAATAAAGGTATATATGCTACATTTCATTGAAGTCATTGCAGCAGTTTAAACTTAATGTGTAATAGACAGACAGAATTACTTTCAATTTTATAATATTAGTATCATCATCATCATCATCATCAGCCTATCGCAGTCCACTGCTGGACATAGGCCTCTCCAATTTCACGCCACTTAGTTCGATCTATGGCTTCTCGCATCCAGCTCCTGCCAGCCGTCTTGCGCAAATCATCGCTCCACCTGGCTTGTGGACGTTCTACACTACGTTTGCCGAGACGCGGTCTCCACTCAAGAACTCGTAATATTAGTATGGGTGCATAATTTTACAAACCTGGAGTGCCCTTGATGCTGCATGCGAACCCATAACTTGTTCATCTCAGCGAAGTTCATCAGTACAAAATCTATAGCATCTTTTACCTGGACAGAAATACAAATGCGTAATGTATATACTATCTTTCCTCGTATAATAGGCATGATATCCGAAAATATTTATTTCCACAAAAAATAGAGTTTTGGTAGAAAAAAATTGCGATTTAGGAAAACTAGAGATAATCTCCATACTATCCTTAACCGTCTGGACAGCTTGGTACAGTAGGCCAAAAACTCCAAAGGAAAGGCCCATGTGCAGCTTTTGAGGACTGCTAATGAATTTTAAGGAGATGTCTCTATATTAGAAGCAACAGTAAGTAAAATATCTTGTGCAAAGACTCACTGTGCCTTCATTCTCGTTCTGAGGCTCCGAGGTATCAGGCAATACGTTCCTTGTACATTGCAGCAGGTAGTTCCTCAAAAAAAGTCCACGCAAAGGGTGTTGGACTCCTCGGCACATCTCAACCAAGTCCTGGAAGTAGAAAGTAGATTGATATTTGTTGTCTATTGCCTAAAATGTTAGGTGAGTTCTTTAAAGACTCAATTATTCATTTTCTCTACAATTCCCAAATTATAATTTTAAAGGCAAACTTTTTTAATGTTTCTTACATAAAAGACCACCAAAAACTAAACCCTTAAGCCTCCTACACACCATGCCGGCGGCAAACCCGCGCGGCCTAACCCGCTAGTCGTTTATAAGAACCCTTATAGTTTCATCCATATACTTGTCCATCTATTGACACTATATCTTACAGACTATTAGTGCTCTTAAAGTTGCCATGATCTGAAAGAAATTACCTTGAGTAGATCCCTCCTGAGGCTAGAATTTGTCTTGATATAGACAAGACCGACAGTGATCAGCAGATACAGCCTCGGCACGATGTTACCAGCGTACTGCACTAGCTCGTACAAGTCAGCCACCTTCCGGCCTTTCTGGAACTCTTCTAGAAGGTAAAGTTCTAGATGGCGGAGCTCATCTGTTATTGCCATATCTATTGTATAAGTTAAGGTAATAAGGTGTAGACAGAGTGTGAAGGAGACTGTTTACTATAATGGTTAATGATAAATGACATTTAACTGCATCAGTGGCGCAGTGGTAGCGTATGCGAGTGCTGTGCCTGAGGCCTCAGGCTCGATTCCCAGGACGACCCAAATGTTTGTATGATCTGCAAATACTTGTTTCGGAGTTTGGATGTTTTCTATATATATTATGTATGTATTTCCAAAAAAAAAGTATTTTTGTATTTACATCAGTTGCCTAGTACCCATAATACAAGCTCTGTTTAGTTTGGGACTAGACAGCGTTGTGTCAGATGTCCGAAATATTATATTAAATATTGGTTGGTTTCGGCATATTTAGTACTGTTCCAAGAAATGTCAGCGCGCCTTCTAGTTGTCGATAAGGAAAAATATCTGTAAATATGTATTTACTTACAAATAAATATAATGTATAACCAATATATTTATTTATATATCTAAAAACAATTTAACATTTTTTTTGTAAAATTTACCTATTATTCTATACTGGGAGACCCAGCCCGGATTCGAAAGGTATTCTTTGAAATTCTTGGCTTTTCTCTATTATAATAGGTATATACATAAATAAAATAAATAAATATTTTCGGACATTTAAATACACAACGCCATCTAGTCCCAAACTAAGCAGAGCTTGTACTATGGGTACTAGACAACTGATATTAATACATATATACTTTTTTTGTAAATACATACACATTATACATAGAAAACACCCAAACTCCGAAACAAATATTTGCAGATCATACAAACATTTGGACCGACTCAGGAATCGAACACGAGACCTCTAGCATGGCAGTCGCATACGCTACCTACTACTACGCCACCGAGGCAGTCAATACAGTTTACCTATTGCCGAAAACTGCATTAAAATTCGTTGAGTAATATCATAAATTTGAAAGTAACTCTGTCTGTTTGTCACGCTTTCACGGATAAACCGCTGTAATATAAACTTAATGTAAACACTAACGTAGGGGACCCTGGTTTCCTGAAATACAAGCTGTGAGCCTAGCTTAGACCAGTCGCCTACAGTATGAAACCTTATCACATTTATGTGTAAGCTGTAAATTTGGAAAAATGTATTGTGGACTTATTTAGACTTATTATAGTATTTTTTTTATGATAGACTTTATTAAAAAATTAGGACCGAGTTTCTTAAAAAATCTTAAACTATTATGACTTGGAGCGACGATGTATTCGATTTTAACATAGATTGCAAATGAAACCCCGCTCGGACTCTTCCAGGACTCTCTCTAACTAGGACAAATCCGGGTAAATTCCGACGAATGGCAGCCCTAATATAACTTAACTAGCTTTTGGCCGCGGCTTCGCTAGCGCAGAAATATATATTACACTGGATTCCAATAAACAGGGCAGCTCCTACAAAGTTTTAAGGCAATCCATCACAGGAAAAAAAGGTTTCATACAAATTTTCATCTCCTATTTGACTCCATTAGGGGTAAGTGGAATTGACCGGCATCACCACCGTTGAGAAACTGTTCCGCCCGGCCAATGACAAAGAGGAGTACAGGAAGCTGAAGGCCAACCTTCAGAATTGAAGAGGCACGAGAACAAGAAGAAGGGGTGGAATTGCCACAATTCGTTTCTTAATGTTCACGTACGTTATATATAGAATATACATGCAAAATTTCAGGATTCTAGGTTCAACGGATTGGGCTGTCGTGGTTATCTTAATCAGCCACATTTCTCTTTTATATATATAGAGGGGATTTCACTCTGCATGATCAAATTCTAACTGTAAGTTGATATCCCGAGGTTAAATGTTACATGGTCCATGTATTCAATTTCATTTGATATATTACAAAAGTTGCGTTAAACATCGACAGTAAAAGTTGATATCAATGACGTTTTTCTTAATTATAATTACCTAGCTTTTGTCCGCGGCTTCGCTTGCGCGCTTATCGGATTGTTTGTTTATTTGTTTTGACGGGCTATTTCCGCACTTAACCTCCTGATTGGGATGTTGTACGTGATTCTGTCATCTTTTTTTTTTTTATTTTTTTTTTTTACTTGGTGGAATGCCTTTACGCACTTCGCTTCCCCCCCCGNCGGTCACCCATCCAGGTACTGACCGCGCCATCGTTGCTTACCCTCGATGATTGTTTCTAATCACCGAGTGCAACTGGGCTATGAGCTTGTCCATCTATTGACTCTATATCTTACAGACTATTATTATTAAATTTACCATGACCTGAAAGAAATTACCTTGAGTAGATCCCTCCTGAGGCTAGAATTTGTCTTGATATAGACAAGACCGACAGTGATCAGCAGATACAGCCTCGGCACGATGTTACCAGCGTACTGCACCAGCTCGTACAAGTCAGCAACCTTCCGGCCTTTCTGGAATTCTTCTAGAAGGTAAAGTTCTAGATGGCGGAGCTCATCTGTTATTGCCATATCTATTGTATAAGTTAAGGCAATAATGATGTAGGACCGATTGTGAAGGAGACTGTTTACTATAATGGTTAATGATAAATGACATTTAACTGCATCAGTGGCGCAGTGGTAGCGTATGCGAGTGCTGTGCATGAGGCCTCGGGCTCGATTCCCGGGACGAACCAAATCTTTTATGATCTGCAAATACTTGTTTCGGAGTTTGGGTGTTTTCTATGTATATTATGTATGTATTTCCAAAAAAAAAGTATTTTTGTATTTACATCGGTTGCCTAGTACCCATAATACAAGCTCTGTTTAGTTTGGGACTAGACAGCGTTGTGTCAGATGTCAGGGTTTCGGCATATTTAGTACTGTTCCAAGAAATGTCAGCGCGCCTTCTAGTTGTTAAGTTCGATAAGTAAAAATATCTGTAAATATGTATTTACTTACAAATAAATATAATGTATAACCAATATATTTATTTATATATACTAAATACAATTTAACATTTTTTTTGTAAAATTTACATATTATTCTATACTGGGAGACCCAGCCCGGATTCGAAAGGTATTCTTTGAAATTCTTGGCTTTTCTCTATTATAGTAGGTATATACATAAATAAATAAAATAAATAAATATTTTCGGACATTTAAATACACAACGCCATCTAGTCCCAAACTAAGCAGAGCTTGTACTATGGGTACTAGACAACTGATATTAATACATATATACTTTTTTTTGTAAATACATACATATTATACATAGAAAACACCCAAACTCCGAAACAAATATTTGCAGATCATATAAACATTTGGACCGACTCAGGAATAGAACACGATACCTCTAGCATAGCAGTCGCATACGCTACCTACTACTACGCCACCGAGGCAGTCAATACAGTTTACCTATTGCTGAAAACTGCATTAAAATTCGTTGAGTAATATCATAAATTTGAAAGTAACTCTGTCTGTTTGTCACGCTTTCACGGTAAACCGCTGTAATATAAACTTAATGTAAACACTAACGTAGGGGAACCTGGTTTCCTGAATTGTCCGTGGGAGAGCCACGCTTCGGCATGAATGGGCCGGCTCGACTGGAGTGATACCACGGCCTCACAGAAAACCGGTGTGAAACAGCGCTTACGCTGTTTCATCGAGTGAGTGAGGATACCAGAGGCCCATACCCCAATCCAACGCCCCCTATCCCCCTTCCCATCCCCTTTCCCCCCAGGCCGCCATAGTGTGGGTCACCATGCTGCATTGTTCTTTTTCGCATTGAGGATGATGATGGTGAAACGTTGTTCGAGTTAATATGTATACAGTATATTAACCCGAATTAAATTAAATTTAGACTGCCCCTGTGGAGCAGTGGTAGCCTATGCGACTACTGTGATTGAGGTCTCGACCAAATGTTTGTATGATCTGTAAATGTTTGTTTCGGATTTTGGAAGTTTTCTATATATAATATGTATGTATTTACAAAAAAAAGGTATAATAGTAATAATATCAGTTGTCTAGTACCCATAGTACAAGCTCTGCTTAGATAGGGACTAGATGGCGTTGTGTGTTAAAAAAAAACGTCCGAAAATATAAAAATATTCTATGTATAATAAATGTGTTTCCAAATAAATATATATAAGTATATTCCAAATGCATTTAGTAAAGAGTTTTTAATTATTTGTATAGATAATCATGATGTTAGAAAGGATACAAAGCTCGTAGTAGCTTTTTGGTGACAGCAGTGAGGTCCTCAACTCTCCGAGCATAGTGGAGGCATGCTTCAGGGCATCCATCAATTTTGACTTGTCCAGGCATCTTTTCATTTGAAACGCCTAAAACAAAATACATAAATGTTAGTGTGTAGATTGATCCTGTCAAGAAAATACCGGGCAAACATCAATAATACTCAAAATGTTAGTTATTCATACAAATTTATTTTATCACCTGCAAAGTATGCTTTTTCAGAAACGATACACTAACGCCAACGAATAATCTAATCAACAAAACATTTGCGCACACACATACGCTGTTTCCGAGGTTGAGTTTAGTTCTCGCTGCGAATTCCTTATTTCTTCTACCGATGAAAAACGGGTGCCACGAAGAGGTAATTTGAGTTCAAGAAAAGATAAAAGTCGGCTGGATCCATATCTGTAGAATATAGTGGTTGCTCGATGGTATTTGTTGAGTGTTTGATTAAAAATTCGTCCACAATGATGGCCTTGTGCTAAGGCGCATTATCGTGGTACATAATCCAAGAATTTTCTTTCCACAAATCTAGCCTTTTTCGTCGAATTTGCTCTCTTAAACGCCGTATAACGCTTAAATAATATTCTTTACTTACCGTTTGACCTTCCGGCAAGAACTCAGAGTGCAGAACACCTCACGCGAGTCAAAGAAAACAGTCAACATAACTTTGACTCTTCATCCACTTTGGAGTGATTTTTTCGGTGTCGGTTCAGTTGGAAGGCGCCACTCCGAAGCTTTTCAAACGTGTCACGTCTCGTCACCAGTAACAATGCGGTTCATAAATGTTGGGTCGGAATTGACTCGTTCTAGCATGTCCTCAGCGACACTCATACGATTGAGTATTTTAGAAAATTTAGATTATTTGGGACAAGCCGAATTACAACATGTTTAATACCATACATATTAAATATATAGTAAGGGATGTAAGGGCGCGAACCACAACATTGGCTCCCAGCCAACCTCACCTGTACGTGGTGCACCCTGTTGACTGATGAACGAAGCTCTGGCGACCGACTGATAGCGGTTTATCCATTCCAACAGGCGTAACTAAATACAATAGGCCGGTGACGGGCAGCAACGTCACTGGTGCAACAAGTAACGCCCTGCCATCATCAATCTATAATCACCACGCTGGGCAGGCCCTGCGTGGTGATTTATGGGCATAAACCTCGTAAGAATACAAAAGCCACGGCTCCCAGTTCCCGGCAGTCCCGCCATTCCTGGTCATGATGGCGACCACGGTAACGGCGGGACAGCGAGTGCTAAGAGTCACCGGATTACAGGAGGCCACCACAAGTGAGTAAACCTGGCAACTTATAATGCCACCTCATCTTCCCACCTTTCACAACTCGATGTGAAAGGTGGGAACATGAGGTGGAATATCTTAGGGTTGTGTAAAATCCGAAGAGAGAAGGATACCATAAGCCTCGACTCAGACCACCTGATGTACTTCCACGAAGGAGACCAACAATTCCAAGCAGCGTGGGGTTTCTGGTTAACAAATCCTATTAAGATCATATTAAGGATCCCATGGATTTGGAAGCAGGGGTCATAGGGGAAATACTCATCAACTTTCTCGAACGGGAGGGTCTGTTCTTGATGAACTACTTCTTCAGAAAACGGCCCCAAAGAAAGTTGACGTGGCGAAGCCCCGACGCAATGACCAAAAATGAGATCAATTTCATAATGACGGACAGGAAGCACATATTCAGAGACGTCTCAGTGTTCAATAGGTTTAACAACGGTAGTGACCACTGACTTCTACGAGGCTCTCTGAATATCGACTTTAACGCTGAACGTATCCGTTTGATAAAATCCAGGCTCCGACCAACTATGTTCCAAGACGCGATGGGGTCTGAAAAGTTCCAGTCAAATCTGGAAAACCGATTTGCTGTCATGGAAACCACAAGAGATGTAAACCGGAACCTTGAAAATGTGGTTCAAATCGTCAGTCAGTCGGGTAAGAAATCGAAGCTACTGCTGCTGAACAGGACCTAATGGAGGACTGACGATGAAACAACGTGAAAACCCACTTCTTACTTCGTACTTCTTAGCCGAGACATCAGCAAACTCGTACGACACGACCTCCGATGCTCCAACACTCTTTCGATCGAATAAGCGATCGAGCAGAATCCGGGGCCAAAAGTGTTTGTACAATCTCTTGGAAGAAGCTACCTGACGAAGTTGACAACAGCAAGCAGAGAAGTCGTTATTTCTAAGCCGGCCGTCCTTCTGGAAGAGGAACGTTTCGACCTGGCTGACACTTCTATGCGCATCGGTCAATGGATAAACTTGGACAAAACCAAGTTCTTGTTTCATGAACATGTTTTACCGGAACCGGTCGCGATACACGGTGCCGTTCTTGTTAAAAAAATAGGTGTACCGCGGGTCAACTTTGCAGTTAGGTGGAAACGATTTCGAGGATGAGGAGAACAGTAGAATTTGGTTGGATTGGGCAGCGTTTAGGAAACTTCATCGTCCATCATCATCCCACATTGTCTAAAGACGAAAGTCTTCAATCAGTGCATCCTACTCGTCATGATACACGGAGCCGAAACATGGACACTTATATAAAACTCGCTCAGCGTGCTATGGAAAGGGCTATCCTTTCGCTCCTTTCGCTCCTTTCGCTCGGTGTTTCTCTGAGTGATCGCATCAGGAAGTAAACCAAAGCCGTCCACATAACCTATAGGATTGGTAACTGAAGTGGTAGTGGACTGGCCATATTAGTTGCAGAATTGATTACCATTGGGGCAAAAAGGTTCTTGAGGGAAGACTGCGTCTCGGCAAACTTAGTGTAGGACGTCCACAGGCCAGATGGAGTGATGATCTGCACAAGACAGCTGGCAGCAGCTGGACACGAGAAGCCAAGGATCGAACCAAGTGGTGTGTAATTGAAGAGACCTGTGTCCAACAGAGGACTGCGATAGGCTGATGACGATGATGATGATTAAATATTATTTGATAGTAGGTTTTCAAATCGTAATGAGAATGTTCCAAATTCAAATTAAATTTTGAAACCGTTTTCTTTTAGAACTGATTCATAAAGACTCCAATCCATCTNATCCATTTGTTTCTACTTCATCCTTTATTATCCTGAATAATTATCATTATATGTTACAGTATTGTACTCCTGGGAGCTAAAAGAAATATTGGCAAAAAAAATTCCCAAACTGTGAAGACTAAGCTACAGTGTTTTTAAATAAATATATAAACAATAATATTTATGTTTAATAACTTATCTGATTTGGTCTGACTTTATATACATTAAAATATTATTATAGCCATAAAATACACCTGTTAAAAGAGATGTTTTCAGCTTTTTCGGCCATCAATGACCTTGTAATCATTATATTAATACTAGAAAAAAATAACTATAAAATAAAATAGATTGACACAAGTGTTATTGGGCATTCCAAAAAAAAGTTGCCCAATATAACCATAAATCCACTTATTTAATTGGATACTAACCTGAACTTTGACAACATTCAAAGCCTCGTCCAAGAGCTTCTCCTGCTCCTCCACTGGGGAAGCCTGATTCGTCATTTGTGCCTAAAAACATTAACTGTTTTTATAAAAACACAATCGTAAAAAAAAATCTGATAAGTTGTAACACCTACTAACACTCGAATATATATACAGAAATGGGTGATCTACGCGCTCCATTTGAACTGTTTCAGTCTAAAATGACGATGTAACATTTCGCAACCCACCTGTGTTGTGTACTGAAGAGAAACGAAGCCAGCGATAACGTTTTTCAATAGAAATTTAATAAAAAATGCTTATGCACTATCCTAAACAGTTTAGACTTCCTTGACATAAGCTCTTAGTGTTGATATAGTGTTATTGTGAATGAATTAGGAGTATTCCTCTCAATAGTTACGCGCATTTTATCGGTTAAATGATGAATTTACTATTTCTTAACTAAAATAAAGTACACGATTGTAATAATATTAGGGTAAATGCTAAATCCGAGCTAGAAGCCGAAAATCGAACCAAGTGGCTTGAAATTGGAGAGGTCTATGTCCAACAGAGGACTGCGATAGGCGGATGATGAAATGCTAAATCCACAATCCATGATACAGCTCATCTTCGCATAACCACTGTGAAACAAGAGTTGAACTTTTAAGTATTTCAAAATTGTTTGAATTTTTAGGAATTACTTTCAAATAATAAGGGTAGTAAGGTTAAGGTATTTCAGACAATAAGGGTTTTGATACTTTGATTTAAATATTTTTTTTAATAACAAATGTGATATTACTGACACTTTCACATTCTTAATATTTTTAAGATGTAGCGATTTACTTACTCAGCTACATATGTCCGAGCGCAATGAGGCCGGCACTGCCACCAATACTGGCTGTTGGGGCTGCGTCTCTACTCGTTGATGCGAGAGCGGCGTGTACGGAGTTGACAGCGTGTGTGCCGGTGGAGCGTCGAAGTACATTCCTACTCTGAACCATGTGGCATCCTGAATCAGATTTGGCATCTAGCGATACTTATGTACTCGCATCATATGCATCATCTTATGCATCGGAGATGATGATCGCGAAGCTCCGGGTTCTTTGTGATTGGACAAGACGATCGTTGTGTTCCATGCTACCACCGCCAATTAGGCAGACAAATTGTATATATAATGTAAGCATTTTTACAATAAAAATACTTACGACTTAAGAGTTACAGAAACATCGATATTTTAATTCCTCAACGAGAAAGCTCAAAAGTGGTGACCCCGATGAAGTAAATGTCTTAAGAACATCCAATCATGCCAGTTGCCAGGCCGTTGATACAAGACATCGATACTATCTCCACCAAGCCAAGAATACCACAGTTCTGGTGTGATAAACCTAGACTTTGGTTTGTACAATTCGAGACTGTTACTACCAATCAAAAACTCGGCTATGGAGGCAGATTTTCACTGGCAGTAACTAAGCTCGAGAAGGTAGATATCGAATCAATTGGTGATATTATTCTGTCACCTGATAATACAGGGAGATTTGAGGCGTTGAAAAAATACTCTATCCGTCTACGAGGACTAAGAAAATAAACAGCTACAGCAGCTGCTAAAAGATAAATGACGTTAAACTATGTAACGCGCCACCCTCCCAACTTCTACGGCGAATATTATTCTGTAACCTGGCACGTGACAGGATACCCGAACATACCCTCCGTATGTTATGGATCAGCCACCTATCCTCAGCTACACGAGCTGTTCAAGCGGTTAGAGAGAAATCAAATCTTGACTTATCGAATTGTCTGAGAAACGGAAATTATCGGATTGTTATTATTAATAAAGGTTGGTGCTTAGCGTTCTTTAGGTAGTTTTCTGAGGTAAATCTTGACAACTTTTATTGTGTCAGCTTGTCAATGTCATTGTCTGTCAGTCATGGCAGTCAGTATTTTGTGTTCTGTGATTCTGTGCTTGTCACTTACTTCAATGAGCCAATAAAAAGTATTATAAATACAAGAAGATGTCTAACCAACCATCTCTGAGTCAATATTTCGATGATAAAGAAGTGCCGCCGTCTTCCCAGTTTTTCGATGAAATTGGGACATCGCCTTCTGACATGATACAGAGTATTTATTTAGGCGACACTGATGAAGGTTTGATATTAATATATTTATTTGGATTCTTCGTTGTTAATTGGTATTTAAATGATTATTATATGTTCTTTATGTTATTCAGGAAATCAAACAAATGTTAATCCTTTTTCACAAAATATGAATAACTCATTCGCCCAACACAAGATGACAGATGAGCTAACTTTTAATAATGTCGTACCAACTGTGAGTACTTCTGCATCAGTTCCTGCTGCAAGTCTACCAGATCCATCGAAGTTTTTTGACACTATTGGTCCGGAACCACAAATTATGCCTTCCAAAAGTGGAATTACGAACACGACAATATTAACTGAAGCCATGGATGGATTAAGTATTAAAGTGAGTTGTACTTTAACTTCTTTATTCGTTGCTAACCAAGCAAGAAACTGCAAAGGGTTTTAACTGGTTGTTGCTAGCGTGAAAGATTGTTGTTAGAATATAAACTGGGATGTTTAGTGTAATAGATATGGTAAGGAAACTGCCACAAGTACAATTAACGCCTCTCTTAGGAGCACTAAATACTTCTTCATGTCCTCTGCAAAATTTAGTAAAAACTGCACCACTGGGACAGTTTCATTGCTGGGCTTTGCTTGTTCTTCAACTTCATTATTGCAGAAAACTATTTAAGTATGTATAAGTACGCTCATACCCTGGCTTTACTAGAAACCTACTTCAAAGTAATTCACTCCACATTTTAAGGCTTTTCAACAGTTCCAAAAATGCTTTTCTTCTTCATAATCTCAATATAAATTAATATGGGTCCAATTCTGTGATGTCTCCTTATAGTTATTGCATCTTTTGCACTCCATTATTAAGTAAATAGATAAATATATTAAACATCTAATACACAAGCCAACTAGTCCCAAACTAATAAGAGTGTGTACTATGGGTACTACACAACTAATATATATACAGATATACCTTTTTATGTAAATACACACATACACATAGAAAAGTCCCAAACTCCGAAACAAATATTTGCAGTTCATAAAAACATTTGGTCCAAACTGAAAATCTAACTTGAAACCTCAAGCTCAGTTTTTGCATAAGCTATGTCTGCACTACCGGAACAGTCGGTTGATTTATTACACTACTAATTTGGACTTTATTTGTTTTTAGAATCAACCGGTAGACAAAGAAGCTGATAGGAGGAGAGATGCTTGGATACCAAATGATGAAGCTAAGAAGACACTCATGAAGGCAAGTTGATTTTTTTACTTATAATAAAGTTCATTTGTCAATTGCAGTTGTGCAATAATATAAATGCAACCTCTATTTTAACATATTAAACAGACGTTGTGCCCTTTTTATGAAAATATGCTAAGGAATTAGTATGTAATTCCAAGGTAGTAGAGCTGATTTCAGCACTGACAGACCAGCTCCACCGGGGTAGTACTGCTTGCTCACAGAAGTCCAACTGAAAGCCACAGCATTAATCCTGTATTGCTTCGTTATTGACAGTGAGATCAGAGGCCCAATGATACAGTGACATCTCAATAGGCCACCATTGTGTGGGCCACCATGCTGCATTGATTGACAACAATTAAAATTTTCACAGTTAAAGTTTCGAAGTTAATTTTGACCACTAGGCGACCACTGCTTATCGTAACTATCAGTTTTTTTTCAATTTTTTATTTATCTACAGGCCCAGTCTTCGCCCAAAGGTTCATTCTTTCCTGAAAGAGAAGTGCTTACAATGCCAGGACTAGTTTTGGAAGAGGAATTGGTAAGTATGTTATCACAAAATCTTATTATAAGTTATGTTAGAACTAAGCAATCTCCCTGTAAAAGACCTGTGCCCCTACCCACATTAATATTTTGCAAATGTGACACACATTCATCTCAATGCTGAGTTAAATAAAAAATTGCTTGATGATATTAAAGAGGTAGCCGGAAAGTTTTTCGGTTGGATACAGACGGGGAGGGACATTATGGCGAAAGATTGTCTTCATGTGTAGTTCCATGTATTTTTAATGAAATCAGCTTACTGCAACAATTACCGAAGGTGAGTTCATGTCAGCTGAAGTTACAGCTAAAGGCTCTTTTGTTAAAAAGGATCAGGGTTAGTGATGTGCGAAGAAATGATTTTTTTATAATGTAATAAAGTTGTTAGAGATATTTATGTATACAAATATGTGTGCATCTCGCCAACAAGCTTAAGAGCGAGTATTTCATGACAAAATGTTAGAGGAGGTCTACACCCACAGAGGGGCCCAAATATAGTAAATATGTTCAGACATTTTAACACACATTTTAGTAGTTAAAACTAACAGTACTATCATAATTATTAAAATTGAAACTCTACTAATGAAACAAAAATCATATTGTTATCAATATTTGGAAATAATAAAGGTTTGTTATTATTATTTATTATACCATATTATAAACAGACGCTTCAATTGTCTGTCTGTTCGTTCCGGCTAATCTCTGAACGAACTGCCTCGACGGCAGACGGCTGGACCGATTTTGACGAGACTTTCACTGGCAAGTAGCTGATGATATAAGGAGTGATTAAAGCTACTTTTTAGACTGGCTTTACCTTGCCCTGTTGCCCTTGCCATCCGCGGTTGTTGTTGCACCGCGGGTAAAACCGCGGGGCTCAGCTAGTAAGATATAAAATATAAGAATGGAGTTGTGAATCATCATCATCTATAGTTATTTATGCTATTTACAAACTCATAATATAAAGAAGAAAAAGTAAAAAAATAAAAGAAAAAAAATACATACACTATCAGATACATATGTATATACACTACTCATATTGCATTACAGACTTTTAGATGTTGCTTAAAGCATTGTACAGAACATAATTGATTCGTTTGTTCCTAGGCTGACGCCCTACAAGAAGTGGCTGTCAAATTCTTGGGGGTGAGTTCAGCTGGAAGTAGGGGAGTTGTAAGAGCCGAACATGTTAGTCGAGATGAGGCTGGACTGAGGGAGCTTCTCCGTACTGGGTATCTGCGTGCCGCTATCAACTTGACTGGTGTACTGCTAAGTGCTGCGGGACAAGGTACATTTAACTGTTTTTATACTTTTACACACTTACTGTTTTTATTATGGGACTTATTCGGGATTATCTGAACCGCGGAACCTCGTCTGTGTCTCTTAAAAGGAACTCTTTTCTACTCCGTTCCCTTTGGTCGTAGCGTGATGTTATATATCATGAAATCTACCTCGATAAACGGGCTATTTAACTAAAAAAGAATTAGTGGTATTTGGTCATGTATGCCGTTCACGTTTCTTGCTGTGTGTGACCAAGTTAAATGGAGACTAATATTTAAAGCAGAAATTAATATGTTCGGTTACGAAGGGTATTGCGCTACCGCCGTTTGACCCGATCGAAAACGAAGGTATCGTAACCTTTTAAACAATTTACAATTTTTAAAAATACTCCCAAGGTTAACAATAATTGTGGACACGAGAGTATGTATTTTGTTTATATTTAGTGTATATTTGTTTTACAATTTTGTTTTTTTATTATATGATCCTGCCAAAATGAAATCAAAATGAGAGGAATCCAAGAATAGTGGTCACCATACTCATTGCGAATGCTGAAAATACAACACTCATCCACACTATAGCGGCTAATTTTGTTTGAAGTCGTTTTTTTTAATAATTTTGTTTATATCATTTCAAAGACTTCGTTTTATACACTTTTTTATAAAGATAACAAACTGTACCTACACAACAACAGGTCACTAGCTTTTGCAAGCGACTACGCCCGCATATATGTCCTGTATCCTTCTTTAAAGTCCAATCTATCTGTATACCGAAATTGATCTAAATAGGGTCTGTCGTTTAGCCATAATATTAGTATGTTCTGCAAAAATGATTTGATGCTGCTCTTTCTGGATTCTTCTAAACTTTATGTCTTTCATACATTCCTGTTTAAACACGTTTATTTAATGAAGATAGTTTTGATTTGTTCGTAATTATTTATACGACACTTTAAATTATTGTTGATAACTAGCTTCTGCCTGCGGCTCCGCCCCCATGTGCGTCTGTTATCGCTTTAAAGAGTAGCCTATGTCCTTCCTCAAGAATCAAAGTATCTCCATGCGAAATTTCATTAAAATCGATGCAGAGGTTTAGCTGTGGATTCGTAACAGACAGATTAACTTTTGTATTTATAATATTAATATAGAAATTACAGATTCTTATTTTCATAATCGAAATACCTTCATTGGCTCTTTACTGTTTTAGTGAGTACCTGGATGACGGATCTTTGCTCGGTTTTCTCTTTTTGGTTAATTTTCTAAAAACGCTCTAGTTAGATCGATTTATTGCCCCTAAAACTCCCTGCATGCTTAATTTCATGAAATCATTAAAGCCGTTTCTGAAATTCAGATAACATACATATAAATACGAGAAGAATTCCTTATTTGAAGGATTTTACTTTTTGACGTTTAAACAATTTCAACCTACCCACATTTGTAAAACTACCCGCAGAACTTGCGAAATTCTATTTACAATAATTCTCAATAGATGTCGCGATCTGTTTTTAAAACGAGCTATTAAAGTTCTCACAACGTCGCTATAAGACTTGGTTCTATTTAAACTCTTTACTTGGTTACAATGGTGGTTATATAAAATTAATTATTTTATCTTGAAATAGGCTGCAATTTGTCGACGGTTGCGGCCTTAATAATCATATACTTAGGTAATATTTATAAATATATGTTTTGTTTTATACATGTATAGACTTATTGTGTTATGATGTAGAATTTACCTATTAAACACGTGAAGCAAGAACTATGTACCCCTTTTTAAGAAAATTGTGCAAACGGTTGAATATGAAATTTGCCACAGTTAAAATTAATATGGTGGAAGAAAGAAGAAAGCTAAAAAAGAACAAAAATAAATTAATTACGATCGAATTCCGACCACTGGGCGACTGGCGATAAAATTCCGTATAAAATTGGTTGTATAAAGTGGTGTTCAACTAACATGGTGGAAAACAACCCACCATGTTAGTTGAACACAAATCAGAGCCAGTTATGTACACGTATGTTTAAAGGCCACTGTGTTGGGATATCGACGATCACTTTACTCTTCTTCTTCTTTTGATGATATGGCAATCAGCCGGATCAGCTATTTCTGCCAATGTCAAGTATTTCAAGTCTTCAATTCTAAGTCTTCCAAGTCTTCAAGTCTTCGTCGTGATGGAATTAATGATAAAAAATATAAAAAATTTGGATGACATGAAATGGGGATCGTCTTTCGCAAAAACAAAAAACCCACTTTACTGTTTTTAAGAGCTATAATTGACACTGATTGACAAATGGTTACGTTGCATCTGCGACGAGACGTCAAACACCATGACACCACCGAGCGCATTGGCATGAATCTAAAACTTTAATCACAATTTTTTCCTACTAATTTACTATTTTTAACAATAGGAATCACTTACGAACATCATAAAAAAGTTTTTTTTATTCTGATTTACGTTTACTCACCGCCCTCAATACCCAATGTAGCTGCAAATGCTTTATTTCTCCCCAACAACATTTTGATACTCCGCTCCTATGGGTTGTAGCATGATGATGTGTGTCCTTTCTCGATTCATGGGCTATCTAACAAAGTTTTTTGTCAAATCTAACCAATAGTTCCCGAGATTAGCGCGTTCAACCAAAGAAAATTCTTCAGCGTTATAATATTAGTATAGACAGGTGTTATTTCTTAAACAGGTGTTGGACGAATGCACCGCCCCACTAAGCACACACCAAGGAGTCTCCAGCTGTGGCTGACGCGCTTCGCTGTCATGTCGAGAATTAAGCTCTACGATACGTTGGTAAAAGAGGCCGAGCCGTTCGGCGACTTCAACAAGCCCGACATGTTCTATGAGGTGAGCGGGCGCTAAAAGAATTTGAACTTTATGTGTTATAACAATAACGCCCAATTGCATTGACAAACCGTATGAAAGTAACTGCCTCTGTGGCGTAGTGGTAGCGAATGCGACTGCTGTGCAAGAGGTCTCGGGTTCGAATCCTGAGTCGGACCAAATGTTTGTATGATCTGCAAATATTTGTTTCGGAGTTTGGGTGTTTTCTATGTATAATATGTATGTATTTACAAAAAAAAGTATATAAGTATTAATATCAGTTGTCTAGTACCCATAGTACAAGCTCTGCTTAGTTTGGGACTAGATGGCGTTGTGTGTTAAAATGTCTGAACATATTTATTATTATTATTATTAAAGTCCCGTCAAAATCAGTCCAACCGTTCCAGCGATAAGTCGGAACGAAAAAAATTTTTTTTAATGTAAGTATCGTAAATACTTTCATTTGCATTTAGTAAAAAACAGTTAATTTAAAATTACATACAGACACTTCAGTTTTGTAGATGGGCCACGCGTATACACATCAATGCGTCTCTTTTCAATCATGCTCGACTCCTATTATCCCTCTAACCGTGATGTTAACTATTCTAACTTAGGCACGTTAGCAAAACACACAGCCAAAAAAATCATGAAAATAGGTTATATAATTTCAAATGCCTAATAGATTATTCTGTTTCAGTTCTATCCGGAGGCATACGAGAATCGCTCTGGGAGTCTGGTCCCATTCTCCCTGCGGCTGTTGGTCGCTGAACTTCCTCAATATGTCAACAAGCCGGAGGAAGCTCTCGACAGACTGTATGCAATTCACGGCGACATACAAACGGTAAAAATCATAATATATTACATACATAAATATTAGATAAAGGCTGTGAATCCAACTGGCTAGCTAGTCTAGCCTTTAGCGTAAAAGACTGTCGATCAAGAGGTCCAGGATTCCAGGGTCGCACCAAAGTGTTGTAAAGATTTTCTTTCAAGAAGTTGTTAGCCGGAACAAACGGACCGGCAGACGGACAAAAATAGTTTTTTTTTGCTGTATATATTGTATTTATACTATCATATGCATTTAATGAAAGGCTGTTGACTTGAATATATTAACAGCCATTTTAATTTAATTTATTTGTGTAGGTAGATACATATATTTTTTATTTCTCTGTATAGATGTTAGCGAATCTACGTGAGGGTAAGACGGAAGATGGGGCTGGTACGATCACAGAACAAGACAAGGCTGAATCTATCCGTTTATGGGCAGGTAGAGAGACGAGAGTGTTACATTCCATAGTCAATTGCTCTCTTGCAATGAAGGTGAGTACATTCCTATCCTATGAAAAACTAGATGAGACCGGGTAACCTGTGGGTTAAAGACAGTGTAGCCTAAGTTATTCATCATGTTAGCAGTTGTTATCTGCAAGTGAAAGTTCCGTCAAAATGGGTCTAGCGGTTCCTGAGATTAAACAGAACAAACAGATAAAAAATGGTATAATTGTATCGTGTATACATACATAGTTTTTTTACATCTAGTAGCAAGCGATTATTTTAATATTACAAACAGACACTCCAATTTAATTAATTAATTTAGTCACTATAGTATTATATAGGTATACATATAGTATTATATAGGTACAAGTTACATTTGAACACGATCAATGATCGTGTTCATCACACAAACATTGGTACTGGGTGAGAACATGTAAACTATGTATTTTTTAAATTTTTGTCTTTCTGTTTGTTCATGATTTTGATGTGACTTTCACTGGCAGATAGCTGACGATGTAAGTAGCGACTTTTTTTCAGACTAGCTTCGCCCCGTGGCGTTACTCGCGGCTACAACAATAACACACAACACCACGGGTCTCAGTCAGTAGGTTATAATTTTTTTTGTCAAAAATCATAGTAACTNTAGTAATTGTTCATGATTTTGATGAGACTTTCACTGGCAGATAGCTGACGATGTGAGTAGCGACTTTTTTTCAGACTAGCTTCGCCCCGTGGCGTTACTCGCGGCTACAACAATAACACACAACACCACGGGTCTCAGTCCGTAGGCTATAATTTTTTTTGTCAAAAATCATAGTAACTGTTTATGATTTTGATGAGACTTTCACTGGCAGATAGCTGACGATGTGAGTAGCGACTTTTTTTCAGATTAGCTTCGCCCCGTGGCGTTATTCGCTACAACAATAACACACAACACCACGGGTCTCAGTCAGTAGGTTATGAATTTTTTCGTCAAAAATCATAGTAATTAGTCGTTTTACCGTTTTTCTTTTATATACTTTGTCTTTATTGTTGAAAATAATGTGTCGTTTGTCAGGACTATCGCCAAGCGGCTCGTATAGTATCAGAGCTGTACGAAGCGAGCAACAGCGCGGGCTTAGGACGCGCGGCTGCGTCTGCGCTGTGCCGCGTGTGGCTGCGCGCCGGCCAACCGCGCGCAGCCCGCGCCGCCCTGCAACGCGCTCAGCAGCTCCGCCACCACATGTCCGTGCCCACCTTCTAACCTTCAAGAAACGAGCGTACTCCTTCAAAGGCCCTTAACACACGGCGGCGATACGTATGCTCGTTCGCCCCCTATGACATAAAAAAAACATAAACAAACAACACAAAACACACAACGC